>CAKLCZ020000001.1:0-322500 GCA_921293315.2 Nemurella pictetii
GCCGAAGCAGTGTGGGGACTGTGGCTAGAACCTTGCGCCGAAGCAGTGTGGGGACTGTGGCTAGAACCTTGCGCCGAAGCAGTGTGGGGACTGTGGTTAGAACCTTGCCCCGAAGCAGTGTGGGGACTGTGGTTAGAACCTTGCCCCGAAGCAGTGGTGGGGACTGTGGCTAGAACCTTGCGCCGAAGCAGTGTGGGACTGTGGCTAGAACCTTGCGCCGAAGCAGTGTGGGGACTGTGGCTAGAACCTTGCGCCGAGCAGTGTGGGGACTGTGGCTAGAACCTTGCGCCGAAGCAGTGTGGGGACTGTGGCTAGAACCTTGCGCCGAAGCAGTGTGGGGACTGTGGTTAGAACCTTGCCCCGAAGCAGTGTGGGGACTGTGGCTAGAACCTTGCGCCGAAGCAGTGTGGGGACTGTGGTTAGAACCTTGCCCCGAAGCAGTGTGGGGACTGTGGCTAGAACCTTGCGCCGAAGCAGTGTGGGGACTGTGGCTAGAACCTTGCGCCGAAGCAGTGTGGGGACTGTGGCTAGAACCTTTGCGCCGAAGCAGTGTGGGGACTGTGGTTAGAACCTTGCCCCGAAGCAGTGTGGGGACTGTGGCTAGAACCTTGCGCCGAAGCAGTGTGGGGACTGTGGTTAGAACCTTGCGCCGAAGCAGTGTGGGGACTGTGGCTAGAACCTTGCGCCGAAGCAGTGTGGGGACTGTGGCTAGAACCTTGCGCCGAAGCAGTGTGGGGACTGTGGCTAGAACCTTGCGCCGAAGCAGTGTGGGGACTGTGGTTAGAACCTTGCCCCGAAGCAGTGTGGGGACTGTGGTTAGAACCTTGCGCCGAAGCAGTGTGGGGACTGTGGTTAGAACCTTGCGCCGAAGCAGTGTGGGGACTGTGGCTAGAACCTTGCGCCGAAGCAGTGTGGGGACTGTGGCTAGAACCTTGCGCCGAAGCAGTGTGGGGACTGTGGCTAGAACCTTGCGCCGAAGCAGTGTGGGGACTGTGGCTAGAACCTTGCCCCGAAGCAGTGTGGGGACTGTGGCTAGAACCTTGCGCCGAAGCAGTGTGGGGACTGTGGTCTAGAACCTTGCGCCGAAGCAGTGTGGGGACTGTGGCTAGAACCTTGCGCCGAAGCAGTGTGGGGACTGTGGCTAGAACCTTGCGCCGAAGCAGTGTGGGGACTGTGGCTAGAACCTTGCGCCGAAGCAGTGTGGGGACTGTGGCTAGAACCTTGCGCCGAAGCAGTGTGGGGACTGTGGTTAGAACCTTGCGCCGAAGCAGTGTGGGGACTGTGGCTAGAACCTTGCGCCGAAGCAGTGTGGGGACTGTGGCTAGAACCTTGCGCCGAAGCAGTGTGGGGACTGTGGCTAGAACCTTGGCCCGAAGCAGTGTGGGGACTGTGGCTAGAAACCTTGCCCCGAGCAGTGTGGGGACTGTGGTTAGAACCTTGCCCGAAGCAGTGTGTCGGACTGTGGTTAGAACCTTGCCCCGAAGCAGTGTGGGGACTGTGTTTAGAACCTTGCCCCGAAGCAGTGTGGGGACTGTGGCTAGAACCTTGCGCCGAAGCAGTGTGGGGACTGTGGCTAGAACCTTGCCCCGAAGCAGTGTGGGGACTGTGGTTAGAACCTTGCCCCGAAGCAGTGTGGGGACTGTGGTTAGAACCTTGCCCCGAAGCAGTGTGGGGACTGTGGTTAGAACCTTGCGCCGAAGCAGTGTGGGGACTGTGGTTAGAACCTTGCCCCGAAGCAGTGTGGGGACTGTGGCTAGACCTTGCGCCGAAGCAGTGTGGGGACTGTGGCTAGAACCTTGCGCCGAAGCAGTGTGGGGACTGTGGCTAGAACCTTGCCCCGAAGCAGTGTGGGGACTGTGGTTAGAACCTTGCCCCGAAGCAGTGTGGGGACTGTGGCTAGAACCTTGCGCCGAAGCAGTGTGGGGGACTGTGGCTAGAACCTTGCGCCGAAGCAGTGTGGGGACTGTGGCTAGAACCTTGCGCCGAAGCAGTGTGGGGACTGTGGCTAGAACCTTGCCCCGAAGCAGTGTGGGGACTGTGGCTAGAACCTTGCCCCGAAGCAGTGTGGGGACTGTGGTTAGAACCTTGCCCCGAAGCAGTGTGGGGACTGTGGTTAGAACCTTGCGCCGAAGCAGTGTGGGGACTGTGGTTAGAACCTTGCCCCGAAGCAGTGTGGGGACTGTGGTTAGAACCTTGCGCCGAAGCAGTGTGGGGACTGTGGCTAGAACCTTGCGCCGAAGCAGTGTGGGGACTGTGGCTAGAACCTTGCGCCGAAGCAGTGTGGGGACTGTGGCTAGAACCTTGCGCCGAAGCAGTGTGGGGACTGTGGCTAGAACCTTGCGCCGAAGCAGTGTGGGGACTGTGGCTAGAACCTTGCGCCGAAGCAGTGTGGGGACTGTGGCTAGAACCTTGCGCCGAAGCAGTGTGGGGACTGTGGCTAGAACCTTGCGCCGAAGCAGTGTGGGGACTGTGGCTAGAACCTTGCGCCGAAGCAGTGTGGGGACTGTGGCTAGAAACCTTGCCCCGAAGCAGTGTGGGGACATGTGGCTAGAACCTTGCGCCGAAGCAGTGTGGGGACTGTGGCTAGAACCTTGTGCCGAAGCAGTGTGGGGACTGTGGCTAGAACCTTGCGCCGAAGCAGTGTGGGACTGTGGCTAGAACCTTGCGCCGAAGCAGTGTGGGGACAGTGGCTAGAACCTTGCCCCGAAGCAGTGTGGGGACTGTGGCTAGAACCTTGCCCCGAAGCAGTGTGGGGACTGTGGCTAGAACCTTGCCCCGAAGCAGTGTGGGGACTGTGGCTAGAACCTTGCCCCGAAGCAGTGTGGGGACTGTGGCTAGAACCTTGCGCCCGAAGCAGTGTGGGGACTGTGGCTAGAACCTTGCGCCGAAGCAGTGTGGGGACTGTGGCTAGAACCTTGCGCCGAAGCAGTGTGGGGACTGTGGCTAGAACCTTGCGCCGAAGCAGTGTGGGGACTGTGGCTTGAACCTTGCGCCGAAGCAGTGTGGGGACTGTGGCTAGAACCTTGCGCCGAAGCAGTGTGGGGACTGTGGCTAGAACCTTGCGCCGAAGCAGTGTGGGGACTGTGGCTAGAACCTTGCGCCGAAGCAGTGTGGGGACTGTGGCTAGAACCTTGCGCCGAAGCAGTGTGGGGACTGTGGCTAGAACCTTGCACCGAAGCAGTGTGGGGACTGTGGCTAGAACCTTGCGCCGAAGCAGTGTGGGGACTGTGGCTAGAACCTTGCGCCGAAGCAGTGTGGGGACTGTGGCTAGAACCTTGCGCCGAAGCAGTGTGGGGACTGTGGCTAGAACCTTGCGCCGAAGCAGTGTGGGGACTGTGGCTAGAACCTTGCGCCGAAGCAGTGTGGGGACTGTGGCTAGAACCTTGCGCCGAAGCAGTGTGGGGACTGTGGTTAGAACCTTGCGCCGAAGCAGTGTGGGGACTGTGGCTAGAACCTTGCCCCGAAGCAGTGTGGGGACTGTGGATAGAACCTTGCCCCGAAGCAGTGTGGGGACTGTGGCTAGAACCTTGCGCCGAAGCAGTGTGGGGACTGTGGCTAGAACCTTGCCCCGAAGCAGTGTGGGGACTGTGGCTAGAACCTTGCGCCGAAGCAGTGTGGGGACTGTGGCTAGAACCTTGCCCCGAAGCAGTGTGGGGACTGTGGCTAGAACCTTGCGCCGAAGCAGTGTGGGGACTGTGGCTAGAACCTTGCGCCGAAGCAGTGTGGGGACTGTGGCTAGAACCTTGCGCCGAAGCAGTGTGGGGACTGTGGCTAGAACCTTGCGCCGAAGCAGTGTGGGGACTGTGGCTAGAACCTTGCGCCGAAGCAGTGTGGGGACTGTGGCTAGAACCTTGCGCCGAAGCAGTGTGGGGACTGTGGCTAGAACCTTGCGCCGAAGCAGTGTGGGGACTGTGGCTAGAACCTTGCGCCGAGGCAGTGTGGGGACTGTGGCTAGAACCTTGCGCCGAAGCAGTGTGGGGACTGTGGCTAGAACCTTGCGCCGAAGCAGTGTGGGGACTGTGGCTAGAACCTTGCGCCGAAGCAGTGTGGGGACTGTGGCTAGAACCTTGCGCCGAAGCAGTGTGGGGACTGTGGCTAGAACCTTGCGCCGAAGCAGTGTGGGGACTGTGGCTAGAACCTTGCCCCGAAGCAGTGTGGGGACTGTGGCTAGAACCTTGCGCCGAAGCAGTGTGGGGACTGTGGCTAGAACCTTGCGCCGAAGCAGTGTGGGGACTGTGGCTAGAACCTTGCGCCGAAGCAGTGTGGGGACTGTGGCTAGAACCTTGCGCCGAAGCAGTGTGGGGACTGTGGCTAGAACCTTGCGCCGAAGCAGTGTGGGGACTGTGGCTAGAACCTTGCGCCGAAGCAGTGTGGGGACTGTGGTTAGAACCTTGCGCCGAAGCAGTGTGGGGACTGTGGCTAGAACCTTGCGCCGAAGCAGTGTGGGGACTGTGGTTAGAACCTTGCCCCGAAGCAGTGTGGGGACTGTGGCTAGAACCTTGCGCCGAAGCAGTGTGGGGACTGTGGCTAGAACCTTGCGCCGAAGCAGTGTGGGGACTGTGGCTAGAACCTTGCGCCGAAGCAGTGTGGGGACTGTGGCTAGAACCTTGCGCCGAAGCAGTGTGGGGACTGTGGCTAGAACCTTGCGCCGAAGCAGTGTGGGGACTGTGGCTAGAACCTTGCGCCGAAGCAGTGTGGGGACTGTGGTTAGAACCTTGCGCCGAAGCAGTGTGGGGACTGTGGCTAGAACCTTGCGCCGAAGCAGTGTGGGGACTGTGGTTAGAACCTTGCCCCGAAGCAGTGTGGGGACTGTGGCTAGAACCTTGCGCCGAAGCAGTGTGGGGACTGTGGTTAGAACCTTGCGCCGAAGCAGTGTGGGGACTGTGGTTAGAACCTTGCGCCGAAGCAGTGTGGGGACTGTGGTTAGAACCTTGCGCCGAAGCAGTGTGGGGACTGTGGCTAGAACCTTGCGCCGAAGCAGTGTGGGGACTGTGGCTAGAACCTTGCGCCGAAGCAGTGTGGGGACTGTGGCTAGAACCTTGCGCCGAAGCAGTGTGGGGACTGTGGCTAGAACCTTGCGCCGAAGCAGTGTGGGGACTGTGGCTAGAACCTTGCGCCGAAGCAGTGTGGGGACTGTGGCTAGAACCTTGCGCCGAAGCAGTGTGGGGACTGTGGCTAGAACCTTGCGCCGAAGCAGTGTGGGGACTGTGGCTAGAACCTTGCCCCGAAGCAGTGTGGGGACTGTGGCTAGAACCTTGCCCCGAAGCAGTGTGGGGACTGTGGCTAGAACCTTGCGCCGAAGCAGTGTGGGGACTGTGGCTAGAACCTTGCGCCGAAGCAGTGTGGGGACTGTGGCTAGAACCTTGCGCCGAAGCAGTGTGGGGACTGTGGCTAGAACCTTGCGCCGAAGCAGTGTGGGGACTGTGGCTAGAACCTTGCCCCGAAGCAGTGTGGGGACTGTGGCTAGAACCTTGCGCCGAAGCAGTGTGGGGACTGTGGCTAGAACCTTGCGCCGAAGCAGTGTGGGGACTGTGGCTAGAACCTTGCGCCGAAGCAGTGTGGGGACTGTGGCTAGAACCTTGCGCCGAAGCAGTGTGGGGACTGTGGCTAGAACCTTGCGCCGAAGCAGTGTGGGGACTGTGGCTAGAACCTTGCGCCGAAGCAGTGTGGGGACTGTGGCTAGAACCTTGCGCCGAAGCAGTGTGGGGACTGTGGCTAGAACCTTGCGCCGAAGCAGTGTGGGGACTGTGGCTAGAACCTTGCCCCGAAGCAGTGTGGGGACTGTGGCTAGAACCTTGCCCCGAAGCAGTGTGGGGACTGTGGCTAGAACCTTGCGCCGAAGCAGTGTGGGGACTGTGGCTAGAACCTTGCACCGAAGCAGTGTGGGGACTGTGGCTAGAACCTTGCCCCGAAGCAGTGTGGGGACTGTGGCTAGAACCTTGCGCCGAAGCAGTGTGGGGACTGTGGCTAGAACCTTGCGCCGAAGCAGTGTGGGGACTGTGGCTAGAACCTTGCGCCGAAGCAGTGTGGGGACTGTGGCTAGAACCTTGCGCCGAAGCAGTGTGGGGACTGTGGCTAGAACCTTGCGCCGAAGCAGTGTGGGGACTGTGGCTAGAACCTTGCGCCGAAGCAGTGTGGGGACTGTGGCTAGAACCTTGCCCCGAAGCAGTGTGGGGACTGTGGCTAGAACCTTGCGCCGAAGCAGTGTGGGGACTGTGGCTAGAACCTTGCGCCGAAGCAGTGTGGGGACTGTGGCTAGAACCTTGCCCCGAAGCAGTGTGGGGACTGTGGCTAGAACCTTGCCCCGAAGCAGTGTGGGGACTGTGGCTAGAACCTTGCGCCGAAGCAGTGTGGGGACTGTGGCTAGAACCTTGCCCCGAAGCAGTGTGGGGACTGTGGCTAGAACCTTGCGCCGAAGCAGTATTCTGTGCAATGTGGTGACGGCTGTGCTTCCTGGTTTCACCTCAAATGCATCAAGGATAAACCTCCAGGAAATTTGAAGCAGAATTTGGCAGCGATTGTGCTGCTCCATGGAAGTGCAACAAATGCCTGCAGAAAATTGAGATTAGTGATGCGCAACTGTCATCTCTTAATTCTTTTAAGAAGCTCTGTGAAACTGAAATCAATGAACAGATCAGCAGGAAGATCTGCTTGAGAAAATCCATACAGCAGTGACCCACACTAGTCAAGAAGTTGCAAAACTGAAGTCTCGAGTTCGCCAACTTATGGTTGACAACCAAGATCTTCGTCACGTAACTTTGTCAACAACTAGAAATGCTGGCAATTGGGATGCGGAAGAGATTGGTTACTATGGACAGAAGTTAAGCATAAGATAGCTCAAGTTTTTGCAGATTCGGGGGTTTATGTGGTAGCCTTTACACCCTCGTAAAGGAGCAGATCCATAAAAGTGAAGTATACGAAGCAAAGCTGATGTTGATCCAGTTTGTGTTACTCACAAGAAAGTATTACGGAGTTCAATATGTCTCTCTCATTTATCGTACATCTCTTACCGCACTTAGGTGATAGTGATAGTGATAGTGATAGTGATAGTGTGCTAAGCTGGGGACCCTTGCTGGGGACCATTGTGCGCACACTCCGCATTTGTGTATGAGAATTACAACGCCGAGCTAATTGATTTTGTGCGCGGCTCAAGCGGAGTGGCCCATCAGACCTGCGGAAGGTTGTTGATTAAATTTGGGTTACCCCAACTTATCCAACGTTGCTTGCCCACAATGACCCCAGAGCAAAAAAGCCTGATACAGAGTCTGACATCCGAGAAAACTAGATCTAACCACAACAGTGTGATGCTTTCGGATTCTGTTGCAGTTTTGGGTAAGCCAATGGTGAGAGAAATTGAGCACTGCCATTACTTAGCGCTGAAAAGACACCATGTAAATGTTGAGAAATGATCCATAGCAAACTCTACACACGAGTTGGAAAACGCAACAGTTTCACTGTCAATTTGCAATGCAAGAATGTCCTTTCCATAGACGCGTTCATTTTTCTGGAGCGAGACCCTTATGCAGTTGGCTGTAGATATATTTGTAGCCCTCATAATTGTGTCAGGAATGTCAGAGTCTGGGTTTCTTATCTGGGTTTCTTGCCATAGATCCCATGTTGGTTGCAACAAATGTTTTAAGCGTGAAGGAGAAGGTGGTTTTCATCCAAGTCGATGATCATACTAATAAATCAACATACAAATCATACAAATAATAATAATCATGATCAATAATCATGATCATACAAATAAAAAGGAGCTGACAAACTAAATGTGACTAATGTAATATATACCTACAAATAATTAACTGCAATCATTTACAAATACCTAACTACACCACTCAGCACAGCAGTTACACGGAGAGAAATATTTACCGAGCTATGTTTGCTGTCGTTATTTCTGCTGAAACAACTTCAATTTCTGCAGAATTAACCACACAGTTGACCTAAGCCAACGATCCGATTTCTTCAAACAGTGTTCCGTCATTTTAGCAATGCCAAACGCTAGCTTTACTGAACAGAACTTCAAAAACAGATATTTGACCACCTAGTGTGTCAGATTGTACAACAAAGCGCACTATTTTATTTTGGCGCGTAATCTAGCTAAACTAAATTGCTGAAACATGCGAGGCAGCAATACAACAATGCTGGAAACAAACAGGTTTGCTGGACAGTAGCGACCTGTTCTGCAGTAATGGCATTCTGCAGTATTAATCAGCTGAACTCGACATCTCAGCTGTTTCGGTTCTGTCGTTTCATGTGGCCAGAGTGCTAACCTTAGCTGGCAACCATGGGTGATAGCTACGTTGAATCGCTGCTGATAACGTGGGGGTTTGAAGACTTGGTCGATAAGTTTCGAGGTAAGCTACAAGTCTACACTCATTATCATAACCTCTCAATTGTAGTGTTCGTTTTATGTGTGTGGATGGATGCAATAAGTATAGTACCTACCTACCTAATGTAGTAGGTAGGAGGCACATGAGCATGCTGGATTTCTGGACAATGCATGGTCCCAGCATTGAATTTGGAATTAAATAGATTTTTTCTCCTAAGAATAGAATCATTGCTAGCTCATAATAGAACTAGAACAAAGTAAGTTATTGTGCAGGCTGTTCCTGACTGGCTTTTTTGCAAAACTAATGATCAAAAGTGTTTCCCCATCTACTAGATGGTATGCACTTGTACCTACTTAAGTTTTACCTACTGCCTAGACATAGATTTGATATCTTTCTATAGAACTCTGACTATACCTACAGTTACAACCCAATGTTGATCTCTAACTGCCTAACACAAAAATCATTTTTCAGAAGAGGAGATCGATTCGGATGCCCTAGTAAGTTTGACGAGCCACAACATCTCAAGCTTGATTTCGAAAATTGGCAAACAGGCCAAATTTAGTAAATGTCTTGAACATTTTAAACGTGAGCAAGATCAGGAATTTTCAGTGGATGCAGTAAGTGATAGTCTAAACTTTCAAGCGTTATTTCATTTCATATGCTAGGTATAGGTACCTTTTAACTGATTTAAACTAATTCTTCCAGCAACTGATCCGAGCATTCACGCCATCGTTGAATTCAAGTTGTACCTCCGCGACGTCACCAGGTGTACCAACGAAGCGAAGTTACAGCGATAGTGCCGCAGATTTTGAGGAGGTATTTCTAGTTTGTGTAATCTGTGCTTGACACTAGTAATTTGATGATTGGTAGAAATGGGAAACAGGCAACCAGTTAGCTTCCTGGCTGCCAGGAGGTATCCTGATCCACCTGGATTTATATTGTATTGACATGTAATCAATCAACAAATTCAATGTCTATACTTGATACAACCTAGCATACTGACACCAAAAAAGGCTTTGGTTTATTCATTGGCCTGGCCTAGTAAACAGAAGAATGGGGACCACTTCTAAATTTGTGATTTTGTTTCAGGAGTTTATACCTCTGGTATACGAGAGTTTGGCAGTGGGAAGTTCTGTTGGATCTAACATCTCAGTCGGTCAGCATTCAAACGAAAAAAAATTGAAAGTCACTCCGCTTCCTGTGACTAAAGTTGAGGTAAGTGTCTATAAGAAGGTACCTGAATGATTTAAAAAAAATCCATTTCTTTGGGATCTTTTACATTACGTAGGATATCTTTGAACTCACTGAATTCCCATGCTCATTAAAATTCTGCCAGTGTTGATAACTTGGCTAGGTATCATTGGTAAAGATTATGGCAAATGACCACCATTACCACTTCCGATCAAACAAAGATGAACACAAAGATGATATCAATAATTGTGTAAAAATTAGCCTTTTTTATGGAAGACTACTTGTTGTAATATTAATAAATTTCATTTTCACCGGAGCTACGAGGTCTGCTGGCCTCAAGTTACAAATCCAGGTATCTGCTAACCGAAAAGCAGCTGTCTTCCAAAGGGAGGACGAAGCTGTGTGATGCGATAGGAGCACACTTGCTTCAAGAAGACTCAAAGAGAACGTAAGTTGATGAGCGCATTTGTACTTTCATATATTATGGTTTTAGTCGGCAGAGTATGATATCATTGTTCTGGTGATTTCTGATTTCAGCATATTCGAGTCTGAGTATAAACTTTGGGTTGATGCCATAACTGACATTTTCCCCTCAGAAACAACACAGACATACTTTGTGCCGTTTAGCAAGGGCCCGCCAAAGATCGGTGCGAGGGGGAAGCTCGTGAACCGTATTAGTAACTTGAAACGCCAAATACATTCGAAGGAAACTCCTACAGGTGTGTTCAGTTATTTATATATTTTTAAGGTTGCTATTAGTTCAGCTGTAGGTAGGTACGACTTACGCTAAACGTTCCTTTTCTACAAAACAACTTGAAAGTCCTTGTGACTTATCCTAGTGACTTACCTATCTGATTTCATTAGCCAGGATAGTAATTAATAATAATTCTTATTGGCTGTTACTCGGCTTCTTAGCATTTCCTGGGCATCTTCGCCATGACATAGATGTTATTACTTGTTTTACCTAAATGTAAATATTATGGTTTATTATTGTCTCAGCAGTTGAATCATCAGACATTCCTACAAATTCAAATGGGCCAAACCCTGTTAGTGAAGAGCTGACAGAAGATTCTTTGTCATATTTAAAGACCAATTGTGAGCCGTAGGACAAAATTTTGAAGCTGTGGAAGGAGACAGTGGACACCAGACTACAACGAAGCCACAGTCAGACAATCGATGAGTACATGGACACGTACAAGCCATTACGCTCTCCTGACGGCCACTTATTGGTATGTACTGTGTATAACACTTAGCTACGTAACTATTTTTATTCTAAAGTTGGCTATGGAACACAGTTCATGAAAAATGCATTATGAACAAGTAGGGATAGATCAGAAGCACTTTTAAAGGAGGCAACATTAAATTCTACTGTTGAATCTCTAATCATAATTTATGTCTTGTGGCCTAAATTACAACAATTAGTTAGTTGCATGGTTTAATTAATAGTTTGCAAGGGACTTCTTTGAAAAACAACATGGCAACTATTACACACAGCTCATTCTTAATTATATTCTGATTATCGATCAACAGAACATAACAGCCGCCCCATAAACATATTGTGCCTGATCCTGCTCTTTATTGGCGTTACACATCGGTAGACTGGAAAAGCAGCTATGTTGTTGTCCTCCTTGACCTCACATGTAAAATGGAAATAGTTTTGCATTACAGCAATAAGAATAAAAAAATACCTACCTACTATATATTTTTGCTTGATTTTAGGTTGAAATCGACTTCGACCACATTTTCCCAGACAACGGCCTGAAACTCTATTCTGTCTGGCCAAAATATGCTTCAGCTGTGCTCAGTGTGGCAAGGCAGAGGCCTCAGAAGCAAATCAAGAGTTTTTTGAGAGATGGGGCATTAGATGAAGGTAAAACAATTGAGCTCGCTAATAAGTTATGATAAAACAAAACGTCAAGAGATGTTTTCCATATCCTATTCATAATATTAATTTCATCACTGCAAATGCCTTTAAGAAGGGTGTTGGCAAGACCTCATCGAAGGGTTTTTTTAGTGTTCTTGCTTGGAGGGTATCACATGGTAGCTTGTCTGCGCTACCTAATTTTTGGTATGGGTATGGGATTTAAGTTGCACGATGAGATGAATATTGCCTACATCCTGGTTTCATTTTGATAGACTTCTAGCTGTGTCGTGTTACAATACTATCTCTCTCACTGCACAAATATTGAACATATTACAAGGATGGCATGACGCTCGGTGCTCCATTTTCACATTCTGTGCCTTGTTGGATAGTTTTGTAAACGCCGCATGGCTGCTATAAACCCGGAATTCTTTTCTTCGTCTTAATAATACTACTGCAAAGGTATACTTTTTTTTTTACAGTTCCTGAGGAAATTCTTGCCCTGAAGCTGTTGCCGTATTTGTTCCCCACTGTGACCTGCAAAAAGGATATCAAGAACTGCTGGCGGCCAAGTCAGTTTGAGGCCCAGGAGGGAATTTTTGTACAAATCAATGTAAGTTGTTTGTAGAACCATAATTTATTGCTTAAATTTTATATTATGAATCTCACTTTTAAGTGTTTTTTATGAGGACACAAGCAAAACCCAGCTCAAAACTATACAAATCTTTTTAGGAAAATTAACATTGTGGAAAATACAATTAAAATACATGCATTGGCCTTTATCGCAATGATATCAAATTAATCCTCAGAATAAGCGCAACTTAGACCCCATGCCCTAAGAGTTATATTTTTCCATACTTCCAATTGGTAATTTAATGTGTTGGCCAAAAGAAGTCCAAATCATTATGTCCTAAACATGACTTTTGTACTTATTACTCGACTTTTGTAATTATTACACGACTTTTGTTTCAGACCATTGGCGAGCTTCAACCAAAGATGGAAGAAAAAGCAGCAAAAATGTTGAAATGGAAGCTGTGCGTCCAACCGTTCGCAGTGTTCGTGGGCCCGTTGTCCAACATAAACAGCTCATACGTGGTCATCAACAAGTTGGTGTTAAAGGTAGATTCTCCTCTGCGGGCAATTGACATTTGCTTCAAATCGTTCCACTCGCTAAATGCACACTATGCAACCGAATCAAAGTCCGTTTGGACATGGATCCAGCAGCAGATTTACGGTATCTACACGAAGCATGATTCTTGCTTCACTGGAGTCAGTGCATTGACTTCTGATCTGTGTGGTTTCTTGTAAATTGTATCAACATTGTAACATCAATTTTGAAAAGTTCACCACTGGCGCACATGGTAATTTTTATAACTATTTTTTATACCTACTGGTCAAAAATGCCAGCATGTAGCATTTGTCGCATTAGATTGCAAACTTTCAAATTGCTTGTAGCTCATTTGCAAGGTACTCACCAGATGTATGAATATAAGAGTGTTTACACTTGCGTGGAAGACGGCTGTTCTCGGGACTTCCTTAGCCTAAATTCTTTCAGAAAGCACCTTAGACATCATGAATTGCATCCTAGCTGTGTTAATATTATTAACAATGAACTAGATGTACGTTTGCCGAATATAGTAGTATTGGAAGACCCTGTAATTGTGCCAATTGACATTGTTTTGGACATGGATCAACATATGTTACAAGTTCCAAATGGTAATTTAGAAAATATTTCTGCTGTAAAAGTTCTGGATAATTTTTTGGAGATGCATGAGAGGCAGTCAGCACTGCATGTGATAGACTTGTATTCAAGTTCAACATTAGCAAGAAGTAATGTTACGACTATTCTTGAAGCTACTACTGCGTTTTTGTCTTCGGGTCCTCTAAATGATCTTAAGTGTAAAGTACTGCAAGTTTTAGAAGGGACGGAAGCAACAGACAATGATGTTAATGAAGTTAAAAGTATGTTTAATAGTGTGCAAAATCCATTTGAATCCTTTACCACTGAACATCTCAGTTTTAAATATTTTTTAGGAAAGGGTACTCTTATTCCTCCTGTGGAATATGTAATGGGTTATAGAAACATGCCCAATAAGGAGGGCTTGCTGGCATTAACTCCAGTTCTAGGCTATAGTATCCCCTTACGGCATATTTTAAAACTGTTTTTTGAGATGCCAAATGTTTTAACGTCGGTTGTAACATATGTGGATAGTTTGAAGGATGCCAACGGAGTACTCTCAAATTTTACTCAGGGCAGTTTGTGGCAATTTAAACTTGCAAAGTTTGTAGGAAAGCGGGTTTTTCCACTGTTCATTTATTTTGATGATTACGAGACTGGGAACCCCTTAGGATCGCATAGCGGTGTATATAAACTTGGTGCTGTCTACGTCTCGATACCGTGTTTGCCTCCTGAATTTCAGTCCTCTTTGGACAACATTTTTGTTGCATTACTTTTTCATAGCTCGGACCGAAAAGATTTTAATAACAAAGCAGCATTTACTGTACTGATAGAAGAATTAAACTACCTTGAGACGCATGGTATAACAGTCACTACCCCGATGGGGTCAGAGCAGATTTATTTTGCTTTAGGACTTCTACTTGGTGATAACTTAGGGCTTCACACCATATTAGGTTTTGTGGAAAATTTCAATGCTAATTACTGTTGCAGGTTTTGTAAGGCTCATAAGAGAGATATGAAAACCCAGTGTTCTGAGGTAATTGGTAGCTTAAGGGATAAGGACAGCTACGAATCAGATGTTAAATTGAATCAGGTTTCACTCACAGGCATTAAAGAAGACTGCATCTGGAATAATGTGGAGAGTTTCCATGTAACTGATAACCACTGTGTGGACATCATGCACGATCTTTGGGAGGGAGTATGTGGGTTTGATTTATCATTAATACTTCACCATTTCATCTTGAGAGCCAAATATTTTTCATTGGATACTTTAAACTTTCGTTTAGAATATTTTGATTACGGTCTTACTGAATGTAGTAACAAGCCCCCACTTATATCCATCGAAAGCATACGGGACTGTCACTTACGTATGTCTTCGTCAGAAATGCTGTGTTTTGTCCGTTATGCCGGTCTAATTTTTGGTGATCTTGTTCCCATTTTTGACAATTTTTGGAAACTTTACATTGTTCTGAGAAAGATTGTTTCTATTGTTACTGCAAAGTCTATACAGCTAGATAGTATCATTTTTCTAGAAACTCTCATTGCCGAGCACCATACTATGTATTTAGACTTATCAACACTTTCTTTAAAACCTAAACACCATCACATGGTGCATTATCCTCGAATAATTAGATTGGTTGGCCCTATTGTGCATACATGGTCAATGCGTTTCGAATCTAAACATAGACAATCAAAACTCACAGCAAATGTTACTGCCTCTCGTGTTAATATTGCATACACTTTATCATTAAAACACCAATTGAAACTTTGTCAGCGTTTTACCCAAAACATAGGATTAGTTTCGAAACTAGTGGTAGGAACTGGTAAGGCCATCAATGTCCAAACTTTAGCTGCGTATAATGATTTCTCTGCCTCTTTGCAGTATTCTTTTTCAAATGCGGTGTATCAAGCAAAGTGGATAGACAAAATGGGGACAATGTTTAAACCAAGAATGGTTATAGTCATTGATGTCTGTGACAGTTTTCCAGTATTTGGTGTAATTGAGTATATTCTTGTTGATGACAAAAGGGATGTATGTTTCGTTTACCAAATTTTGGAAACAATCGGTTTCAATGACCATAACCAGGCATACAACGTTTTGCCTAAAAAAAAATTCAGCAGCATAAATTGTCAGAATGTAGTTCATGTAAACCCTAGTTTTTTAGTATTCCTTCCAGACGGGAAATATTATGTGGGTCTGCGGAATTTCGTATAGTTTCAAATGGTAAATAGATCATTTTTAATGTTTCGCAGTATCCATTTTTCTTTTTGTAAAGAACTGATGCACAAATGTACACCTGAGCACACTTTAAAGTGTAGGGTCCCATAAAGTTGAACTGTATCTTTTTTGTACCTACTATTTGTACCAAAAACTTAACTCACAGGTCTATCATGGTGTTAATTTTTGCTGCGAGAACTGATTGTGCAAAAATGTATCTCATTGTGTAAGGTCAACTAGTATCTTTATTGTAAAAGCTAATTTTGCCAAATACCGACATGTATCATAAGCCTAACGTTACCGATTTTGCAAGAACTGATTGTGCAAACATGTGATCTTTTAAGGTTAGGGTAGGAGCTCAGTGATCATAACCTATAGGCACCGAAAAGGTGCCTTATTTTCTACTAACTATTAACCTGTATATAGGTTTACTATAATATGTAACATTATAAGTTGCACATTCAACTTAATAAAAGCAGGGTTCAAAATAATATGTTTAACGTTTTTAATATCGTAACCCTTCTATCAGCATCACTAAAATATTTCTGTCCTAGGTAAAACTTTCTACTCCGCTTCTTCAACGCAAGTAAAGCGCAATCATGACGCCGACGCTATGCTGTACTAGCAGAAGTGAAACGCTATTCCAGCATGACGCTATGCTGTACTAGCAGAAGTGAAACGCTATTCCAGCATGACGCTATGCTGTACTAGCAGAAGTGAAACGCTATTCCAGCATGACGCTATGCTGTACTAGCAGAAGTGAAACGCTATTCCAGCATGACGCTATGCTGTACTAGCAGAAGTGAAACGCTATTCCAGCATGACGCTATGCTGTACTAGCAGAAGTGAAACGCTATTCCAGCATGACGCTATGCTGTACTAGCAGAAGTGAAACGCTATTCCAGCATGACGCTATGCTGTACTAGCAGAAGTGAAACGCTATTCCAGCATGACGCTATGCTGTACTAGCAGAAGTGAAACGCTATTCCAGCATGACGCTATGCTGTACTAGCAGAAGTGAAACGCTATTCCAGCATGTAGCTTTACTAATATAGCAGACTTATTGTGCTAGATTCTAGCAGATCCAGATTGCTGTCTACTGCTATACATATCTTGCAGACTGAGTTGCTGTTCCAACCAATTGAAGTTGCGCTGAATTCAGCCGAACTTGTCATGCTGAAATTCTGAAGAAATGGGTTTGCTATTTCTGCAGGACGGATTGTCTGTCCCTTTTCCAACTTAACTTTCTGCTGTTCTAACCGAATATTTCGGTTAGAACAGCAGAAATCCAGTAAAAATTTCTCTCCGTGTATAAGATTTTTCCAAATGAGCCAAACAAGAAGCCTACACAATTGTAAAGAAGACTTTCTCGTTAATATTCAAATACAAGATGCAAGTTGTTTTGGATAATATACATTCAAGATACTTAAATACTAAAAAAGAGTGGTTTTTTTTTAGTTTTTTATTTGCCAAATGATTTCATAATATGTGCCATAATATTTTAGTCAGAATATAAGAATAGATGGTCTTTAATGAAAGTCTTGTCATTAACACCACATTTCCATGCATGGGTTGGCTACTCAAGCAGTCCTTGATTGTCCATCGGAAGAGATGTCGAGGCCGAAGGTGCTGCCGAGGGTAGTCTCAACAACCGGCTGAAACGAATTCACACTTTATGTAATACTTTTTAAAATAGAGTTTACCGCTTATCAGACAAGCAAACCACGTTTCTATTATGTTCTAGCTTCAATCAAAGGATCTAGAGTGCCACCTGTCAAATTGGTAGTAACATAAATTGTCTTTGGCTGCACACCAATGTTTCCATCTTCTGCTATTTCTAGGAAAATACTGTTTCCACCTCCTTTGCCTACCTAAAAACAGTCCTAAGAAACCTTCAAAGGTACCTTAACCTATACCTAGGAACCTATGCCTAGGAACCTATGCCTAGGAACCTATGCCTAGGAACCTATACCTAGGAACCTATACCTAGGAACCTATACCTAGGAACCTATGCCTAGGAACCTATACCTAGGAACCTATACCTAGGAACCTATACCTAGGAACCTATGCCTAGGAACCTATACCTAGGAACCTATACCTAGGAACCTATACCTAGGAACCTATGCCTAGGAACCTATGCCTAGGAACCTATGCCTAGGAACCTATGCCTAGGAACCTATACCTAGGAACCTATACCTAGGAACCTATACCTAGGAACCTATGCCTAGGAACCTATACCTAGGAACCTATACCTAGGAACCTATACCTAGGAACCTATGCCTAGGAACCTATACCTAGGAACCTATACCTAGGAACCTATGCCTAGGAACCTATGCCTAGGAACCTATACCTAGGAACCTATACCTAGGAACCTATGCCTAGGAACCTATGCCTAGGAACCTATACCTAGGAACCTATACCTAGGAACCTATACCTAGGAACCTATGCCTAGGAACCTATACCTAGGAACCTATACCTAGGAACCTATACCTAGGAACCTATGCCTAGGAACCTATGCCTAGGAACCTATGCCTAGGAACCTATACCTAGGAACCTATGCCTAGGAACCTATGCCTAGGAACCTATACCTAGGAACCTATACCTAGGAACCTATACCTAGGAACCTATGCCTAGGAACCTATACCTAGGAACCTATACCTAGGAACCTATACCTAGGAACCTATACCTAGGAACCTATGCCTAGGAACCTATGCCTAGGAACCTATGCCTAGGGCCTTTTATCAAATAAACAGTGAAAGATTTTAGGAATGTCTCTAAACATCATATTTTAATGCTCACCTTTTTACATCTTCTACGAGTCGATTCCGGTATTTCACTAGTTTCACCAGCGTGATAAATACCGCCCTTTGCTCGTTGCTGTCACGGCTGTAATTACTGACTAGGCTTTGCGAACACTCATATAATCGTGTTGTGGATGAGCGTAATACTTACGCTCACCCACAACGCGATTATATTGCGTGTGCGCATAGCCTAGAGGCTTTATGATCAATTTAAAATGTTTGGCGTTAATTTAGCAGCTTTCGCAATGACATTGAATATTTTAAAAACGTAAAAATCGGTTTAAAGAAAAACTATCCTTTTGATTTGCTTGAAATTAACACAGTATCTTTTTTATGATTTTTAATGCACACAGTAAATTTTGTTAAAATCGGTTGAAGATAAAGTTGATTTAGTTGCAAAAAACTGCAAAATCGCTAAAAAAAAAAGCGTCATAAAAGCGCCATGTCCAAGAAAAGCGCTAAACATACAAGAATGAAATTTGTACACAAACATTCAATCGTGAGAGCTAACATATCTGGAAAGTTTCAAAATTATATTGAGATCCTTGGTCTCTAGAGTGGAAAACGTGTTTTGGAAAAACTGAAATTGTTTGTAAAAACTTAATATCATAAAATTTACTCGTCTGAATTGCTTCAAAAACGAGGCAGATCTAAGTTTAGAGAAAACGAAGGTTCACAGAAATTTTCTTTAAAATCCGTGATGGCGTTTGGCCTGTAGAGCGCGAACAAACACACTCCGGAATTTTTTTAGCAGAAAAGAGTAATTGAAGATTTCGCTTCACTCGCCACGCTCGTTACGCTCTTCAATTAGATGAGATGTGAAATTTTGTATTACTTCGGTGACGAGAAGATTTGGGTACGCTTACATAGGAATTATGATATATTTTTATAAGGAATTTCTTCTACTAACTGCTGACAATTAATAAATTTAACTAATTCTGTGAGTAATCAGCCCGCGCACAAGGTATTTTCTTTATGCGGGCTTCACCTAATCGTTTATTACTTCTTAATTTGTAAAACATGTTTTGTATAATTGTGTGAATAAAAATGAACGGAAATGAAAATGAAGTGAAATGCCGACCGACGAGCAGCGGAGCTCACTGCCTCCGCCACTTTTGTTTTTTTCTCCATGTGAAGTAGTAAAACGCTGAGGAGGTGCGTGCACGTTGCAAACTAAAGGCTTAAATGGGCAAAATCTTCCTGAAGCGTACATTTGGCAGGAATGTTTGATTTTATTCAAAACAATTTATTTTTAACACCCCCAGTGAAAAAAATCTCAGATGAAATATTAGAAAAATTATAATCAAGTTTTCGCACTACAAATCGCATTGAAATGATAAAAGATATCTCCAAATTGTTAAAAATACATGTTTATGTACATGTGCATGTACATGGCGCATTATGAATTCTTTACTTGCTAACTTTTAAAATTTGGTTTCAATGTAATTCAATTCATCGTTCCGGATGCATCCTGTAAGTCGCTGCACCTTTGAGTTGTGAAAAATTGTAATTCATTATTTGTATTTTAACAATTTTCAGAGACTCGAAGAACTAGAGAACCGCCAATGAAGCCGAAGGTAGGATGTGTGATCCCATCTGGAAGGTTGCGGGTAGGATGTGTGATCCCATCTGGAAGGTTGTGGGTAAGATGTGTGATCCCATCTGGAAGGTTGTGGGTAGGATGTGTGATCCCATCTGGAAGGTTGCGGGTAGGATGTGTGATCCCATCTGGAAGGTTGTGGGTAGGATGTGTGATCCCATCTGGAAGGTTGTGGGTAGGATGTGTGATCCCATCTGGAAGGTTGCGGGTTTTCGGCAGCAGCCGCACCAGCAGGAACAGCTTCAAGAGCAGTTTGTGAATAAAGCACCGATCTTAAAGGAGACCGATCATGTAACTTTTGTGATTTCAAAACCATTCGTTTTCGACCGAGAAATCGAATGATTTCAAATCACATCGATTTCAGCGATCACGTAAAAAAAATAACAAGTGATATGTCAGAAAAGAGGTGATTTGAAAACGAGTGCCAAGAAGCACTCGTTTTCGAAATCGAACATGATATCGAGTTTCAAAATGGCCGACCAAGCTGTACGGTTTCGTGTGGCAGGTGATATTATTGCAGGTTTGTTAGATGTTGATGAGCGTTTAGGACAAAATCGTCAAATGCGGCTTAACAGGCGAACTTTAGGGGATACGTACGACCCATTCGCCGTAAGTGACAACCATTTCATTCGCCTATATCGCATCCCTAAAGTGGAGGCCCATGGGCTCATTGACTCGCTGACTCCGCATCTCCGCCAAGTCCAGCGAAATACTGCGATTCCCATATGGATGCGGGTAAGTGTACCAATTTGAATGACTAAACATAAACATACCCATGATCATTTACATTATCTCCTTTTACTACGTGCTTTTTCGAGCCGATTAACCTATATTATTATAATTTGAACAGTGGCCTAACCTTACTTTTGACCAACCATCATCAAACAACACAATGGTCCATGGTTTTCCTTTTTTCAGGTTATAACTACAATCAATTTCCTGGCAGCTGGCAGCTACCAGCGTCGTGTTGGCCAATACTTCTTACAGTCGATGAGCCAGGCCAGTGTTTCTGGAACGATCAGTGAGGTTGTTAGAGCCATTAATTTACACCTCATGGGAACTTGGATCAATTTTCCTGTGACAGAAGAGGCACGCCAGGCCAATGAAGAAAGGTGGGTTCCCTTCCTGTGTCATCATCTAGTGAATATTACTAACTCAATAACCGACAAAGCATCTTCATGTTGTACACAGTGCCATACGCATTATCTGTGACAGTACCATTCTGGGGGCATGTGTTATGAGATGAAAAATGTACGTGTAAGCATTTAATAATATTTGTGAAAACGGGAAGATTTGAAATAATTGAGAGTAGACAACTAGGTGGCACCATCATGCGCTAAATAGCAAGTGCGACAAGCAATGACATTGACAGACGTCAGTGTTATGGGCTTATTGGTGAGGAGTGGATTTTGTGATTGACGAGATACCTACAAATAATTAGTGTCCATTCAATTGTGATTTCATGTATAAAGGACAGTTTGTAGTTACAAAATGTAGCAGGCACCTTTTGCTCATTAAGTATGTACCTACCTACATTTGTAAAGTGCCATCGGTTCATGGTTGTCTTTGCAGAAACCACCAGCATGCAAATGAACGTACATGAATTTTTGTCTAATTTCAGGTTTTGGATGGTCAGGCAATTCCCTGGTGTAATCGGATGTGTAGATGGCACCCACGTTGCTATTTTTCCTCCTAAGCGAGAGAGGGGGCACCTTTACGTCAACCGGAAAGGATACCACAGCAAAAATGTGCAAATTGTGAGCAACAAACCTAAAATGCATATAAATAAATTAAGAACAAGTTTTGTTTCATTTGTAACCTAACTAGCTGTGCAGAGTAGAGTTCTAATTTGTAGATAAAATAATCAAGGTAGGTACCTACCTACTGAATAGGTTTGAAACTATGTAGGAACTAGGTAGTTGTTACCAAGTTAGTCTCCAAATCTCTCAAATTTAGTTTCCAAAACTCGCCTATACAATGCTTTGTATTTGTCTACACTCTACCGATCGAAAATTTAATCTTAAACAACCCCAGGAGCCGTATTCACTAACTTTCCGCTCAAAGCCGCGGCTTTCGAAGCCGGTGACTGTAGACACTATCCGAAAGCCGCCGGCTTTCAAAGCCGCGCTATCTGGTATTCACTAAGCACACGGCTTTGGGCAAAGCGGCGTTCGATAAATGGAGGGCGGAAGTTCGGCGTCAGAGTCGAATGTCACCAAATTGTCACGGGAATTCAAATGTCTTAAAACACAAATTTACACAAAAACACAAAAGATGACTACGGTTGCCGACCAAAATTCGTTTTCATTGGTTAAAAACAGTAGCAAAGTAGATAATAAGCATTTATTATCTTTGAAATAATTGATATAGCCCTTAAATTGTACACAATTTATATACATAACCTAATAAACATAAATAAAGGCACTTGTCATACACAATGGCTCCCACCGAGAGCGTTCAAGTGAGTGAGAGGCAACAAGAAATTCTCCTTGAGTTCATGGTTAACCACACGGAATTTGCTACCGGCAAATTTTGTGGTGTTGCCGGGAGGGAAAAGTCTGGCACCATGTGGGCCCAAATAAGTGCCCAACTAAACGCTGAAGGCGGTGGGTGTACCAAGGATGCCGCAAAGTGGAAGGAGGTATGCATCGAGTACTGATATCTCTTTCAATTATCTGTTAATTATAGTATGTTGTATTTAGTCAGACCACAGTTGTAATCAATCTATACTTACCCCGTGACAGGCATGGGCAAGCTGGAAGCGCCATGTGAAGGCGAAGGCTTCCAGGATTCGCGTTTATGAGAGAGGAACGGGTGGCGGCGGTCCAACTCCCACTAAACTCTCCACGTTGGAAGAGAAATTGGTCCAGTTTATGGGAGAGGACATAATTTATGGGCTGGCCGGTACTCCCGTGTTCGGCGCAAATAATGTAGAGGTATGTTCATGTTTAGGAATATTTATTATTGTTCCGACCCAATGTGAAAATACAAATTGAAAACTTGCAAATTACTAACAGCGCCCGGCCACAGCTAGCATCTAGCGGCCACGCCTAGCAACCAAGAAGCTGAAATAGCATTCAATTTAGAGGTACGTACTCGTTTATGAATATTCATTGTTCGGACCCAATGTGACGAAAGATATTGAAAACTTCAAATTACTGACAGCTCCCGACCACAGCTACCAACCAGGAAGCCGAAACAGCAAACGTAGAGGTAAATACTCGCGTATGAATATTTATTATTATTCGGATCCAATGTGACAAAACAAATTGAAAACATGCAAATTACTTACAGGATCAAGACGACATCTTCTTTTTAGATTGTGATGTGGAAGTGATCGAGGCTCCTGTCCCTGCTGAGGCTGGTAGGTTTGATGTAGTAAACTGAACAAAACAAAATATAAGCATAATATACGCATAGTACTTAGTAGTTTAATTGATTAGCATAATGTGCTTTCAGTGCTATTCTCAAACCCTGCTGGTACCGATGCTGCTGCCCAAAGAAAGAGGACTGCGGTGGACTTAGGTGGGTACTTACCTCCTACAGCTTTAATAATTAGACATAGAAATTATTAGTAATGCCTGTACTAACATGTTTTTGTGCAATTATGCCAAAAAAACAAAAGCTTCTAAGTGAAAGTGTTCTGATTCAGATGACACATTTACTGATCTCGACAAGGGTGCTTCAACCTCGGCCACTCCTCCTCCGAAGCGTTCGCGAGCTGAGGCAGCTGCTTACGTGTCGACAGCAGCATCGTTTGCCGAGCTCGAGAAGACGAAGCAGGGGGTGGCGGTAAAAACTCAGGAGACCCTCCAATCCTTCATCCCATTTATGGAACGGTCGGCGGTTGCTGCAGAGCTGACCGCAAAAATCGCCCAAGAGGCTTCCAGTGATGTTATTGCTGCGGCCCTAGCGATGGTCGCTACCGCGGAGAGGAGAGCCGACGCTGCGGAGAAGAAGGTAGAAGCGGCCGAAAAGAAGGTGGAAGCAGCGGAAAAGAAGATAGAGGCGGCTGAGAAGGCGGCCGAAAAGAAGGTAGAGGCGGCTGAGAAGGCGGCCGAAAAGAAGGTAGAGGCGGCTGAGAAGGCGGCCGAAAAGAAGGTAGAGGCGGCTGAGAAGGCGGCCGAAAAGAAGGTAGAGGCGGCCGAAAGGAGGTCGGAAGCCGCTGAAAAGAGGGCTGACGCAGCCGAGAGGAGGGCGGAGGCAGCTAATAGACAATAAAAAAATTATTAAAAATTATTTCTTTGGTTGTATGTTTTTTACGGGTTGCGTGCTCGCCACGCCTCTCAACCAGCGCGTTTCGCACGGCCCGTGCTGGACCCAGGACGTCAGCTAGTAAATCGGCTGGAGGCAGCACATCTCCAGCTTCTAACTGCCTTTCTTGGGCCAGTTCCACACCTTGCAGTGGCTCCGGGTTTAGGAGTCTGAGATCCAGCGCCAAGTTGTGCAATGCGGCACAACTGTTAATAATCAATGCTGCCGTCTGGTGGCTGTAGTGCAGGGTGCGGTGTTGAAGGAGGCAGCGGAACCGAGCCTTCAGCAGCCCGAAGCATCGCTCCACACAGCACCGTGTCCGGCAGTGTATGTTGGTGTAGTTAGCCTCGGGGGTTCCGGGCAGCGTGTTCAGTATTGGCAAAACCAGCCACGGCTCGCTAGCATAGCCGGAGTCTCCTGAGAAGGCAGTGATTTGATAACCATCTTGCATCAAGTGAAATTTCAAGATCCTGCATTGTTTGTAGGTACTACGACAAGTGTTGACTTACCCAAAAGATACTCGTTTCTTTCATTCACCGCAAAGCGCTCTACAAGTTTTTCTTTCACGGCGCAGTTCCGCCAGATATGCGCATCCCCAGTACAGCCCGGGTACGATGCATCGATACTCAAGATGCGCATATCATAGTCACATATCTATGAAATGAAAAATATATAGGTACATAGAAAGCTTTTAAATTGATAATATCACTTTATCCAGAGACAAAGGTGTCATTAACACATGTAGCACTTACAGCCTGCACATTTATGGTCGGGCTTCCCTTCCTATTGATGTACGCCTGCTCATTGACCACAGGCCGCACAATGGATATGTGCGTGCAGTCGATGGCACCGATCACTCCCGGAAATCATGTGGCGTCAAAAAACCTGTAATAATCAACACATAGTAGTCCTTTAGAATTGTTTACCTTGTTGATTGAGCATACCACTTCTTTGAAAAATGCTATTGTACTAACCGTTGCTTTAATCGGATCTCTTGTTGAGATTCCCAGAATCCCCCAGAATCTCAACAACCTTGGTGCCAATCGTGCATTTAACGCAGCCACTACCTCGTGGATGCTGCGACTTGTGGAAGTCTGGCTTATTCCCAAGCTCATGTCGTTCCTCACTGCCGCTTGGTACGAGCCAGTGGCGAAAACGCGGAGAGCTGCTAGCACCTGCAAAGCGAGATTTTGATGTTAGAAGATGTAAACTCACTTTTCCAAAGTACAGAGTATTACGTGGTATTACGACAAAAGTCTTGGCAAACCTTTGTCTCGACGCTTATGGCACTTTGCCTGACTGGCCGCGGCATGTCCCCTCGAATATCCTCAATGAGGGTGCGAACAGCGTACTGCGGGAGCCGATACAATTTGACGAATGCTGTTTCAGACATGTCGTCACAAAGTTCGATACTCCCTCGCAAAGTACGCCGCCGCACCCTCATGCGTTGTCGAAGATCATGCTGCTCCTCGCCAGCTATTCGCACAGCCTCCAAATAGTTCCAGCCATCCATCTGCTAAGAAATATATGTCTAGTTAATGCATTATGATTAATTCGTGCGTGTCACTTCATTTCAAACATATTTTCACAATAATAGGTAGGCCTAAATGTAGTTGATTAACCTCTCAAATTTTAACAACATAATTAATATTATTAATCCTTCATCCTTATGAAAATATACTTCTTTGAACGTTGCGTGATACATACATATCACACTTGAGAACATAGTATCGGCAGCAAGAGAGTGTAGAGAATGGTAATTACCTTCAAATTGGTACGAAGTCGCAGTGTAAGTTGGAAGATGTCACTTAAACAACACTCACACAACCCTAAAATGTCCAAATACGCGGCCAGAAACCTGCGGCTTTGAAAGCCGCCATATTCGAACGCAAAAATAGTTACTGAATACCGACCTCTCGCGGCTTTGGAACGAATAGGGCCCCAGCTGTAGATTGTTAGTTTCATAATATTTTTTTTTCTAGGTTTGTGACTTCGACTTGCGCATTCTTGCCGTGAAATCGCGACGCGGGGGAAGGGCTCACGATGCGCACGTATGGCGGCTGTCTGCACCTCGTCGAGAGATGGCTGCGCATTACGATGCTGGAGGCCGAGGAACCTGGCTACTTGGTAATTACTATGATTCTGTCAGTGTTGGCAATAAACAGGAACTTTTCACCAGTGAAAATGACTATTTTAAGAAAAATTTAAAATATTAAAATATTAAAAATTAAAATATAAATTAAAATTAAACAGATTGTGTGTGTGGGTCTCATAACCGCATTATTTACAGCTGATTCTGGCTATCCATCCGAACCGTGGATCCTTCGGCCATTTGCCAACAACCCTGCAGCCGAGACGCCAGAGGGGCGCTACACCCAGCGCCACACTTCCTGCCGCAGCACCGTGGAGCGATGCATCGGTGTGCTGAAGGCTAAGTATCGGTGCTGCAGAAAGGAGAGGGCACTACACTACTCACCGGAAGTAGCAGGTGATACGCTTACTCACATTATGTTAATACAACAATGGGGCAACTTGCCAAGATCATGATAATCATCTGAGATGCAAGGCAATTCATCTAAAGGCAATGGATAAATTACACAATATGCCTTGTTAGTTCATTTTTGGTCGATATCTGTCCAATGGTTATCTGTTACAGGTCTACCAGTGACATTTAAAAAAATTGATGCTATAATTCTTTCCTATGCATGGATTTGTTGCTCATATTTCTTGGAAAATATCGCATGTAGCGCTGTAGGTAAAAAAAAATGAGGATGAATCCCTGAGAATAATATATTAATCTACGTGGTGCTTTCATTCTTCTGCACAGGGTTGATCATCAACGCTTGTGTTGTTCTTCACAACATTGGCATTCACCATGGGGTGCCGAACCCCGAGCCTCTTTTGGAAGAGATCGACCTGCCTGCCAATGGGTGGGATTGGTGGATGGCGCTGGGGCCCGGCTGCATGCAGCCGACGTCCATGCCGCCGGCCATGCGACACGAGCACGCGTTGCGCGAGACTTTTTCACCATCTAGCCAAATCCTCACCAAATCCTTGTTCCTCAACAGGTGCTGTCATAATTTGCATGACACGCCCATAAATAAAAATCATTTTCAACCTCTTTGACTCCAATTTATAGGTATTGTTTTGCTTTTATTTATTTTTCTATTTATATTCTATTTGTTTTTTCTATTACTTTCAGAAATGGCATCTGCAAGCGTAGAGAATTTGCCCATCGCCTCTACAAATGCTTCTGTTCTCTTTTCTGCTTCCAACGGTTGTTTTTTGGCAAGAGCCACCTTTTCCCTCTCTAATTGAAGGAACGCCTTGCTAATATTTAATTTTTCCTTTTCAATTGTCATTTTTTCCATATCTATCTTCAGACGATTGGCCTCACTCTTGATAAAAGCGTCTGCAACGCCCACAGCTGATGATGCAGCGGATGTTGATGCGGTATTCAGCCTTTGCTTTTTAGGTTGTGGCTCTGCAACAAGATGAAGCAAGTTTTTGCTCGGACACATTTTATAGATCGGAATTTATTTCATAAGAGTTATTTATTTTGCACTGACCGTCGCAGGGCTCTTGCCAAAGTTGTGGCTTTTCTTCGCTGCTTGGCACCGCTCTGGAGGCGGAGTATCTCAGCGATCACCTAGTGAAATAATCAGGCGAATTAAATTTGTTTCAATAAAATTAAAATCTAACAAAATATCTAGGTAGATGTTAGATTACAAACATAATCTTTAATCTTATATTTGCAGGGAACATACCACAAGCTCTTCCAGCTCAATCTCGTGGTCAACCCAAGCCGCAGGTGACACGGGCTGTACTTGGGACAGCTTCCCCTGCTTTGCAGGAGCCGAATGTGTCTGGTGGCGGCTGGGGCCTTGAGCATGTTCCCTGAAAGAGGCTTGAGGCGGCTGGGCCCCGGAGCAGGTTTCCTGTCGGGCTCCACCTTCCGGCAAATCCTTGTCCCCTACAATGGCCTCTTCCGTCATCGTCTCGAGGCAGAGCTCCTCAAGTTCGGTGAGAGGCTTTGGTGGCGAGCCTCCTCCAGTGCCTTGTCGGTAGCTGGCGATGGGCGATGCCTTGGCTTTCACTTTAGATTTCCAGTCTTGCCATGACTGAGAAATAGTGTAAATATAAGATTTTTGTAGGTGAGTACCCTACTAGGTAGGGGCAATATATGGGCATGGTTAATATTTTTGAAATGTGTATTGCATTAGTATTTCTATTCATTCAACCGTCCATGGAATAAGGTAGATAAATTATAAATCATTTAGAATATATTAAAACTTTTTTTGCAAGTGCATTAATTTTTCAGCAAGGGTACCAAATTACGAAAGTACCTTCAACCATTTCGATGGTTCTTTTGCCGCTCCCTCTCCACAATAATTCAATTTGCTGGCAAGAGTACGCATCATGTCTTTTTGCATAACTCTGCCATGCGGTCCAATAAGTTCATTCCTGGCAAAGGCTGGGTGGTCTCTCATGTATTCTACCAAGATGTGTCGTTGCCTTTCAGCTATGTGTGATTTCCTTGGGTGGAAAAGAAGAAAACAAATACACAGGTAAAGGTAATTGCCAAATGGTAAGACGTATGTACTTTTATTTTTGTGAGATGAAGCCGCTATATGGGTAAATCCATGTCAAGTCAACTAAAAATTCTCAATTTCTGTAATGATAATTTTTAAAATCAACCAAATGAATGTCTATCCTTAGAGTTGGTCTAGGAAGGATTAAAACCAATTTTTTAAAATATTTCCTGCGCACCGTTCGTGCGCTGCGGTCGGCGCAAGATAGGCTGTTTTGAGTGCTATGTCGCGCATTCCTCCACGTTCCGCCTTGTAGCGCTCGACTTGTTCAACTTACAGAGATGAAAATGATATTTTTGGAAAGCTGACAAAATTTTCTATCAGATAAAATAACTAAATATTAACCCTAAAAATAACCTACCCCTAATGTACAATAATCCCCTAAACCGAGAAAAAAGTCACTTACTCATATTTTGATTTCGACGAAATTTTTACAGTTTGTAGTTAACAAGCAGATTAAGCTTTTCTGAAAGTTTTGTGTTGGTTTTGCTAGTGGTTAATTTTTTAAAAATAAAATAGTGAGTTTGTATGAGATTTGCGTGCGTTTTTGCCGTACGTCGTAGCAAGTAAGTACAATTTTCGGCAGGTACTCGATATATATATATATATATCTTTATTTCTTGTTTCCTTAAAAAAAATACAGGGTCAAGTTTTCATTTTTTATCTAGGGCATCTCGGGTTGCTTTTTATCCGGCTTGCCAAGCCTGGCGATTCCCCGGTATCTTCTTCACTACAACTAAATTCACTTCCTTCCCCATCATCAAACTCTTCGTCCTTTTCTACCAGCGCATTCCATTCTTTTTCGTCTCCCCACAATTTCCCTCTGTCAACCTCCTCCCAACTCATCTTCCTTTCCTCCAAGTCTTCTTTTATCAAACCACTCCACCGTTCTCTTGGTCTTCCCACTCTTCTTTTCCTTTTTACTGCGTCTTCAAACTCTCTTCGTGGTATCCTCTCTTTATCCATTCTTTTTATTTGTCCAAACCACCGCAGCCTTTCTCTTCCTAGCTTATACCCCAATCTTTCCAGTTCCAGCTCCTTCCGAATATTTTTACTTCTTAATCTGTCTATTTTGGTCACTCTTTTAATACTTCTTAAAAACTTCATCTCAGCAGCTTGAAGCTCTCTTTTTTCCTTAGTTCCGATTGTCCATGACACAGCCCCAGTACTCGATATTTAATTTAATTAATTTTTTAACAGGGTGGGCAGGACACTTGGGTGAAGCTCTCTTGGAAGTTTCGTGGTGGTTTTTTCAGTATTTTGTTAGTTTAAAAATAATTTATATTGCGCGGTACTTCATTACCCTCCCTTTTCCAAGTACATTGTGTATCAGCGCTCAAAGTAACCATCGCTTTCGGCGGTTACTCTTCATTCAATTGGAACCATTTAATACCAATATGTGCCGGTCACATAGGTGAAGCTCTATACAAAGTTTCGTGGTGGTTTTCTCAGGAATTAGGTGGTTTTAAAATAGTTTATATTGCGTGGTAGTTTATTTGGCCCTCTTTTACAACTACTGTGCATAACAGCGCTGAACGTTACCATCATTTGCGGAGGTGACTTCTTTTTTGCAATCGCAATTATCGGGAAACAATTCGTACCGATCACTTAGGTGAAGCTCTCTAGAGAGTTCCGTGCGATTTTCTCAACGGCATACATACGAACGAGTTTAAAAGTCAATACAGCGCGATGCAAATTACTTAAAAACCACCAAAGTACTTAGAAAACCACCTTTCTTTCAATTTCTTATGAGCTTCACCCAAGTGAATGGCATACATTTTTTTTTAAATAATTCCACTAAATAAAACATAACTGCCTAAAATAATGTATACGCTGAGCGCTGTTAGTAAAGGGAGGGCAATGACGCACCGCGCGATATAAAATATTTAAAAACATTCAAAGTAATGACAAAACCGGCATGAAACTTTCTAGAGAGCTTCATCCAATTAATCGGAACATATTGTTACTAAGTATCTTCAATGGCTTAAGGCTATTGATAGGGGAATATGCGCAAAAAAACCCGCACAGGAACCGATTTTTTTTGATAATATTTAGATTAAGTAGTTGTTTTCACACCTGGGAAAAATATTTCACCTAGCGGAAAATACCGGAAAATTGGTGGAAAACTCAAAAATGTATGTTTCACTGCCCACCAGTATTCCAGGGAAAGTCGTCGAGGCAAGGGTGTCTAGTATTGATTTTTAGGAGAAGGGTGTTTGTATTAAGCCAATGACACATTTTTATTATTGCTTCTTACGCCCTTTTCGAAGAAATAAATTTTTTACTTAGTCAAATATTTCATAAAAAAACGTATGCATTTCACTGGTTGTCACAAGCAGATGGCGTAATCTAGAGAAAAAATAAAACTGTCAATTGAGAGTTTGAAGCAAGCCGAATCCAACCATGTTGGTCCCGTGCTCATCCGACAAAGGATGTGTCCGGAATACTGTACGTAAGCCAGTGCTGCACCAGAGAAAAATTTGAGCGAAAATATGAACACACTCGCGTCGGAGCAGTCAAGTGCTTGGTCTGGAAACACTAATTTCACTTAACCTTGGTACGTTCACTCGCCCGCTAGCGTCTACAATCTCTCCGGTATCTCCGGCTTAGCGCTCGAAAAAAACAACCCTACGCGCTGAAATCTGTATATTACAACAGCTTATGATAAACGAAATGAACTGAATTCCTCTCGCAGTTTCTAAAACACATACGCTCCTTCCTAGTTCCTGGCCGCAAGATTATTTCAAATTCAAATGTAAATGCAATTGGGTGTGCATCGGGTCAGGTGAAATATGCAATCGCATGATTCCCTGCATGCACTCTGGTCTTCCGAGACACGTGCTGCATCTAAGCGAGCGGTTCCTCTTATTGGGGGAGCTGAATAGCGCCATATGGAATAACGCCATATCGGCCATTTTCTGTCCCACCGGAATAAAGCCATAAGTCGGATGGCGTTAATCCAGTGGATTAACGTCATATTGTGAGATGACTTTGTTCCAGTGACAGCTGCACTGTACTAACGCCATCTGAGCATATGGCGTTAATCCAGTGGATTTATGTCATATTGCAATATGGCTTTGTTCCAGTCAAATGCACTGTACTAACGCCATCTGAGCATATGGCGTTAATCCAGTGGATTTATGTCATATTGCAATATGGCTTTGTTCCAGTAACAGCTAGTACACTGTACTAACGCCATCTGAGCATATGACGTTAATCCAGTGGATTTATGTCATATTGCAATATGGCTTTGTTCCGGTAAAATGCACTGTACTATAACGCCATCCGAGCATATGACGTTAATCCAGTGGATTTATGTCATATTGCAATATGGCTTTGTTCCGGTAAAATGCACTGTACTATAACGCCATCCGAGCATATGACGTTAATCCAGTGGATTTATCTCATATTGAAGAATGGCTTTATTCCGGTATAGATCAGATTTAAAAGATGTGCATTCAACGGGGCTATCCATTAATATGCGGTTTGACTCCCGCCGAATGTCCCTGCGCGCGCACTTTCAAATTCCCCGCAACTCCCATTAGAGCCCATGTTAATTTACAGTACAACTAAATCCTTTATATCTCTTTTAATTTCAATTTGAAATGAAAATTGAATCCCTAATAAAAGATGCGTATTGATAAGGGTTATCCACCGATATGCCCAAATCTACCTTGCCGTTATCACAACATACTAAAAAAGTTGATAACACATATTTTCCTTTATATTTTCCGCATTTTCCTAACGATTTTCTCTAAACTCTAATAGAATCTGCTTAATCACTATACGGATGCACCTTCCAAATTTCAGCTTGATCGGACCATTACTTATCGAGTTATAACTGATAAGGCGGTTTCTATTTTTTTGCGGCCAAATTTTCCGAACGAATTTTCCGACAAATTATTTTTAAGCTCACCCACCTATTTTGTACACTCAGTTAAAATTTCATTCAATTCCGTTCATTACTTTGGAAGTAGTTTTCGTAAAATTGAGATAATCGTCAAGACATAGGTTAAATTATGGGGGTAACATAGGCATGATGAAACTTTGGAGACTTCAAAACGTTTTTTTTTTTTAAATTTTTCCCGATGATGGATTTGAATGAAATTGCAAAATCACACAACTCTAGTGGTCTGTTATCTATTTTAGAAATTTGAAACAAATCTAACCTTAATTTTTCTTTTTATGGCGATTTTAAGTTTTTTGGTATTTTGAAATCGTTATAACTTTTGAAAATTCAATTTCAAAGGAAAAAGCTACACTATATAAAATAAGCACATTCATCGGGGCTATCCATAAGTATGCGGTTCGACTCCCGCCGAATGTCTTCTCGCCCGCACTAACACATTTTTTCGTAGTCCCATAAGAGTCCATGTTAATGGACTTAGCCGCAATTCCGACGAAAACACTAAATCTTCAATTACATCCTTAAATTCAATTTCTCCGAAAAATTGAATCAGGGAAAAACGATGCGCATTCACCGGGACTATCCATACATACGCGGTTCGACTCCCGCCGAGTGCCCTTTCGCCCGCACCATCGATTACCCCGCACGCGCTCACATCTCCCATAAGAGCCCATGTTATTTTATGCAAAACAAAATCCTTTATATTTCTTTCAATTTCAATTTCTAAGGAAAATTGAATCAGTAATTCAGTAATCAGTAATCACTGGATTAACGCCATATGCTCAGATGGCGTTAGTATAGTCCATTTTACTGGAACAAAGCCATATTGCAATATGGCGTTAATCCACTGGATTAACGCCATATGCTCAGATGGCGTTATTACAGTTCATTTTAGTGGAACAAAGCCATATAGCAATATGGCGTTAATCCACTGGATTAACGCCATATGCTCAGATGGCGTTATTACAGTTCATTTTACTGGAATAAAGCCATACTCCAATATGGCTTAAATCCACTGGATTAACGCCATATGCTCAGATGGCGTTAGTACAGTGCAGCTACCACTGGAACAAAGTCATATCACAATATGACGTTAATCCACTGGATTAACGCCATATGCTCAGATGGCGTTAGTACAGTGGATTTGACTGGAACAAAGCCATATTGCAATATGACATTAATCCACTGGATTAACGCCATATGCTCAGATGACGTTAGTACAGTGCATTTTACCGGAACAAAGCCATATTGCAATATGACATAAATCCACTGGATTAACGCCATATGCTCAGATGGCGTTAGTACAGTGCAGCTGTCACTGGAACAAAGTCATCTCACAATATGACGTTAATCCACTGGATTAACGCCATCCGACTTATGGCTTTATTCCGGTGGGACAGAAAATGGCCGATATGGCGTTATTCCATATGGCGCTATTCAGGCGACTCCTTTTATTGTGATATCTTGGCCGTATCAGTTACGAACGTGCGACATTGAAGATTTGTCGATATATTAACAATTAGCCACAAGGTAAAATCATTATTTAAAAATTATGCAGTTTTACATTAATTGAAATGACATGACATGAAATGACATGACACGCAGAGAAAAATAGATGCACAATGTGCAAATAAGCTACAAAACCAAACAATTTTTAGCATAAAGTTTTGGTGGAACATTTTGAACGAAAAGTTACTTCGCCAATTGCCTTCACGTAGTAGTAGTACCACCCTTGTCTTTGATGTGCATGTATGTAACTAATTACCTTAGACCCGATTTTACAACTTTGCCAACTCCAGGTTAAAGTGGGAGTTAAGTTATTTGTTATGGCAACGGCCAATGGGATGCAGTGTAATTCATTTGTTTCTAGGAGTTAGATGCTTAACCCAGAGTTGACAAAAGTTGTAATACCGGCCCTTAGATAAAGTCAAATCAGATAATGCAGGTTGCAATTTTTTTCATTTTAGCCCCTCCGACATTATTTTCTCATTGACTCATTTCTGTTGCTTTGAAAAGTTGTCACAGACTACAAGTTGTCTCTCACAATGTATTCGTCACAAGTGGTCACAACTCACAATCGGTAGGCACAGAACCAAAGTCTGAAATCCTCGCTTTAGTAACTTTTTTTAGGCATTTTCCCATCACGCAAACCCTGATTCCTCGTGAATTCTGTCCATAAAATTATCCAAAACCATTTGATAAAATGTAATTGTAACTAATTATCTTTGATAATAATAAAACAGATAATGCAGGTAGCAATGAAGTTTTCATTTTAGCCCCTCCGACATTTCTTCTCATGGACTCAATTCTGTTGCTTTGAAAAGTTGTCCCAGGCTACAAGTTGTCGCTCGCTATGTTGCGATCTATACATTCGTCAAAACTATAACGCTAGAAAGTTAATTCAAAAAGGCATTAGAGCATGTATGCTTAGAAAACTTAAATTATTTCCTCCCAATCAACAATCAATTGAATTTATCGATCTTTTGCTTCATATTGCCTACTCCACTTATATCGGATTATAGCAGTAAGCGCGCAAAGAATAAACATCGCGAGCAGATAGGACGTCTGCGAAAAAGAATGTCTCTTTTGGCATGCTTGGTAAGGTGTCAAAAATTGACATAAGGACGCTAGAAATTCGACTCAAATTGATTCAAAATCTGTATCACATCACGAGTCCACTCCTGTCAAAAAAACTCGCAAAAATTGATTTCCGTGGTTTTATCATGTCGATGTGAGATGTCTCGAGTATTAGGTGGCTCAAAAAATTTATCAATTTTAATTATGCTCGGCAACTATAATCTCTCAGCTCTTAGCAAGGCGATAATAATCCTCTGTCGAAATGTGGGGTGGGGAGGTGACAAAATAGTATTTTGTGGCATGTTCAATGATGTTTATAACCGATCAATAATAACGTTAGAACTTCGATTCAAATTGATTCAAATTCTGTTTCAAATTACAAGTTCAATCGTGTCAATAAAAATCCCATATTTCCATTTCAGTAGTAATTCGCTATGACTTGTGTCTTGTTTTCATTTTATTTATGCAATCTAATACCAAGGGTATGTAAGGCTTATTCCCTAGTAGACCAAAACATACAAGGCCGTTTCGTTTGTTGATATTGTTACGATAGAATTTTGACTGTATTAAATGAAAGGCCGAAATACAACTCGCTTGGCTTGTGAGAGGTCGTAACTTGCCAGGATCTTAAATGTGGGCACAGATTTCTCCAAAATGTGTATAATGTTTAATTCCGAAAAGTACAATTGCTTACCCCCAATCCCCGAACAGCGTGAACAGCGGCGCCCATCGCCCGACCTGTCCCCTCGGTCGCTGGTTCCTTTCTCTCTGTCCCAAAGCCTGGCCAACACGAGCACACGTCGGACATTCGGATATTGCTGACGCTGACCTGACACATTCCTCACCTGTCAGCGACAGCTCACCCAACCCACGAAATGCACCCATGCATTTCGTAACAATATCTCGAGCTCAGACAGACATGCTAGCATGAGAGAATCCCGGCCCTCATCCCACAGAGCTAGTGGATGCTTATCGTGAACCTACACTTAGTGCCGAGGCGAGTTAGTGGCTGTTTCAATCGTCTTAAAGAGTAACTGCCAAAATTAACGGTTATTTATTATTTACTGTATGAATATAAAAAAACACTCTGCAGTATAAATTATTTCAAAACCACCGAAGCACTGCGAAAACCACAATGATACTTTCTGGATAGCTTCATCCAAGTAATTGGCACATCCCATTATTGCATTTTGGAAATAAAATACCAAGTACCTGCCGAAAATTCTGTTCAATTTTTACGGCGTTACGTACAGAACGGCAAAAACGAGCGCAAATCTCATAAAACTCACATTCTTATTTTTAAAACAAAAACCACTGAGAAAACCAGTACGAAAGTTTCTAGAGGGCTTCACCCAAGTGTCCTGCACATAATGTTAATTATCAGTGACAATTGAATGAAGAGTAACCGCCGAAAGCGATGGTTACTTTGAGCGCTGATACACAATGTACTTGGAAAAGGGAGGGTAATGAAGTACCGCGCAATATAAATTATTTTTAAACTAACAAAATACTGAAAAAACCACCACGAAACTTCCAAGAGAGCTTCACCCAAGTGTCCTGCCCACCCTGTTAAAAAATTAATGAAATTAAATATCGAGTACCTGCCGAAAATTGTACTTACTTGCTACGGTCAACGGCAAACACGCACGCAAATCTCATACAAACTCACTATTTTATTTTTAAAAAATTAACCACTAGCAAAACCAACACAAAACTTTCAGAAAAGCTTGATCTGCTTGTTAACTACAACCTGTAAAAATTTCGTCGAAATCAAAATATGAGTAAGTGACTTTTTTTCGGTTTAGGGGATGATTGTACATTAGGGGTAGGTTATTTTTGGGGTAAATATTTAGTTATGTTATCTGACAGGAAATTTTGTCAGCTTTCCAAAAATATCATTTTCATCTCTGTAAGTTGAACAAGTCGGGCGCTACAAGGCGGAACGTGGAGGAATGCGCGACATAGCACTCAAAACAGCCTATCTTGCGCCGACCGCAGCGCACGAACGGTGCGCAGGAAATATTTTACTAAATTGGTATTAATCCTTCCTAGACCAACTCTAAGGAAAGACATATATTTGGTTGATATTAAAAATGGTCATGTCAGCTCATTGGTTGGTTTGAAATGGAAATGCCCATGCGTATATCTTATGCCAGTATGTATATTGCCTACTTTATGATAGAATAAAATAAATATACCTATATTTATTATAAAATAAGTCATATGCCTATATTTTGATTATTAAATTCTGCATCAAAAATCCTGTGTAAATTCATGTGAAGCATTGCAGTGTTTAGATTTGGCTATCTTTGGCAAGTGATAACTTATTATTTTGAAACAACTTGACTATAATTTGTTATGTCATAAATATCCTTGATGATACGATTTATAAAAAAAGATTTGGTGTTTCAAATTATTACTTACCGCATCTTATTGTCAGAATTTTCACCATTCATAATTCGTCTCGTTTTGAAGTGTCGTCCTTTGAAATCGCGCTAAAGTCCACTGTCTTTTGTTTAAATTCACGATTGCGCATGCTCGGTGTACTAACCATTTTGAAAAAGTCCGTCTCTGAACCATATCGAATCGCCGGTGACGTCATATCGAATGATTTCGCTAAAAATGCCTTACGTGATCGCTGTGAAAACTATTTCGATATCGCATGTGATATCAACAAGCTCGAGCTTCGCTCAACCTTGGTGCCCATAGGGCACAGGCATATGCGCATAGCGCAAACATATGCGCATAGCGCAGACATATGCGCGTAGCGCCGATATATGCGCATAGCGCAAACATATGCATAAAGCGCAAACATATGCGCATAGCGCAAACATATGCACATAGCTTAAATATATGCGCATAGCGCAAACGAAGTGTAGGTAAGTATGTTGGTAAACAATATATGCTTACTCAAGCTCACGCCCTTAAAAATACAGCCGCTCTGAGAAATATTTCCTCGTCCTATCACTATATAGGTACCTTGTTATCGTTACCAGTTTCTGTATTAGGGCCTACGGCCTACTACTTCTTAGCGCAGCTGTTTATTTATAAATGCGGTAGTAGAGATACCATTTCCAACCGATTTCAGTCAAAATTCTATTGTATAGGAAGACCAGGGCCCGGATCCACAAAGGGGGGTTAGCAGTTTGCCCCGGGGTAAAAGTAGATTACCCCTTATTTTTGCCCTAATCCGTATCCACAAAGCAGGGTTAAGCTATTTCAGGGGCAAAGTTACCCCCAAAGGCTACCCCAACTCCAAGAGCAGGGTTAAATCAACTTACCCCGATTTCTTAAACAAGATGGCGAATTCTGGCTCACCATATCAAATGTTTGTTAATTATTTTTAACTGTTTCCTTGCTTTATTCCGATTAGAATTATAAATAAAGTGAGAGTTGTGTTGGCTGGATATAAAAATACAAACAGTTTGACAGTCAATGACGTTTTTGAATTGAGCGGCCATTGAAAAGTGGGCGAGTCCGGCTGCAGCTCTTGTAAGCACATGTCAGTTCGAACTTCAACTTGGCTAGATTAGGTTATAAACAGTCAAAATGTTTGGAGCTGGTGCCGCATACATTCACATTAACAATATTAATAATTACAACGTAGTTGTTCAACCCGAAAGAGTTTTCAGAGATAGATAAGACGTCCTGCAATATCTGATAATTATCTCATGAGGTATCATCGCTTTCCACGGGTAACTATCCTAGAACTTTGTGCCGTTCTCCAGCCCGATCAGCTGAAAGTGTCACCGCAAGATCACACGCCATTCCTGTCATCACTCTAGTTCTCGTTTCATTAAGATTTCTTGCATCTGGAACTTTCCAAAATGTGCTTGGGAACGTTGGTGGCATGAGCCTGTCAAGTTTCAGTCGGATTTTTAAAACTGTTTGTGAACCACGCACCCCACAGTACATCCTTTGGATAATGCTGCGGCTATGGTTGAGATAAAGGCTGGAAAGATGCTGATACAGAGCTAACATTATTTAATAAATTACATTGCACATTCCACCTTCAACTTTATGTACATATCTTCCTAGCTATACCTAGGTACGTAGGTAGGTAATGAAAATGCAAATTGTTGGTACTCTCTGTCATTTTGCTCAGTTGCCTGACACAGTATGCATGCCTTAAAGTGTTTTGGTAATGCATGATGAAGTAGAGAATTAAGTTTGTTCTCTAATAGTTTTTCCTTCTTTCAAATGTCAAAGGAATTTCAAATGTCAAACTGACAGCAATGCACTCACAAATCACAATTTATGACAAACAGTTGCCAAAACATGTGGGGAATATTTGTATCTGGGATTCTCATTGGTTGAAAATACTACTAATTTATGACGTCATCGATGACATACCTATTTACCTCCCCTCCAATTACCCCAAGTGAAATTTCCTTCTGTGGATACGAAAATTCGGGGCAAAAATTTTAGGGGTAAAGTTGGGGCTAACTTTACCCCTTTTTTTCGTTGCCCCATATATTTTAACCCACCTTTGTGGATCCGGGCCCTGATGTATAATTTGACAGGTTCTGTTCTAGATATTATTTCTAAGTATTTCAAATTCATTGGTTCAAGGAGGCAGAGGAAAAGTAAACATCATAATTGCCTGCTCATTTTACCATTAATTAATTACTTATTTACTGGTTATTAAACTATCGCAGCGCAATAGCAAATAATTAATCATTCAAAATTCTTCATTTGAATGTCAGAAACAATGATGAGTGTCAATTTCTAAAACCTCAAGTTTTGACACGGCACGTTGCTAGGATACGGAGCTCGGATCATCGCTTTACCTTCGCAATCACTGCTGTAAAGATACTTTACGCTGATGATGCTGCGCTAAAAACGAATGATTTCAAAAACATACGTTTTCGAAGAAAGTTACATGATCGGTCTCCAGCTCCTGTCACGACCACAAGCTTCGAGCGAATGCCGAGCCGTCACAAGCAGCTCGGGACGTGGATGACGCAGCGAAGCCGCGTCATTGTAGGGTTTGGGAAGGAGGGTATTTCTCCCTAATCTCCCTGGTGTCTGGATGGATAATTTTTTGGGGGAATGTTTTTGCCGTCGAACGAGTCACCCGCTTTTATAGACTTGTGAGTTGGAGTGGTGGGGAAAGCATTTGTATTTGTATTTGTATTTATTATTTCGTTTCATTTTTACCTTTACAGATCGTATTATGGTATTTGAAACATGTCAAAAATGTAGCTAACATCATTTTTCATAACAGTGTAAAATTATTCAAAATTATAAATTATAAAATTATTCAGACTTATTCAGACTTTGTAGTATTCTTTTAGGCAATAAAAACACTTTTTAATTAAAACCAACTTGAAGTGTATCTTAAGTTGGTCCCTTCTATGTAAGACTTTCAAATCAATTGGCAACAAGTTGAAAATATGTGCTGCATTTTAGTTTGGATCAGCAATATTTACTTTAAAATGGTTATGTTCATTTAGCTTCGCTCTTGTATTCTTTTCATGTACCTCACTGTTACGTTTAAAAAGGGACGGATTGTCAAATACATACAAAACAATATCTAAAATGAACATAGATGTCACAGTTAAAATCTTTAGTTTTTTAAACTTTCCCGGCAAGTCTGCCTGTAATTAAGCCGAGCTAAAATCCTCACCGCTCTTTTCTGAAGTTTAAAAACATCTGCTGATATTTTTGATGATCCCCATATAATAATTCCAAATCTTAAAATTGATTGTACACTTGCAAAAAACGCTTCTCTTACAAATTTTTCACAACATTGGTTTGCAATTGATTTTAAAGCGAAGCGGGCTGAGGCCAGTATTTTGCATACATATCTACAATGTTCTTTCCATTTTAATTGAAAATCAAGGTCTAGGCCTAGGAATCTGCAGTGGTTAATTGCTTTGATAACATCATTTTTATGGCTTAAACGTATACCTACTTTATCTTCTTTAGTTTGAAATATCATCAACTTAGTCTTATCACAGTTAAGTTTTAATTTGTTTACTAGAAACCATTTATCTAGCTTATCTAGGATTTAAAAAAAAAAAATTCTAGAAGTTTTGCATTGTTTATACGTTCAACGACGACACTATAGTATCGTCAGCAAATAATATGGGGTATACCTTCGAGGGAAGATTTACTGCTAAATCGTTTATATACAAGCTGAACAATATTGGACCAAGTATAGAGCCCTGTGGTACACCATGTTCTACACTCCTCCACTTTGAGGCGACATTATCGGTAACTACCGTCACTTGTTGCCTTCCTGTTCAATACGACCGAAGCCAGTCAGAAGCTATACCTGTTATGCCGTTATATTTCGCCTTTTGTATTAATGTTCGATGGTCTATCGTGTCAAATACCTTTGAAAGATCACACATGATTACCCCAGCTTTCCTTTTCTCCCCTCAAATATGGTTAACAAGATTTACAAGATTTATAAGATTTATGGTCTAAAAGATTTAGTGTTGCCGTTACTGTAGAACAGCGTTTCCTGAAACCATGTTGTTCTTTACATAAAATATTATTTTCTTCTAAAAAATTTTGAAGTCTAATTTGGAATGCTTTCTCTATAATTTTTGAAAATGTCGTTAAAAGTGAGATGGGGCGGTAATTTGCAATGTTTTTTTAGACCCTTTTTTATATAATGGTTTTACCACCGCCCATTTGACCTGTTCAGGTACCACACCAATTTCGAACGAACAGTTGATAATATTTTCTAATGGTTTTGAAACATAGATTGCAGCACTTTTAATAATTTTAGTTGGTATTTCATCCCAGCCTGTAGATTTTTTTGACTCTAATGCAATAATGATCTTTTCAATCTCATCTCTATCTGTAGGCTTCATGACCATTTTCTTTTTACCCTGTTTGTTAATATTTTCCATCATTTTCATACATTTTCCGAGTCTATCTGTTTTAACATCTATTACTGTATTGGCAAAAGTTGAAAAGTAATTATTAATTGATTCCGCCACTTTTTCTGCCTTTTGAATATTTTGCCCGTTTAGAGATAGCTCAATTTTGTCAGTCTCAGAATTTTTGGCTTTTTCATTGCTTGCACAATTTTTAATTGATAAGCGTAACGAGCGTAGCGAGTGAAGCGAAATCTTCAATTACACTTTACTGCTACAAATTCCGCAATGTTTAAATTTTTCAGTTTTTCCAAAACACGTTTTCCACTCTAGAGGCCAAGGATCTCAATATAATTTGACGAAACTTTCCAGATATGTTGGCCCCCACGATTTAATGTTTTTGTACAAATTTCATTGTTGTATGTTCAGCGCTTTTCTTGGAAATGGCGCTTTTATGACGCATTTTTAGCGATTTTGCAGTTTCTTGCAACTAAATCTACTTTATCTTCAACCGATTTTGACAAAATTTACTGTGTGCATTATAAATCGTAAAAAGAAAATACTGTGTTAATTTCAAGCAAATCAATTGAATGTTTTTTCTTTAAATCGATTTTTAAGTTTTGAAATATTCAATGTCATTGAGAAAGCTGCTAAATTAACGCCGAACATTTTTTAAATTGATCATAAAAGACTCTAGGCTATGCGCACACGCAATATAATCGCGTTGAGGGTGAGCGTAAGTATTACGCTCATCCACAACACGATTATATGAGTGTTCGCATAGCCTAGTAATCTTCCACATGCCTCTCATTTTATTTTCAGATTTGCTTAGTATCCTATCATTAAATGCCCGTTTTGCCGTCCGTAAACTCACAGATAATTTTTTTCTAAACTTCGATTACAGCTTTTCATGGGCCTTATCAGGTCTTATTTTACTCATTTTACATAGTTTCCTCTTTTCTCTACAGAATACAATAACTTCTTTTGTTATCCATCCTTTTGAATCAATTTTGTTTTTTAACTGGATTTTTCTTTTCGGAAAATGTCTTTGAAAATACCCGTAAAAAATGCGTAGAAAACAATCAAATTTTGCATTCACTCCGAGTTGAGAAATCACTTCTTACCAACCTTCATTTCTAATATCGTTTACAAAGTTTATGATTTTTTCAAGTGCATACGTTCTTGTAACTACCCACTTTTTGCTATTATTTAGTTGATTCGAGCCTTCACCCAAAGGAATGGATAATAACTGCCCGTTATGATCCGATAGACCGAACTCAATACAAATCGGCTCTTCATCGCTTTTGTAATTTAAAAATATGTTGTCAATGGCTGATTTTGATTCAGGCGTAAAATGAGCGGGCTCCTTGATTTGTGCCGTCAAGCCATAAGCTGAACGCAAGTTTTCCAATCCCATCTTTTGGCTGCTATTTACCAGGAAGTTGACGTTGAAATCTCCACACAGGACAACATACTTTTTTTCTTTTTCTACTTGATTTAGCAGCTCGTCTAACCTCTCAATGAATGTACAATAGTTACTAGTGTCAGGTGGACGATAGACTGCAATAATAATAACATTTACTCTAGCGTATACTTCTACACTAGCTAGTTCCAAGATCTTTCCCATAGAGAATTTATCGTTGTCAGGTCTACGTTTCCACTTGTTTAAAAAAAAAAAAATGACATAAATGGCAGCCCCCCACCCCCCCCCCCCCCACCTATATGATTTGTTCTGGTATAGTGTGAAGCTAGCACATATTCGTTTATAAGAATTTCTGCCGCCTGTAGGGGCTTGAACCAATGTTCAGTAATACATAGGATGTCTATGTTTATTTCTGCTGTAAGTATCTCAACCTGTTCGACCTTATTTATGATACTACGAATATTTTGATGGAATTACACTAATTTCCCCTTTTGTATTTGGAATTTTCCATAGCTCTTTGATCCTTTTCCGGAATCTTTTTCAGTGTTTGTAACCACATCTCTAAAAAATTTTGATTCTTATGATCTCCTTTCTTTTCCTGCACTGTAGGTTTCTGGTTGGTTTCCAGCCATTTTTCTAGCGTGTTCAACATATAAGTTGGTGTTTTAAGAACTGTTATAGGTAAAAAGTAAAAAATTGAATTACAAAGTATATTTTTTCCTTCTACGTTCAGATGGACACCGTCCTAGTCTAAGTGTTGCTATGACATTTTTTTATCGAGGAAATTTAGCCTTATATTTTCCGAGCATTTGTCAAGTGATTTGTTTACAGTTTCATGGATCATAAAGTTTGCTTGTTTTTTGTAGGTGGTAGGATCTATTTCGCCTCATTTACGTCTGGTCGGAATATTATTTATCAATAACTTGCATCTATAGCTAATTTGTATCAGCCTTCTTATATTTTCCTGCATAACTGAAAGAGGGGTTTTATCGCTAACATCGTTTGTACCTCCCACCACCACAAGTCAGTCACAGCCTCGCTGATTGCTTTGTCGACAACATCGCTTAACGTCGCTCCCGGGTTTATTATCACCTTTACATTGTAATCCCTAGTAAGCTTCTGGGTCAAGCTCATACCTAAATCCCGTCCAGACAGTCCGTCACCACTGTCACACGAATTTTTGTACTTTGTTTTTGATTTTTGTCTTGATTTTTGGTTTGACACTCAGCACTCATGAATTTGGCAACATCCACTTGATTTATTGATCCTGCATTCCTATTTGTGCTAATCGTTTCCTCATTACCCGCTGGCACAGAGGAAGTACTCTCTGTCAATGTTGATTTATCTATTGCCACTGTTTTCTTCCTCGATGATTTCATAGTCCCGGCGATCCTCGGCGACTCGACCGGTTTGATCGTTGAACCCTTTGTTGAGTGGTATATTTTTGAAGCTTGTGGACCAGAAGCAGACAATTTTCTGTTTACCTTTGCAGGAATTATTTCTTTTTTCTTCTTCAATAATAGCAATTTAGACTTTATTTTCTTTACAGCGTTTCTGTGCATGCGCGACATTGCACTTATTTTCAACCTAAGCTTAGATTAACCTCTTTAACTTCTTCAACTTCTTTGTTCAATTTCGTTTGGTTTTCATAAAGAGCGGCAATTTGTCTTTCGATATTTTTCGCCGTTATGACACTAATATAATCACATCTTTTGTCTGTTTCATCTTTGTCTCCGTTTACTCCGTTTTCAAATTCATCTGCGATGATTTGACTGTAAGGTGACAGCAGAGTCATGGCTACCTCACGACTGTCAGTGTCAGATGGCAGCGGAGTCATGGCTGCCTCACGACTGTCAGTGTCAGATGGCAGCGGAGTCATGGCTGCCTCACGACTGTCAGTGTCAGATGGCAGCGGAGTCATGGCTGCCTCACGACTGTCAGTGTCAGATGGCAGCGGAGTCATGGCTGCCTCACGACTGTCAGTGTCAGATGGCAGCGGAGTCATGGCTGCCTCACGACTGTCAGTGTCAGATGGCAGCGGAGTCATGGCTGCCTCACGACTGTCAGTGTCAGATGGCAGCGGAGTCGTGGCTGCCTCACGACTGTCAGTGTCAGATGGCAGCGGAGTCATGGCTGCCTCACGACTGTCAGTGTCAGATGGCAGCGGAGTCATGGCTGCCTCACGACTGTCAGTGTCAGATGGCAGCGGAGTCATGGCTGCCTCACGACTGTCAGTGTCAGATGGCAGCGGAGTCATGGCTGCCTCACGACTGTCAGTGTCAGATGGCAGCGGAGTCATGGCTGCCTCACGACTGTCAGTGTCAGATGGCAGCGGAGTCGTGGCTGCCTCACGACTGTCAGTGTCAGATGGCAGCGGAGTCATGGCTGCCTCACGACTGTCAGTGTCAGATGGCAGCGGAGTCGTGGCTGCCTCACGACTGTCAGTGTCAGATGGCAGCGGAGTCATGGCTGCCTCACGACTGTCAGTGTCAGATGGCAGCGGAGTCGTGGCTGCCTCACGACTGTCAGTGTCAGATGGCAGCGGAGTCATGGCTGCCTCACGACTGTCAGTGTCAGATGGCAGCGGAGTCATGGCTGCCTCACGACTGTCAGTGTCAGATGGCAGCGGAGTCATGGCTGCCTCACGACTGTCAGTGTCAGATGGCAGCGGAGTCATGGCTGCCTCACGACTGTCAGTGTCAGATGGCAGCGGAGTCATGGCTGCCTCACGACTGTCAGTGTCAGATGGCAGCGGAGTCGTGGCTGCCTCACGACTGTCAGTGTCAGATGGCAGCGGAGTCATGGCTGCCTCACGACTGTCAGTGTCAGATGGCAGCGGAGTCATGGCTGCCTCACGACTGTCAGTGTCAGATGGCAGCGGAGTCGTGGCTGCCTCACGACTGTCAGTGTCAGATGGCAGCGGAGTCATGGCTGCCTCACGACTGTCAGTGTCAGATGGCAGCGGAGTCATGGCTGCCTCACGACTGTCAGTGTCAGATGGCAGCGGAGTCATGGCTGCCTCACGACTGTCAGTGTCAGATGGCAGCGGAGTCATGGCTGCCTCACGACCTGTCAGTGTCAGATGGCAGCGGAGTCATGGCTGCCTCACGACTGTCAGTGTCAGATGGCAGCGGAGTCGTGGCTGCCCCTCACGACTGTCAGTGTCAGATGGCAGCGGAGTCATGGCTGCCTCACGACTGTCAGTGTCAGATGGCAGCGGAGTCGTGGCTGCCTCACGACTGTCTGTCAGATGGCAGCGGAGTCATGGCTGCCTCACGACTGTCAGTGTCAGATGGCAGCGGAGTCGTGGCTGCCTCACGACTGTCAGTGTCAGATGGCAGCGGAGTCGTGGCTGCCTCACGACTGTCAGTGTCAGATGGCAGCGGAGTCATGGCTGCCTCACGACTGTCAGTGTCAGATGGCAGCGGAGTCGTGGCTGCCTCACGACTGTCAGTGTCAGATGGCAGCGGAGTCGTGGTGCCTCACGACTGTCAGTGTCAGATGGCAGCGGAGTCATGGCTGCCTCACGACTGTCAGTGTCAGATGGCAGCGGAGTCATGGCTGCCTCACGACTGTCAGTGTCAGATGGCAGCGGAGTCGTGGCTGCCTCACGACTGTCAGTGTCAGATGGCAGCGGAGTCGTGGCTGCCTCACGACTGTCAGTGTCAGATGGCAGCGGAGTCATGGCTGCCTCACGACTGTCAGTGTCAGATGGCAGCGGAGTCCTGGCTGCCTCACGACTGTCAGTGTCAGATGGCAGCGGAGTCGTGGCTGCCTCACGACTGTCAGTGTCAGATGGCAGCGGAGTCATGGCTGCCTCACGACTGTCAGTGTCAGATGGCAGCGGAGTCGTGGCTGCCTCACGACTGTCAGTGTCAGATGGCAGCGGAGTCATGGCTGCCTCACGACTGTCAGTGTCAGATGGCAGCGGAGTCGTGGCTGCCTCACGACTGTCAGTGTCAGATGGCAGCGGAGTCATGGCTGCCTCACGACTGTCAGTGTCAGATGGCAGCGGAGTCGTGGCTGCCTCACGACTGTCAGTGTCAGATGGCAGCGGAGTCGTGGCTGCCTCACGACTGTCAGTGTCAGATGGCAGCGGAGTCGTGGCTGCCTCACGACTGTCAGTGTCAGATGGCAGCGGAGTCATGGCTGCCTCACGACTGTCAGTGTCAGATGGCAGCGGAGTCGTGGCTGCCTCACGACTGTCAGTGTCAGATGGCAGCGGAGTCTTGGCTGCCTCACGACTGTCAGTGTCAGATGGCAGCGGAGTCATGGCTGCCTCACGACTGTCAGTGTCAGATGGCAGCGGAGTCATGGCTGCCTCACGACTGTCAGTGTCAGATGGCAGCGGAGTCATGGCTGCCTCACGACTGTCAGTGTCAGATGGCAGCGGAGTCATGGCTGCCTCACGACTGTCAGTGTCAGATGGCAGCGGAGTCGATGGCTGCCTCACGACTGTCAGTGTCAGATGGCAGCGGAGTCATGGCTGCCTCACGACTGTCAGTGTCAGATGGCAGCGGAGTCGTGGCTGCCTCACGACTGTCAGTGTCAGATGGCAGCGGAGTCATGGCTGCCTCACGACTGTCAGTGTCAGATGGCAGCGGAGTCATGGCTGCCTCACGACTGTCAGTGTCAGATGGCAGCGGAGTCGTGGCTGCCTCACGACTGTCAGTGTCAGATGGCAGCGGAGTCATGGCTGCCTCATCCGACTGTCAGTGTCAGATGGCAGCGGAGTCAGTGGCTGCCTCACGACTGTCAGTGTCAGATGGCAGCGGAGTCGTGGCTGCCTCACGACTGTCAGTGTCAGATGGCAGCGGAGTCATGGCTGCCTCACGACTGTCAGTGTCAGATGGCAGCGGAGTCGTGGCTGCCTCACGACTGTCAGTGTCAGATGGCAGACGGAGTCGTGCCTCACGACTGTCAGTGTCAGATGGCAGCGGAGTCATGGCTGCCTCACGACTGTCAGTGTCAGATGGCAGCGGAGTCAGTGGCTGCCTCACGACTGTCAGTGTCAGATGGCAGCGGAGTCGTGGCTGCCTCACGACTGTCAGTGTCAGATGGCAGCGGAGTCATGGCTGCCTCACGACTGTCAGTGTCAGATGGCAGCGGAGTCAGTGGCTGCCTCACGACTGTCAGTGTCAGATGGCAGCGGAGTCGTGGCTGCCTCACGACTGTCAGTGTCAGATGGCAGCGGAGTCGTGGCTGCCTCACGACTGTCAGTGTCAGATGGCAGCGGAGTCGTGGCTGCCTCACGACTGTCAGTGTCAGATGGCAGCGGAGTCATGGCTGCCTCACGACTGTCAGTGTCAGATGGCAGCGGAGTCGTGGCTGCCTCACGACTGTCAGTGTCAGATGGCAGCGGAGTCATGGCTGCCTCACGACTGTCAGTGTCAGATGGCAGCGGAGTCGTGGCTGCCTCACGACTGTCAGTGTCAGATGGCAGCGGAGTCGTGGCTGCCTCACGACTGTCAGTGTCAGATGGCAGCGGAGTCATGGCTGCCTCACGACTGTCAGTGTCAGATGGCAGCGGAGTCATGGCTGCCTCACGACTGTCAGTGTCAGATGGCAGCGGAGTCAGTGGCTGCCTCACGACTGTCAGTGTCAGATGGCAGCGGAGTCATGGCTGCCTCACGACTGTCAGTGTCAGATGGCAGCGGAGTCGTGGCTGCCTCACGACTGTCAGTGTCAGATGGCAGCGGAGTCATGGCTGCCTCACGACTGTCAGTGTCAGATGGCAGCGGAGTCATGGCTGCCTCACGACTGTCAGTGTCAGATGGCAGCGGAGTCATGGCTGCCTCACGACTGTCAGTGTCAGATGGCAGCGGAGTCATGGCTGCCTCACGACTGTCAGTGTCAGATGGCAGCGGAGTCGTGGCTGCCTCACGACTGTCAGTGTCAGATGGCAGCGGAGTCGTGGCTGCCTCACGACTGTCAGTGTCAGATGGCAGCGGAGTCATGGCTGCCTCACGACTGTCAGTGTCAGATGGCAGCGGAGTCATGGCTGCCTCACGACTGTCAGTGTCAGATGGCAGCGGAGTCGTGGCTGCCTCACGACTGTCAGTGTCAGATGGCAGCGGAGTCATGGCTGCCTCACGACTGTCAGTGTCAGATGGCAGCGGAGTCATGGCTGCCTCACGACTGTCAGTGTCAGATGGCAGCGGAGTCATGGCTGCCTCACGACTGTCAGTGTCAGATGGCAGCGGAGTCATGGCTGCCTCACGACTGTCAGTGTCAGATGGCAGCGGAGTCGTGGCTGCCTCACGACTGTCAGTGTCAGATGGCAGCGGAGTCATGGCTGCCTCACGACTGTCAGTGTCAGATGGCAGCGGAGTCGTGGCTGCCTCACGACTGTCAGTGTCAGATGGCAGCGGAGTCGTGGCTGCCTCACGACTGTCAGTGTCAGATGGCAGCGGAGTCGTGGCTGCCTCACGACTGTCAGTGTCAGATGGCAGCGGAGTCGTGGCTGCCTCACGACTGTCAGTGTCAGATGGCAGCGGAGTCATGGCTGCCTCACGACTGTCAGTGTCAGATGGCAGCGGAGTCATGGCTGCCTCACGACTGTCAGTGTCAGATGGCAGCGGAGTCATGGCTGCCTCACGACTGTCAGTGTCAGATGGCAGCGGAGTCGTGGCTGCCTCACGACTGTCAGTGTCAGATGGCAGCGGAGTCATGGCTGCCTCACGACTGTCAGTGTCAGATGGCAGCGGAGTCGTGGCTGCCTCACGACTGTCAGTGTCAGATGGCAGCGGAGTCGTGGCTGCCTCACGACTGTCAGTGTCAGATGGCAGCGGAGTCGTGGGCTGCCTCACGACTGTCAGTGTCAGATGGCAGCGGAGTCGTGGCTGCCTCACGACTGTCAGTGTCAGATGGCAGCGGAGTCATGGCTGCCTCACGACTGTCAGTGTCAGATGGCAGCGGAGTCATGGCTGCCTCACGACTGTCAGTGTCAGATGGCAGCGGAGTCGTGGCTGCCTCACGACTGTCAGTGTCAGATGGCAGCGGAGTCGTGGCTGCCTCACGACTGTCAGTGTCAGATGGCAGCGGAGTCGTGGCTGCCTCACGACTGTCAGTGTCAGATGGCAGCGGAGTCGTGGCTGCCTCACGACTGTCAGTGTCAGATGGCAGCGGAGTCATGGCTGCCTCACGACTGTCAGTGTCAGATGGCAGCGGAGTCGTGGCTGCCTCACGACTTGTCAGTGTCAGATGGCAGCGGAGTCGTGGCTGCCTCACGACTGTCAGTGTCAGATGGCAGCGGAGTCGTGGCTGCCTCACGACTGTCAGTGTCAGATGGCAGCGGAGTCATGGCTACCTCACGACTGTCAGTGTCAGATGGCAGCGGAGTCGTGGCTGCCTCACGACTGTCAGTGTCAGATGGCAGCGGAGTCATGGCTGCCTCACGACTGTCAGTGTCAGATGGCAGCGGAGTCATGGCTGCCTCACGACTGTCAGTGTCAGATGGCAGCGGAGTCATGGCTGCCTCACGACTGTCAGTGTCAGATGGCAGCGGAGTCGTGGCTGCCTCACGACTGTCAGTGTCAGATGGCAGCGGAGTCGTGGCTGCCTCACGACTGTCAGTGTCAGATGGCAGCGGAGTCATGGCTGCCTCACGACTGTCAGTGTCAGATGGCAGCGGAGTCGTGGCTGCCTCACGACTGTCAGTGTCAGATGGCAGCGGAAGTCATGGCTGCCTCACGACTGTCAGTGTCAGATGGCAGCGGAGTCGTGGCTGCCTCACGACTGTCAGTGTCAGATGGCAGCGGAGTCATGGCTGCCTCACGACTGTCAGTGTCAGATGGCAGCGGAGTCATGGCTGCCTCACGACTGTCAGTGTCAGATGGCAGCGGAGTCATGGCTGCCTCACGACTGTCAGTGTCAGATGGCAGCGGAGTCGTGGCTGCCTCACGACTGTCAGTGTCAGATGGCAGCGGAGTCGTGGCTGCCTCACGACTGTCAGTGTCAGATGGCAGCGGAGTCGTGGCTGCCTCACGACTGTCAGTGTCAGATGGCAGCGGAGTCGTGGCTGCCTCACGTCTGTCAGTGTCAGATGGCAGCGGAGTCTTGGCTGCCTCACGACTGTCAGTGTCAGATGGCAGCGGAGTCGTGGCTGCCTCACGACTGTCAGTGTCAGATGGCAGCGGAGTCATGGCTGCCTCACGACTGTCAGTGTCAGATGGCAGCGGAGTCGTGGCTGCCTCACGACTGTCAGTGTCAGATGGCAGCGGAGTCATGGCTGCCTCACGACTGTCAGTGTCAGATGGCAGCGGAGTCATGGCTGCCTCACGACTGTCAGTGTCAGATGGCAGCGGAGTCGTGGCTGCCTCACGACTGTCAGTGTCAGATGGCAGCGGAGTCGTGGCTGCCTCACGACTGTCAGTGTCAGATGGCAGCGGAGTCATGGCTGCCTCACGACTGTCAGTGTCAGATGGCAGCGGAGTCATGGCTGCCTCACGACTGTCAGTGTCAGATGGCAGCGGAGTCGTGGCTGCCTCACGACTGTCAGTGTCAGATGGCAGCGGAGTCGTGGCTGCCTCACGACTGTCAGTGTCAGATGGCAGCGGAGTCATGGCTGCCTCACGACTGTCAGTGTCAGATGGCAGCGGAGTCGTGGCTGCCTCACGACTGTCAGTGTCAGATGGCAGCGGAGTCGTGGCTGCCTCACGACTGTCAGTGTCAGATGGCAGCGGAGTCGTGGCTGCCTCACGACTGTCAGTGTCAGATGGCAGCGGAGTCGTGGCTGCCTCACGACTGTCAGTGTCAGATGGCAGCGGAGTCATGGCTGCCTCACGACTGTCAGTGTCAGATGGCAGCGGAGTCGTGGCTGCCTCACGACTGTCAGTGTCAGATGGCAGCGGAGTCGTGGCTGCCTCACGACTGTCAGTGTCAGATGGCAGCGGAGTCGTGGCTGCCTCACGACTGTCAGTGTCAGATGGCAGCGGAGTCATGGCTGCCTCACGACTGTCAGTGTCAGATGGCAGCGGAGTCATGGCTGCCTCACGACTGTCAGTGTCAGATGGCAGCGGAGTCATGGCTGCCTCACGACTGTCAGTGTCAGATGGCAGCGGAGTCATGGCTGCCTCACGACTGTCAGTGTCAGATGGCAGCGGAGTCGTGGCTGCCTCACGACTGTCAGTGTCAGATGGCAGCGGAGTCGTGGCTGCCTCACGACTGTCAGTGTCAGATGGCAGCGGAGTCGTGGCTGCCTCACGACTGTCAGTGTCAGATGGCAGCGGAGTCATGGCTACCTCACGACTGTCAGTGTCAGATGGCAGCGGAGTCGTGGCTGCCTCACGACTGTCAGTGTCAGATGGCAGCGGAGTCATGGCTGCCTCACGACTGTCAGTGTCAGATGGCAGCGGAGTCGTGGCTGCCTCACGACTGTCAGTGTCAGATGGCAGCGGAGTCGTGGCTGCCTCACGACTGTCAGTGTCAGATGGCAGCGGAGTCGTGGCTGCCTCACGACTGTCAGTGTCAGATGGCAGCGGAGTCATGGCTGCCTCACGACTGTCAGTGTCAGATGGCAGCGGAGTCATGGCTGCCTCACGACTGTCAGTGTCAGATGGCAGCGGAGTCGTGGCTGCCTCACGACTGTCAGTGTCAGATGGCAGCGGAGTCGTGGCTGCCTCACGACTGTCAGTGTCAGATGGCAGCGGAGTCGTGGCTGCCTCACGACTGTCAGTGTCAGATGGCAGCGGAGTCATGGCTACCTCACGACTGTCAGTGTCAGATGGCAGCGGAGTCATGGCTGCCTCACGACTGTCAGTGTCAGATGGCAGCGGAGTCGTGGCTGCCTCACGACTGTCAGTGTCAGATGGCAGCGGAGTCGTGGCTGCCTCACGACTGTCAGTGTCAGATGGCAGCGGAGTCATGGCTGCCTCACGACTGTCAGTGTCAGATGGCAGCGGAGTCGTGGCTGCCTCACGACTGTCAGTGTCAGATGGCAGCGGAGTCGTGGCTGCCTCACGACTGTCAGTGTCAGATGGCAGCGGAGTCATGGCTGCCTCACGACTGTCAGTGTCAGATGGCAGCGGAGTCATGGCTGCCTCACGACTGTCAGTGTCAGATGGCAGCGGAGTCGTGGCTGCCTCACGACTGTCAGTGTCAGATGGCAGCGGAGTCGTGGCTGCCTCACGACTGTCAGTGTCAGATGGCAGCGGAGTCGTGGCTGCCTCACGACTGTCAGTGTCAGATGGCAGCGGAGTCGTGGCTGCCTCACGACTGTCAGTGTCTGCTGGCAGCGGAGTCTTGGCTGCCTCACGACTGTCAGTGTCAGATGGCAGCGGAGTCGTGGCTGCCTCACGACTGTCAGTGTCAGATGGCAGCGGAGTCGTGGCTGCCTCACGACTGTCAGTGTCAGATGGCAGCGGAGTCGTGGCTGCCTCACGACTGTCAGTGTCAGATGGCAGCGGAGTCGTGGCTGCCTCACGACTGTCAGTGTCAGATGGCAGCGGAGTCATGGCTGCCTCACGACTGTCAGTGTCAGATGGCAGCGGAGTCATGGCTGCCTCACGACTGTCAGTGTCAGATGGCAGCGGAGTCATGGCTGCCTCACGACTGTCAGTGTCAGATGGCAGCGGAGTCATGGCTGCCTCACGACTGTCAGTGTCAGATGGCAGCGGAGTCCTGGCTGCCTCACGACTGTCAGTGTCAGATGGCAGCGGAGTCGTGGCTGCCTCACGACTGTCAGTGTCAGATGGCAGCGGAGTCGTGGCTGCCTCACGACTGTCAGTGTCAGATGGCAGCGGAGTCGTGGCTGCCTCACGACTGTCAGTGTCAGATGGCAGCGGAGTCATGGCTGCCTCACGACTGTCAGTGTCAGATGGCAGCGGAGTCATGGCTGCCTCACGACTGTCAGTGTCAGATGGCAGCGGAGTCGTGGCTGCCTCACGACTGTCAGTGTCAGATGGCAGCGGAGTCGTGGCTGCCTCACGACTGTCAGTGTCAGATGGCAGCGGAGTCATGGCTGCCTCACGACTGTCAGTGTCAGATGGCAGCGGAGTCATGGCTGCCTCCTGGCTGCAGCACTACACATTTCCACTTATTTTCGATGCTTGCCGATTTTATAGCGCACTGTACATGTATTTGCTTCTTGCACTCATCACACCGTTTAGCCACACGAACTTTTATAGTGCAGATTTTGCAGTTAAACATGCGGGAATTTGTGTTTTTTACGGAGCCACGCAGTACCCGTCCCTCACTTTTCGCCATCTTGGATGGATCTCATGGATTCTAACAGCGTTAGAATTAGAACCATTGTCTGCTTTCAGCAGCGATTTCTTCTGATTTGTTGACACGGCGCCGGACACGACCCCTGGCAATCTTCTGCCCGACACACTCGACGCGAGGAGGTTGTAACAACGAGGTTGCGCATCGGTCATAGCCCGCTCACTCACGTCTTCATCCTGAAGCGAGAAGAGCCACCGATGTGCACCTCCTGTGATCAACCTCTCTCGATCAAACATCTCCTTGTCGAGTGTGCCGTTCACCGGCGGCTGCTGCGGCTGCGTGCAAGTGTTGACCTGCAGATTCCCGGAAGTTTGCTTGAGGCTTTAAAAGATGGACAAGCTGGAAGCGGCACGTGAAGGCCAAGGAATCTAAGAACGGAGTGAACGAGAGAGGGTTGGGAGGCGGCGGACTTTTGCCATCAAAACTTTCCACGTGAGAAGAGCGGTTGGTGCAGCTAATGGGAGAGGATGTTGTATATGGGCTGGTATATGGTACGGCGTAAATAATTTAGTGGTTTGTATGTACATGACATTTATTTTTGTCCGGACCGAATGTGAAAATACAAATTGAAAACTTGCAAATAATTGACAGCTCCCGACCGCAGCTAGCAGCCAAGCCGAAATAGAATACAACGTAGAGGTATGTACTTCTGTACGAATATTAATTATTTTTCGGACCCAATGTGACGAAACAAATTGAAAACATGAAAATTACTCACAGGACCAAGAAGAAATGTTCAGATTAGATAGTATTCTAGCTTAAAAAAGGGGTCGATTTGGAAAAATTGCAACAAAGAGTTTTATTGGCGGATCCCACTCAGAAAAATGCGCTGAGCAACATACTCAAAATCGTACAAAATCGTACACACAGTTTTTGAGAAATTCGGGGTCAAAGTTCAAAAATCACGTTTTTTCAACAAAAAAAATAAGAATCTCGGAAACCAGCGCTCAAATCGAAAGTCGTATAGGGCTTTCAAATAAAGCCAATACTTTTATAAACCAAATAAAAAATAATTAAAATAAATCGGACGACAGGTCAAAGGTCAGCGTTAGGTCAAAGGTAAATTTTTTGAAAATATCATATACAATGTCCCGAAAGCACGAGTTATGACCACAAATCGCATTCATAGTAAGCTCCTTATAAATAAAGGACAAAATAAAAGTCAATGTCAAAGGTCATAGCTGACCAGGTCAAAGGTCAACGTAGATTCTGGCCACAGGTATGCCATGTGACATATCAAACGACTCGTTGAGAGATACAGAACACATATTTACACCAACTTTCAATGTCACAGTTCTTTTGTAGCTTCAGACACAGGTTAATAACTTTTATCTTACTAAAACGCAATAAAACGTGATCGTGTAGGACAGGACAAAATCACGTTTGGACATGATTTGTATCCGGAGTTGAATCTGTTTAGTGTTTTAGATTGAAAAATAATGTTCGAGTGAAGAAAGTAGTGGTCTGCTTTGTGCCGATTGTTGCCGTGGATGAAATATCAACATGTCCATTGTCGACATGAAGAGTTCATCAACTTCATTGTCGACATGAAGAGTTCATCAACTTCATTGTCACTCGTAAGGAATGATTTGATTGTCAAGGGTAATGTGTTTGGGCTCATTGTTGTCGGCGGTGGTTTCGCGCGTCTTCTGCATAGACAACCACTCGCCATTTTATGTGTCGGCTCGGTGTTCCATCAGCAAGCATCAATTATCAAAATTTAATTGGGAGTACGATATGAATTTATGAAGTGGGGGCAGTTTGGGGCAAGGCGGCGCCTGGATACTTCTTTTTTACGACTAGATACACCTCTGCTTTTAACTTTATTAATTCGTGGGGCCTGGAGGGAAAAGGTTTCTCTAGCCTGGGTAACGCTCCTCTAGCGACAGTTAACGTAATTTCTCAGTTTGCGATTCAATTTTCACTACCTGATGAAATTAAATGTGTACTTAACAGTTCGTATCGCTCATTTCAGGCATTTTAATAGGAATGGAAGTGCAAGAAGAAGACGGCCCTTGTCCGTTGTGTAGTTCCTCATCATCATCCGGAAAAGGTGCTTTGGTCAGTTTGACCGCTTAGGGAGCCGCAGGCATTAATGGTGCAACAAAGAAGCGTAAGCGTACCTGTATTGAAAACCAAAGACAAAGTGCACAAATCATGCCGAAAAGATTATACCAATGAAAGGAATATATCAAGATGTGTCATTGCCAAAAATGAAAGCAATGTTCAAGTTAATCGGACTCTCAGGTCATCGGAGAAACCATTTGACTCTAAATTGGACTGTTTGTTTTGTGGAAAAACAATAATATCAGGCTCTAAATCGCAACTTCGGACGTTAAAGGCAGGAACAGAAATTGCTCATCAGTGTGATATTCGAAACGATGAGTGGGCGGAGAGGGTCAGGGCAAGATTAGACGTTGTTTTTGATTTACATGCAGCCGACGCAGTTTACCATAAAAGCTGCAGTGTGAACTTTCGCACTGGAAGAGACATCCCAACAGAAAAGTTAATTCGCCACAAGAATGACATTAAAGCTAAGCTAGAGGATAAACTTGCCAAAAGATCTGGAAGACCAGAAAACTCGGTTCAACTGAACGCATTTCTTAAAACCATGCAATTTTTAGAAGTTCAGGTTGACGAGTTGATACTTGATATCCATCAATGACCTAATTACGGTGATGGAATCTCATCTTGAAGGAACCGGAATCCTGCCATACAGTTTCCGACACATGAAAAATAAGACAATGGGCCACTTTAAAAAGAACGTTATTGTGTCAGAAATTGAAGGGAAGTCCAACATCGTCACTCAAATAGATCTAGTACCTTCCATTACATCAGATTCTCATGATAGTCTAAGAGGAGGGAATGAAGAATCAGAAAAATGCAGAATAATTAGGACAGCAGCCAAACTTATACTCACAGATATAAAAGAGATTTCGCCTCTACAAAATAACTATCCGACCAGCAAGCTCATGTCATCTGCAGACGAGGCATTACGAGGCCTAATTCACTCCAGTCGTTCCTGCGCACAATTATACCCGACAAGAAAGCGTCGGTAAGATTGCGTCGATTGGTGCAGCAATAATTCATGCAGCTCGTCCAAGGAGCACTTTGCCACCACTACAACTAGGTCTGGGGCGTACAAATGCACCATCGATTTGGGTCAAAATTTTTGATTGAATCACTAAATCAACTTGGATTTAGTTGTTCGTATGCTGAAGTTCAAAGATTTGAGAGAAGTGCAGCAGCGAATGAAGGTACGGATATTCCAGGCCACATTCCTGGTAGCTTCATCCATTACGTGTCTGATAACTGCGACCATAATATTCGAACGTTGACGGGCGAAGGAACATTGCATGTAATGGCCAACATAGCAACCATTACTCCTGGAATTAAACTTCACCCGGTCGTTCCCAGAGTCAGCGTAACGAATGATGAACTAAGGGCTGTAGGACACATTAAAATTGATTTTTACACCAAGCCAAGTGCCAATCAAATGCTCCGAATGTTCTACAAGCCGGACACTTTTCCTGATGTAGTAGATACGACCTCACACATGAACGACTTGTGGGCCATATCCCCATTACTAAAATCCCCACGAGTAGCATGGTCAGGCCTTATGCAGGCTACTCACAAGGGAATGCATCCAGATTGATTGATTGTGGGGTTTAACGGCGCGTCAGCAACTATGGCTATTTGCGCCGGTCAGATGATTAAAACAAGACAGTGACAAAACATTTAACAACAAAACATCACATAGATAAAACTATCGATCAGTTGGTTAAAATATTGTCATTGGTTAAAAAACAAAAACTAGATAAAAAACTAGTTACTATTTCCTGACGCATTCTTTAAAAATACCTGCGCCAGGAATTTAAGACTGATTTAAAAATTTCTCTAACCTAGATCAATTTATAAAATTGCAGTCTTAATTTAAAAATAAAAAGACAACAAAGACAATAAAAAAAACAACTCTCCAACTAAAAACAAATAAAATTGAGTCAAGTTAGATGGGTAAAATATTGTCAAGGGTTAAAAAGCAAATAAAAACAATGCTAAAAAACCAGTTGTCATGTCCAGACGCAGTTTTTATAAATACTTGCGCCTGGATCATAAACTGCTTTAAAAACTTACTAAAAACTAGATAAGTTTAAAAAAGTCAGTTTGAATTAAAAATTTAATTATTCGGCCTATCGACACGGCGTTGTCTCCCAACGCCTCTGGCAAACTTCCGGGAATCTGCAGGTGGTTGCGCAGTTGCCTGCGAACGGCACACTCGACAAGGAGATGTTTGATCGAGAGAGGTTGATCACAGGAGGTGCACATCGGTGGCTCTTCTCGCTTCAGGATGAAGACGTGAGTGAGCGGGCTATGACCGATGCGCAACCTCGTTGTTACAACCTCCTCGCGTCGAGTGTGTCGGGCAGAAGATTGCCAGGGGTCGATAGTTGCCTTGATGGGCTTCAGTTTGTTGACTTGCACAGTGTCCCATGTCGCTTGCCAGCACTTCTTTGTTTCGGCCCTGAAGGCGGCTTTAAGATCGCTAACAGGAACAACTGTGAAGTCAACATCGGCTTTTCTTGTGGCGTCTTTGGCTGCTCTGTCGGCCATCTCATTGCCAGCAATTCCTGCATGGCCTGGAAGCCAACAGAGCAACACTTCTATGCCGACCAAGCACAGTTCGCCAAGCTTAGCCTGGATGGTTTGCACAAGATGGTCCGTGGGGAATGCCTGACATAGTGCTTGGAGGGAGCTCAGAGAGTCGGAACAGACAAGAAATTGTTTGCGATTGGCACGCTTGATATGTTCAAGGGCCTTGAGAATCGCAAACAACTCTGCTGTATAGACACTACAGAGAGGGCTGAGCTTAAAGCACACGCTTGTGTTGTCGATGACAAAGGCACACCCCACAGACTCATTGTCCTTTGATCCGTCAGTGTAGATCCTGCTGTATTGTGAGTACTGGTCGCAAATGCTGAAGAACAGCTGTCGGAAAACGGCCGGGCTCGTCTGGGCCTTGGTGTGCTGAGCGAGTTGCATCAGGCACACAGGCTGGGATGTTGTCCAGGGAGCCACACGACCGATTCCGACAGGAATGACAGGTGGTAGGTCCATTCCAAATGCGGCCAGGAGCTCTTTTGCTCTGATGCCAACAGGGCTGGTTGCTTTTGGCCTGGTGTTGTAGAGCACAACATTCGGCGGAGCGAACACAGACCTGTATGCCGGGTGTTTTGGCATGCCACGCAGCTTGGCTACGTAGCTGGCGAGGAGGTAGTCACGCCTGATCTTAAGCGGAGCCTCCCCGGCCTCACAATGCAGACTGACGATGGGACTTGTGCGAAACGCGCCAGTACACAACCTGATACCAGCGTTGTGCACTGGATCCAGGATGCCGATATACGATTTCCTCGCCGATGCATAAACAGTGCAGCCAAAGTCTAATTTAGATCTTATGAGAGAGCGGTAGAGGCGGAGCATGGACGTTCTGTCGGCTCCCCAGGAGGTACCGCTCAAGATCTTCAGGATGTTCATTGCCTTCAAGCACTTGTCTTTGAGTTGACGGAGATGTGGTAACCAGGTGAGCTTCTCGTCAAATACCATTCCGAGGAAGCGGGTTGACTGCAATGTAGATGAGTGTGTGTTGCACTCTTGAGTCATAATGCATGTTAGTGTTTTGAGCAATAGAAATTAATTCTTAGCCATCTGTCAATTGACTAAATGTCGGAATTGTTTTTCTGTATTTTCCTCAATTTAAATTGCATTGAAAAGACGAAAAATTGTTTCAAATGAAAGAAGACACATGTCCACGTTTGAGAATTTGTATGAATAAATATCACCTGCAAATTGGCGTGACGATGATTGAACGATGCACTCGGATTAACTGTCTAGGCTGGACGTGCAAAGTTTCGATCGCCTTTCCTTGTAGAATTGTTCGTCTGATTGTTTTGACACTTCCATGCTGTCCTCGTGGAAAGAGCAGTTGCTTTTTTCTTGCAATATAAACTCGTTTTTAACAATTTTTTTAATGGCGAAGTTTCGGCCATGTGCTGTTATCAAGTTATCGCAATTTGAATTAGATTATTAGATTATTACCTTAGATTTTCCGTTCTTATTAAATAAAAGTGTATCATGTCACGTCAATGAGTGCGCGTTGCACTCGGGTAAGCTGTCTAGGCTGGACTTAAATACCTTCGGTCGACTTTTCACAAATAAATAATCAACTGATTGCATTGAAACTTGAATCGGTCGGCGCAGAATGAAATCTTTACTTAATTACTTGCTTGCTATCTTTGAGTTGTGAGAGATGGAAATTAATTATTTTGCCAGCTGTCAGATGGTGACATTTCGTTGATGCTCATTTCAAGTTTTCGTAATTTGAGTTGCTATAAAAAATACGGGAGACGATTGAAAATGGTAGAAAAATCAAGAAAGTACCCGAATATAGTTGTTTTTAGTGAATATAAAGTAGTAAAATGCAGATTTGGTGAGTGCACGTTGCAAACCAAAGTCCTATAGGCCAAAATCTTTGCGAAAGTTGGCGGCAACTTTTGAATTAATTCAATCCATCAACTCTGGAACAGCCCTAGTGAAAAAATGTATCCAGGTAGTCAGTGCCTGTTTGAGTTTTAAGCCCTTGAAATTCATAATTTGCCAGCTGTCATTGACGAAATGTCAGAAATGTTCTTATCACGTTTTGGCACGAAAAATCACAATGAAACAATGAAGGACATCTCCAAATGGTCAGTAATGCATGTACGTACCAAATTGAATGTGTAATTATTATTATTTCGTGTAAATTGAAAAGTCAATGAGTGCCCTAAGGTTGCACTTGAACTTGAAGTAGCTGTCTAGGCTGGGCCGCGAACGTTTCGACCGAGTTTTCTATAAGAAATATTCAAGTGATTCAAAGGAAACATAGCCTTAGCAGTAGAAAATTAGCTGTGTTTTAATTCTAGACAAAGACGTTTGGTGGAGAGTGCGTGAATGTTTCATGAAAGGGATTTCTAAATTTGCACTACTGAATACAAAGAAACATAGCCAACAATGGAATCCCGGGGCAACCAAATCGACGGACATTATATATATTAGATTATAATTTAAATAAAATGAAATTTTACATAAATTATAATATTTTAATAAATTGAAAATTAAATATTGTTCCACAGTAATTCCATGAAACCAGGCCGATGTTGAGAGAAGGTGAGTGCACAGAGCAAGGCTTCGCAGCGATGGAGACGCTAACAGAAGCCAGTATTTGGAGCCTCGGGTCCCCGGCATGAGATTCAGGCAAAAGCAGTGGACTTATACCGATGCATGGACCTCGTTTCTCAGCGAAAAACTGGGATGCCGAAGAAGATAGCTCTTAATTATGATGTTCATGATTTCTGTTTTCGGGCCATGCCACCTGTTATTCATGTCTGATCGATCCACCAAGAGTCAAAAATTATAATTAAAATAAATTCATCAAAAGAGCGATTGTCAATAATTTTAAAAGTTTGTCAAGTGATCTCCAAGAATGAGTTTTATTTTATCCTGAATCGCCAGCTGCCGTCTTGTGATTCTGAATTAGTCACATTCCACTAAAATGTGCCTCAGTCCGGGTTTGAAGACATGTTCGCCGGAGTAGAACCAAGTTGGAAGAATTGTAGAAAAGATAGAAAGGTGTTTAATTTAATTGATAGCTTGTAGATTTTAGTTCCACGTTTTGAGTTGAAATCACCAACAGCCAAGTGACTCGATATAATTGAATTGAATAATGAAATAATGGTAAATGTGTTCGTGGAATAGGGTGGAAACCAAACAACGCTTCGTTTGAAAGATTAAAACCGTGTTGAGCCTCGGCGAGATTCAAGAATTGTACTTTGTTGGCACTTGGCACACGAGGCGAGATTCAAGAATTGTACTTTGTTGGCACTTGGCACACGAGGCGAGATTCAAGAATTGTACTTTGTTGGCACTTGGCACACGAGGCGAGATTCGAGAATTGTACTTTGTTGGCACTTGGCACACGAGGCGAGATTCAAGAATTGTACTTTGTTGGCACTTGGCACACGAGGCGAGATTCAAGAATTGTACTTTGTTGGCACTTGGCACACGAGGCGAGATTCAAGAATTGTACTTTGTTGGCACTTGGCACACGAGGCGAGATTCAAGAATTGTACTTTGTTGGCACTTGGCACACGAGGCGAGATTCAAGAATTGTACTTTGTTGGCACTTGGCACACGAGGCGAGATTCAAGAATTGTACTTTGTTGGCACTTGGCACACGAGGCGAGATTCAAGAATTGTACTTTGTTGGCACTTGGCACACGAGGCGAGATTCAAGAATTGTACTTTGTTGGCACTTGGCACACGAGGCGAGATTCAAGAATTGTACTTTGTTGGCACTTGGTACACGAGGCGAGATTCAAGAATTGAATTCTCAAGGGTTGAGAAAGGCAGCACCTGGTTTGCCAACGTCAAGACAAGATGAGGATGAAATAGACGATGGCGACTGAAATGCATGCATGTTGTTTTCGACGAGGAGAATCTGAAGCCATGTCGATCCGCCCAACTCTCCAATCGGTTGATCGTTAGCTGGAGCTGCCGCTGAGCCGAGTTCAGGTTCCCTGTTTGGTGGAAGATCGCCAAATCATCAACGTAGAGCGATGCACGAACCGGAGTTCGAATGCATGTCGTGATGGAGTTGATGGCGATCGCAAACAGGGTAACACTGAGGACACAGCCCTGCGGCACTCCGTTCTCTTGATCGAAAGCCGACGAGAGAGTGTTTCCGACACGAACGTGGAAAGACCTATCAGCCATGAAGTTCTGCACAAAGTGGGGCAAGTGGCCACGAATACCCCACTTGTGGATGGTCTGTAAAATGCCGTACTTCCACGTCGTGTCGTACGCCTTCTCGAGATCGAAAAACACCGCGATCAGGTGTTTCCTTGTGAGGAAACTGTCCTGGATCAATCCTTCAAGCTGGGTCAAGTTATCTGTGACGGAGCGGTTTCGCCTGAAACCAGACTGCTCCGCACAGAGTAGGCCGTTCTTCTCCAAATGCCACATGAGCCTAGCGTTGATCATACGCTCCAAGATCTTGCATAGGCAGCTTGTAAGGGCAATTGGGCGGTAGCTAGCAGCATCAGTCTTGTCTTTGCCCGGCTTCAGGATGGGGATGACAATAGCCACCCTCCAACGAGCTGGGAAACTGTCCTCGAGCCAGACTCTGTTCAACATCCGAAGCATGTATGATCGTGAGCTTTTACTCAGATGTTTGATCATCTGGTAATGGATCATATCGATGCCAGGTGAAGTGTCGTTGGCGGCTCTTAGCGCGGAGTCCAGCTCCCAGTCGCTGAAGGGCAGGTTGTAAGTTTCCTGGTTCTTACTTCGGAAGACAAGACCTTGCTGCTCGGCTACCTGCTTGACCCGCTTGAAGGATGCGGTGTAATTCTCTGAGCTGGAGACTTTCGAGAACTGAGAACCAAGAGTGTCGGCGATGGCCGGGCCCGTGGACTGCAACAGCCCGTCACGCATCAGTCCGGATATGGGACGGAAAGTTGATCTGCCAGACAACTTCCGAACCTTGTCCCATACCCTGGACGACGGTGTGCGGGCCGTGATGGTCGACACGTAGGTCCGCCACGACACTCTCTTGGCCTCAGTGATTATTCTCCGAGCCTTAGCTCTCGATCTCTTGAAGGCGATCAGGTTTTCTTGGGTCGGATGCGACATGAAGAAGGAGAGGGCCCTCCGTCTCGCCCTGATGGCCAACTTGCATTCACAAGTGAACCACGGGACGGGGAGACGGTAGGGTTTTTCAGACGACCGCGGAATGGATTTCTCGGCTGCATGAATTACCACCTCCGTGAAGCTGTCCACGTGAGAATCGATATCCTCGGGGACAGCCTCATCGAAAGTGGCAAGATCACTGAAAAGTGACCAGTCAGCCCGTCTTAGAATCCACTTTGGGTGTCTGGGTGGTAGAGAAGGGATCCTCGACGATTTAATGAAGATAGGGAAGTGGTCACTTCCACATAAATCGTCGTGCACAGACCATTCAGTGTCAAGAGCGAGGGAGGGTGAACAGAGAGTCAGGTCAATCGCAGAGAGTGATCCTGTTGATGCAGTGAAATGGGTGTTACTGCCGTTATTCAACAGGACCACATTGCGAAGCCTGATAGTGTCTTCCACCAGTGTACCTTTCTGATTGGTGCTGAGACTACCCCACAGGGGGTTGTGAGCGTTGAAATCACCAACCAATAGAAAGGGTAGAGGTAACTGGTCCATGAGATGGTCGATGGATTGCTGGGTAACGACACTATCAGGGGGGAGGTAGATGTTGCATATGTGTAGGGGGCTGGGAAGGAAAACCTTCACAGCCACGGCCTGGAGGGTGGTGGTCAGCACAACAGTCTCCGAGTGGATACTGTTGTGGACGGCCGTTGCAACTCCCCCCTGAGCTCTCTGTCCACCTGTGAAGTCAAAACGATAGAAGTCATAGCCCTTCAGGAGTGGCTTGTCTGATGGCTTCAGGTGAGTTTCCTGGAAGCAACAGACAAGGGGGCTTTTTGACGAAACAAGTTGTCTGACTTCGGGTGCTCTCGTATTGAATCCTCTCAGATTCCACTGAATGATGTCTGGCATTTTGTTGGACTTAGGATTTTCCCTTCTCTTTCACCTTCTCCTTCTCCTTTCCCTTCACCGTCTGCCAGGTGTTCGGCGACGTGTCGGTAGGGTCTACCTCCATTCCATCCTTCCTGGTAGACAGGGAGGTGGACGTGGAGCTACCGGTGGTGTTGGGAAGGAAGGTTATGATTTCCCTCGCCTTCCTCGAGGTGCTGGCCTCAGTCTGCCTTCCCTTGGAAGCGTGCAGCTGGAGCGTACGGCTCTCATGGAGTTCGGTAATCTGCTGTTTAAGCGACTGTATTTCTCTGTCCTTAGCTTCCAAATCTTTCTTCATGGCCTCGATCTCTTGCCTGTGGCGTTCCTCCATCTCCTCGTGGCGCTTGGCCTGCTCGACGGAGAGTTGCAGCTGTTTTTCCACCATGGCCTGCAAACGAGCCGTCTCCGCCGAGACAGCCGCGCCCGAGTCCACGGCTTTGGCAAATGTCTTTGATCCGAGGCCATTCTGAGTGTTGAAGCGTTTTCTTGCTTCGAACAGAGAAATGTTTTCGAATGTCTTAATCTCCATGATTTTTCGCTCCAACTTCCACTGTGGGCAGTCGCGGGACCACACAGGGTGGGCTGCCGAGCAGTTAGCACAGTGGAAGCTGTTGCTGCACGCGTCCGTCTCGTGGTCCTCTTTGGCTCATTTCCCACAGATGGGCTTCCGCTTGCAGTCCAAGCTGGAGTGGCCGAACATCTGGCAGGTGAAGCACCGCAGAGGGTTGGGAATATGAGGCCTGACGGGCAGACGCAAGTAACCAGCAAATATGCATTCGGGAAGTTTAGGGGTGCCGAAGGTCAGGATGAGCAGTGGTGTTGGCTTCAAAGCACCGGTCTTTTTGCTCATCACTCGATAAACGTCAGTGACGCCTTGGCTTGCAAGTTCTTTTTGTATCTCGTCGGCCGAAAAGTCTTGTAGGTCGAAACTGAAGATTACTCCCTTAGAGGTGTTTAGGGATCGATGCGCAGTCACTGATATCGGCATGGTGTCGAATGACGTTGCCGATTGCAATTTCAGTGACTGCTCACCGTTTGTAACCTCAACCATGAGTGAACCATCACGGAGGCACTTAGAACTTTTAACTTCCCCAGCGAGAAGCAACAATCCACGTTTCTGAGCAAAAGGAGAAACGGTGCGGAAGGATTTGCCGCTCTCCAATTTAAGAATGAGGAAGAGTGGCTCCACACTCCTGGGAGCCACCACATCCCTCAATGAAATTACTTCCTCCATAAGAGGACGTAGGCGTTTTTTAGGATGAAGGGGGGGAATTTTTGTTTGGGTTTCCATATAAATGGATATAGTTTCATCCCCCGGAGCCCTGCCCACCACGGAGCCCAACCAGGGGGACGTCCCACTGGGACGCCGGGGTTGTCCGGGGGATATAGTTAGGAGGCACCGGCAGTCGCGAGTGACCGCAACTGGTGGGGCCCAGCAACACCCATCACGCCACCGGTGCCCCCCTCCTCATCCACGCGTGTGGCTTTAACGCCCCAGGCGAGCCGATTGACTGGGGGTGGATTAGCCCCCAGCCTCCTGTTTTGGGCGAAGCAGAAACTAAAGGGGTGTGTTGGGACAATTGTCTATAATAACCAGACAATTGCCCCTCAACCCCCAAGAAAATCTTTTCCGCCCGTACAGGTCACTGCGCACGGCAAACACGCAGGTAAGCGTTTAGACCTGCACAAGGGGTCGGCCGGAAGTGAAGACAGGAGAGTGTAGGATAGATAAGAGACAGCAATAAGGTAAGGCTCGAGAACTCCCTGTGCAGGTCACCAGTCACCAGACATCGCTGGAGCCTACAACGACCGACAGTCAACCAATTCGAATCCATGTTGGTAGCCGGGTCGTCAATGGGGGGGAACCCCGCCGCTGTCACAGAAGACAGACGGTGGGTTCGGGAGGCGGCAAAAGAAATGAAGTAAGAAGGGAGATGAAGAAAAGATGTTGAAATGAAAGGTGGGGAGGGAAAGACAGCCAGATCCTCCCTCGACCGAAGTCCGGGTCCCGCGACAACGACGGGGTGGGCTAGTCTTGGTCTGGACCCTCACCGACAGCCTGTCCGGCATAGGAGACCTTGCCGGGAGTAACACCTCCCGCCGGCATGGCCTGTCGGATCATCGGGCCGCGCAAACCCCTTCACCACGGTAAGGTGCTAGCCTCGAAGGGGAATGCATCCAGGACAGTCATCTGTAATGTATCTGCCTATGATTGACATGGACCCTTCAGATATGTCGTGCGTGTACTCCACACTACGGTTTTTGGCACAGCATGCTAAGAGGTATGACATCACACCTATAATAACCTTCGACCAGCCTCCGTGGTGGAAAGCGATGACAATAATTAAGAATGAGCCAGAAGACAGTCTTCTACAGCCTGTGGTCCTTCGTCTTGGGACCTTCCACACCATTATGAGCTTTTTGGGGAGCAAAGGACACCTTATGCATGACTCTGGTATACAAGAATTTCTTGAAACAATCTACGCAGCCAACACAGTGAAGCATATTTTGAGTGGTGCTGCCATTGGACGTGCAATCAGGGCCCATGTGTTAGTTGAGTCTGCAATCAACACAATGTTAGCCAAAGCAGCGCTCCAAATCAACGAAGCAAATCCTGACGAACTTGATAATGAAGGAATTTTTGACCATGCGGGATATCAAGAACTTAATCGAGTCAAGGAGCTGTACGAAGGTGTGTTAAATGGATCGAAATCCGTAGATGATGTGAAAACTGCGTCTCGCTTTCAAGCATCGCAGAAAAAATACAAACCGTGAAGATCGACCTAAAAGTATGAAGAACTGCCAAGCTATGGCTTCAATTGTGGAGATGGCGACAATTCAAAGAAAACTCATAAAAGCTGAGCGAACAGGCAACTGGAAACTCCATTTGCAAGTGATTGGCGAAATGCTGCCCTATTTTGCTGCCACAGGGCACAATCTCTACGCAAAGTCAGCTAGAATATACTTAGATGAAATGATTGCTTTGGAGTTTAAGCACTTGGATGTTCACAACGCTTTTATGGACGGTCTTCACGTTATCCGAAAGAGTGACAGGTTTTGGGCTGGACTTTCGCCCGACTACGTAATTGAGTCCGAATTTATGAAGAATATCAAAGGCTCCATTGGGGTGACAAGAGGATAAGGAGTATCGGACATCTTGCGAATGGTGTGGATAATGTCAATGCCTGTTGTCACGGATATCAATTCTGCTATGCAAACTCTGACAGGTGTGCAGCTCATGCAGAGCGAGCAGCACAAAGACTGCGGTGTTTCAAGACAATATCTAGACACTAAGCATACAGAAAAGCTGGTAAACTTCTTGGTAAACATGAATCCTTTTACTGGTGATACTTCCCTCAGAAGTATATCATGTGGCACCATTGCGGCAAAAAACGTCAACGTTGACGAAGCTAAGACCATCGGTAAGAACATTTTGGCAAGAATGGAGGGCCAAAATGTGATCGAATTTAAGTTTAAGAAAAACTATCAGGTCGTCACCATGGGCGCTAGGAAGGCACTGCAAATTGGCGATGATATGGTCCACATCGATACTCAGCTGCTATTTCAGAGGCTCGTAAGAGCAGCTGAGTCCACCAAGAAGGACATATCGTCATGCTTCGAGTTCGAGATGGCTGTCTATCCACCCGCCCTATTTGAAGCATCTGGTCTTTTGAGGGAGGTAAATAAACCGCTAATCGCAGATGCCATCAAAACTCATAGCAAGGTGGAATTTGCAACAAAGTTACCCATCAACACAGTGTTTGTAATCGACGGTGGAAATTTACTACATAAAATTCCATGGCCTCGCAACACCACGTACCTGGCTGTATTTGAACTATATGTTAATTACGTTCTAAAACATTATGGTACAGCCACTGTAGTGTTTGATGGCTATGCACACATGCGTCGGTCCCACGGAGCAATTGGCGCCACAATTCGTTTTGTGCCACTTCCTGGGCAAAAGAAACTTTTCTTAGCAAACGACGCCAAAAAACAGTTATTTATAACTGGGCTAGGAGGAAAACTTCGCGCTGGAGGAGTGGCTGTTCTTTACGACGAGGGGGACGCAGACCTGGAAATCGTTCAAGAGGGTATTGCGAAGGCTGCGATGTTTCCGACGGCAATCATTGGCGACGATACGGACCTATTGATTCTCCTTTGTTACCATGCTGATGTCACCACCAATGACATATTTTTGAAGGCTGAGGCAAAGAGCTCCGGGCAGGGAAAGATATGGGACGTTAAGAAAATTAAGCAATCTCTCGGCCCAGATCTGTGTGAAAGTTTTTTGTTTGGGAATGCATATCTGGGATGCGACACAACATCGAGAATTTTCCATGTGGGAAAAGGTGCCATTGTCGACATGCTGAAGAAAATTCCACTGATGCAACATGTAGCAGTGACCTTCACTACCTCAAACCAGACGCGAGAGGTAGTGGAGCTCGCAGGGGAGGAAGCAATGGTAGCCATTTTTAAAGGAAAATCAGGCAATCACCTTTCCACGCTAAGATACAAGACATACCTGGCCAAAATTGTATCCAACACCGCGCACGTGCGGGCGGAGAGTCTTCCCCCAACAAAGTCGGCTACACGAGAACAAAGTTTACGTGTATATTACCAAGACGTGCTGTTACGTAAAAATAAAGATCGGAATTGTTTCTTTAAAAAATAAGGAAACACCTCACATACATTGTATAACTTTACTCTATAGGCACAGATATGGAAAGGAGAAGTCCTCAATCCTTTAGAATGGGGATGTACCATTAAAAATCATAAGATGGTACCAATTCCAACAATTCAGCCCCCTGCACCGCAGCATCTTCTAAATTTGATCAGATGTTGTTGCACAACCACGTGCACAACCCAACGCTGCACGTGCAGAAAGCATGGGCTTGATTGTTCATCTGCATGTAGAGATTGCATAGGCACCAAATGCGGTGATTCCCCCACGACCCGAGCAGAAATCGAAGAGGATGTTGATGGAGACCTCGACGTCGACGACTTTGAGTAAAAATGGTTCATTCGTTTAACCAGGTAACTGTCAACAGAAACGATACTTAATCTTGGTCTGTCTCTATAACTGTGCTGGGCATTTTCATCGCGTGGTACCTATATAATATCGAAATATCGAGTGCTTTTCCAATGCTAATGGCACGTTCCCATTTGACAGATTCACTTTCACGTTTACCACGTTAACCACGTCCACGAGTACGTTTAACCACGTTCACCAGGAACTCGATCACGTTTTATTGCGTTTTAGTAAGATAAAAGTTATTTACCTGTGTCTGGTGCTACAAAAGAACTGTGACATTGAAAGTTGGTGTAAATATGTGTTCTGTATCTCTCAACGAGTCGTTTCATATGTCACATGGCATACCTGTGGCCAGAATCTACGTTGACCTTTGACCTGGTCAGCTATGACCTTTCACATTGACTTTTATTTTGTCCTTTATTTATCAGGAGCTTACTATGAATGCGACTTGTGGTCATAACTCGTGCTTTCGGGACATTGTATATGATATTTTCAAAAAATTTACCTTTGACCTAACGCTGACCTTTGACCTGTCGTCCTATTTGTTTTAATTATTTTTTATTTGGTTTATAAAAATATTGGCTTTATTTGAAAGCCCTATACGATTTTCGATTTGAGCGCTGGTTTCCGAGATTCTTATTTTTTTGTTGAAAAAACGTGATTTTTGAACTTTGACCCCGAATTTCTCGAAAACTGTGTGTACGATTTTGGACGATTTTGAGTATGTTGTTTAGCGCATTTTTCTGAGTGGGATCCGCCAAAAAACGCATTGTTGCAATTTGTCCTGGGTCAAACCTCTATAATGACTAGACTAAGATTCCGATCTGGATCTGGAAGTGATCGAGGCTCTTGTCCCTGCCGAGGCTGGTAGGTTTGATGTAGATAACGAAACAAAACAAAATATAAGCATAATGTACACAAAGTAACAGTTTAGTTAATTATAATAATATGCTTTCAGTCCAATTGTCAAAAACTGACACCAATGTTGCTGCCCAAAGGAAGAGGTCTGCGAAATTATTATAAATGCCTGTACTAATGAGTTTTTGTGCAATTATGCCAAAAATGCAAAAGCTTCCAAGTGAAAGTGTTCTGATTCGGATGGAACATTTACTGATCTAGACAAGGGTGCTTCGACCTCGGCCACTCCCCCGAAGCGTTCGCGAGCTGAGGAAACTGCGTATGCGACAACAGCAGCAAAGTTTGTCGAGCTCAACAGAACAAAGCAGGTGGTGGCCGTGAGAACACAGCAGACACTTCAACAATTTGTGCCCTTGATGGCACGGTGGACGGTTGCTGCCGAGCTTATCTCGGAAAGTGCCAAAGAATCCTCCGATGCTGCCATAGTAACCACCGAAGCATAAAAAAAAGTTATTGCTGTGGCCCTGGCGACGGCCGCTCCTGCAGAGCGAAACACTGCAGCTGCGGAGAGGCGAGCTGAGCTGCTGAGAAGAAGATGGAGGCGGCCGAAAGGTGGGCGGAAGCTGCAGAAAAGAGGGCGGAAGCAGCCGAGAGGAGAGCGGGAGGAGCAGAAAACAGAAATAAATAAAATTATTAAACAATTTTTTTTTTCCTGCTCAGCTATCCCATCATCAATTGCCAACTGGTGTGGGCTTCCACCAGAAACACTGATTTCTCATCCATTCCATCTCTCCTGAGAATGAGGTTAGGTGCACAGTCAGAGCCAACTCTGTCACGGGGACGTCGAATACACTTGCACTGGATGCCTGTGTAGAACTCGTACCATTACGAGTCGCTTCCTCCCCTTCTTTCCCGAGAGAGCCTTTTCCTCACCCAGCGAAGGCAGGAATCTTGTGTGGCCGGATAGCTCAGTGGTCAGAGCAACCGCCCGGCAAGCGGAAGGTCCCGGGTTCGTATCCCGGTTCGGACGCACATTTTTCCTGCTCAGCTATCCCATCATAAATTGCCAACTGGTGTGGGCTTCCACCAGAGACACTGATTTCTCAAACATGATTTGTTTCATTGCATGGTTTTTACGCGTTGCGTACTCTCCAAAACCTGTCGTAATTCTACAGATTTACAGCAAAAAGCCCTCGAAACATCTGGTTCGGGTTTGTTGAGCCTGTCTTTTGTAAAATTGCTAAAATTTTCGGACGTCCAACAAAGTCCAACTACTATTTATTGTTACAGATCATGCAAATAACAGTGCACAAGATCCTGCCTCAGAAGTGGAGGTGTTCCCTGGTGTGATGGGACACACATTGCCATTGTGTCCCCCACCCGTGTTCGAGAACATTTGTTCCATAATCGAAAGGGCTACTGCAGCAAGAATGTTCAGATTGAGAGTAACTATCTATTCTGTTCTATATTTTAAGTTTTATGTTCCAGCTAGAAATGTACCAACTTGTAACCAATGTTGTAACCTCCCTTCTGTCAAGGTTTGTGACGACGATTTAAGAATTCTAGCCATCAACGGCCGACACGGGGGACGATCCCATGACTCGCAAGTCTGGCGCCTCAGTGCGCCCCGTGTTGAGATGGCCACCCACTATTCTGCTGGAGGCCGGGGGACATGGTTATTAGGTGATGTTTATATTAGGATCACTCAAATCATTCAGTTTCAATCATATGTTATAACAAATTTGGAAAAATTCAGGAGACTCTGGGTACCCGTCCGAGCCATGGATCCTTCGTCCGTTCCCCAACCACCCGGCCCCTGATACTCCTGAAGGCCGTTACAACGCACGCCATTGCTCCTGCCGCAGCACCGTGGAGCGTTGCATTGGCGTTCTTAAGGCAAAGTTCCGATGCTGTAGAAAAGACAGAGCGTTGCACTACACACCGGAAGTTGCCGGTAAATTTAAAATAATACTTGTGCCTAGTAAATACCTGAAGTCATAAATTGTTAATATCATTTACTTATCAGTTGTCACTGTATTTAGTAGAGAGAATATATTCTTTGGCAAGCCAAGAATAGGAAACAATATTAATCCATTTGTTATGCTGATGCAGGATGGATTATCAACGCATGTGCAGTTGTGCACAATATCGCCGTACATTACCGGCTGCCAAATCCGCAACCTGTTTACGACGCTATTGATATGCGTCAGGATGGCAACCTCGGAGTCGTCGATGTTCCTGGGCCGGGCTTGAACGAAGCAAACATCCATGCTGCTGGCCAGGCGGTCCGGGTGCGAGTTGTTAATGATTATTTCCAACATTAGCATGGCAATTGCAAGCATGCAAAAAATCGCGTGAAGTGAATTGGTGCATGATTACCATGTGCATAGAAAATAATTCATTGACAAGAAATAATAAGTTAGTGAATGAGTTTAGCAATGTTTTATCATTTATATTTTGGTAATATTCGGTCATAGCCGCTGCCATGACGATGAATGATTCGCTGTTCTTCAATTCCATGGCATATCTGAGCTTGTCGAAAGCCAATCGTTCTTTATCGATAACAAGCCGTTTTTTTCAATCTGCAGGCGCTCGGTTTCCATGGTGGAACGGGCCTTTTCTCCTAGTAGGTAGCTTGATGCTAGCTCAGAAAGATTTTCCATTGGTGCCATACATTTATATTTTGTGTACACATTTTGCTTTCTTGGATGGTGGACCTTCTGAAAATATTATTACAATTAATTTAATATATGTATTTAATTGTTATGGAAATAACTAGGCTATGCGAACACTCATATAATCGTGTTGTGGATTAGCGTAATATTTACGCTCACCCTCAACGCGATTATATTGCGTGTATTGCCTAGAGGCTTATTGATGAGCGACACGAGCGTAGCGAGTGCAGCGAAATCTTCAATCACATTTCCTGCTAGAAAAATCTCCAATGTTTTTTTGTTTTTTTTTGTGTTTGTTTTTTTTGTGTTTGTTTTTTTGTGTGTTTGTTTTTTTGTGTGTTTGTTCGCGCTCTACAGGCCAAACGCCAAAACCGATTTTGATGAAAATTTCGGTGAACCTTCGTTTTCTCTGAACTTTGATCTTCCACGTTTTTGAAGCAATTCGGACGTGTAATTTTTATGTTATTAAGTTTTTACGAAAATTATCAGTTTTTCCAAAACACGTTTTTCACTCTAGAGGCCAAACATCTGAATATAATTTGACGAAACTTTCAGGAAATGTTGACCCTCAACTTTATCTTCAACCGATGTTGCATTAGAAATCGTAAAAAGAAGATGCTGTGTTATTTGAACCAAATCAATTAAGTAGTTTTTCTTTAAGTCGATTTTTACGTTTTGAAATATTCAAATAATTTCACGACAACTACATCATGATATTTCCAGGTAACGAATGTCATTGAGAAAGCTGCTAAATTAACGCCGAACATTTTAAATTGATCAAAAAAGCCTCTAGGCTATGCGTACACGCAATATAATCGCGTTGAGGGTTACGCTCAATGTTTTGAATCTGAATGTACGTTAAGAAATGTTACCAATTATTCAGATGATATTGCCACTAATGACCCCAAATTAACTGGCATTAGAAGTGAATGTATTTGGAATGACATCGAGTCATTTCATGCTACTTCGAACTACTGTGTTGACATAATGCACGAGATTTACGAAGGAGCATGCGCCTATGATATGGCCCTCATTTTGAAACATTTCATTTTAAATGAGAAATTATTTTCACTGGATGCATTAAATTTTAAACTTAACTACTTTAATTATGGTTTGATGGAAAAGAATAACAAACCACCAATTATAAGCATGAATAATTTCAGAGCAGGTCATTTAAAAATGTCAGCATCAGAGATGTTGTGCTTCTAGAGATGTTGTGCTTCTAGAGATGTTGTGCTTCTAGAGATGTTGTGCTTCTAGAGATGTTGTGCTTCTAGAGATGTTGTGCTTCTAGAGATGTTGTGCTTCTAGAGATGTTGTGCTTCTAGAGATGTTGTGCTTCTATAGATGTTGTGCTTCTAGAGATGTTGTGCTTCTAGAGATGTTGTGCTTCTAGAGATGTTGTGCTTCTAGAGATGTTGTGCTTCTAGAGATGTTGTGCTTCTATAGATGTTGTGCTTCTAGAGATGTTGTGCTTCTAGAGATGTTGTGCTTCTAGAGATGTTGTGCTTCTAGAGATGTTGTGCTTCTATAGATGTTGTGCTTCTAGAGATGTTGTGCTTCTAGAGATGTTGTGCTTCTAGAGATGTTGTGCTTCTATAGATGTTGTGCTTCTAGAGATGTTGTGCTTCTAGAGATGTTGTGCTTCTATAGATGTGCAGGTTTTATATTTGGTGATCTTATCCCAAGAAATAGCAGGGTTTGGCAGATATTTATAGTTATGAGAGAAATTTTGTCCATAATATTATCAGCTCCAGCTCTTCAACCTGGTTGTTCTCACCTCTTGGAGACTTTAGTCTCAGATCATCACGCATTATACATTGAGCTTTTTAAAATCGATTTAAAACCCAAGAATCATCATATGGTACATTATGGGAGCATTATGCGAAAGATTGGACCGATTGCTCTTACTTCTTCGATGCGCTTTGAATCGAAACATCGCGAATCGAAACTCACTGCATATGTAACATCTTCTTGGGTAAATATTGCCTACACCTTATCTTTAAAGCATCAGTTAAAATTAAACTAGGCGATGCGAACACTCATATGATCGTGTTGTGGATGAATATTACGCTCACCCTCAACGCGATTATATTGCGTGTGCGCATAGCCTAGAGGCTTTTATGATCAATTTAACATGTCCAGTAAGAATTTAGCAGTTTTCTCAATGACATTTGAATATTTCAAAACGTAAAAATCGATTTAAAGAAAAACTATTCAATTGATTTGGTTCAAATTAATACAGTATATTCTTTTTGCGATTTATAATGCACACAGTAAATTTTGTGAACATCGGTTGAAGATAAAGTTTCTTAAGTTGCAAAAAACTGAAAAAAAGCTAAAAAAAAAAATCGCAAAAAATCGTCACAAGCGCCATTTTAAAGAAAAGTGCTTAAAATACAACAATTAAAGTTTTACACATACATTAAATTGTAAGGGTCAACATATCCTGAAAGTTTCGTCAAATTATATTCAGATGCTTGGCCTCTAGAGTGCAAAACGTGTTTTGGAAAAACTGAAAAATTTCGTAAAAACTTAATATCATAAAATTTACCGGTCCGATTTGCTTCAAAAACGTGGCAGATCTAAGTTCAGAGAAAACGAAGACATATAAATTTTCGTCAAAATCCGTTTTGGCGTGTGGCCTGTAGAGCGCGAACAAACACACGAAAAAACAAACAAAAAAACAACCAAAAATAAAAAATATTCCGGATTTTTATAGCAGTAAAGTGTAATTGAAGATTTCGCTTCACTCGCTACGCTCGTTACGCTCATCAATTACAGGTTCCTCAAAAATGAAGGCTTTTTAAAGGCCTTGTGAGGGGAAGAATATCGTAATTTGGGTTTTTAATTGAGATTTCCTTTCGATTTGCCGATTTCGATTTGATCGATTTGCCTTCAAAACAAACATTGGAAACTAGAAATGTCAAAAAGTCACAAGTCCTGAGCTAGCGCGCTATAATGATACGTCATACTCGGCAGACGATGGTGGGGGAATAGTGCGGCGCGGCGCGTGGAGCCGCCAGCCGGCCGGCAAGGAGTAGGAGCTGGGCGATCGGGAGCGACGATTCGCTTCCATTCAATTCTATGATTTTGTTGTGCAATGTGCAATACTTTATCGCTGAATTTTAGTCTACCTTATTAGGAACTTGCGCTGCTTCTTTAGCCGATCTACAGCAGTTGAAATACTACGACCTATAATATTATGTCAAGTGTTGGTTATCGCTCATGTGATAATAAGTGACTAATACTTGAGATGAATGCCAGATGCCAGTGCAACGTCTGCTGGATCCAGGCTATAAAAATGCTCTTCTTTAGTCGACAGAGCTTTGAGCTAGTGGGATGTCAACGTTTTGTGGCCGCGTTCATAATCATACAGGTGGGGTGGGGTTGAATCATACCACAATTCCCGACTGAAATACATGTCTAAGCGAATTCATTTCACCTATCAAGGTATGATTCTCCGATCAGTGTTAGCTATACTGGACCACAATGCCAACATAGGTAGATCAGTGACAGGCGAATCGGTGCGATATTCTAAAGCTACAAAAATGGATGCTAAGATCAAAATACGAAGAAAAGTCTAATCTTTGGCGAGAAGATTTACTGTCGTAGATATCAGCTGTAGCTTGTGGCATTTCACCATTGCCATGCACTCCGGAGGACGACCATTCAGGCATAACACAAAACATATCGGGTGCTCCCCGACCCTCACTTGAATCTCTGAAAAATACTCGGTTCAAGAGATTTGATTGATTGTAAATCGTTGCCAGATGAAATAAACACATTTCGAGCAGAGCATTTTAGTTCTTCTTGCGATAAATTAGCGTTGACATGTCTGGGTCGGGACTAACCCTCTACCAATTTGACTATAAAAAGTGCACTAAGCGTAAGCGATGCATTATTAGTTCGTGGTGTGGATTTCTGTGGCCGGGCAACTGCTGCAGTGCACGATTGGTGTTTTTGTGGCGAGTGCACTTCGATGCGAACAGACAATGAGTGTCACTGATGTCAGGAGAGTGATATAATAACGAGAGTGCATGGCAGAATTGACTGCATTACATATCATGCATCTTTTGAGAATGTAGTTATCAACGCCGATGCACTGCACACTGCAAGACATCACATGATGCTGAGTGCACCATCTGATGAATATAAAAAATATCTCAAATCAACGAACAATCGCTTGTGGCGACACGTTGCCTTTAAACAATTCGTGCATTGAATGAATTCATGGTCGACTCGAGGAAAGAACAAAAGAAAAGTTATTCCGTCGTGTGTTGTAAAAACTGTTAGGGGTGAGTTTTTGGAGCAAGACGACAAGTTGTACACAGGATTTAAACCCTCGGCGTTAGCTAATCCACAATACTTCGACTAACTTGCCAGGTAAGGGTACCGATAGATTGTTTTCATGGTTGGTTTTTGTAGTTACTACTTGTATCACCGTGTTATATCTCTCATTATTTCTTGGGAAAATTTTTAATTAATATTTGAACTTATTATTGACCCTCTTGATGATCCGATGTATCAATACAAGTAAACTGAAAGCATCGAAGTCGACTAAATTCGGTGTAGGGGGGTCTAAGAAAGGTGAAGGCTATGCGTATGGCTGGCGCGGCAATCTTTCTACAGCGATTATGACGTCACAGCAGAGTCTGCGCGGCGTCTGAGGCAGACACCGCGCGCGGAGGAACAGATGGGCTAGAGCCATTTTTCTTATCTCGTTGCGGGCTAGCAGATATGTGAACCCCACCTTCCCCTCACACGGCCTTTAAAGGAAATTGAAGTAGGAACAGGGAAGGAAGCCCGGCTATACAAAATAACGAGTTTTTTCATACTTTTTCTGAATCTTTGCCCCCAGAGTTTTTGGGAATCAATTTTAATTGTAATTGGGTTAATATCATGGGAACTAAGTACCTATAAGCCTGCTTTAGTTGTAGTCATTGATATTGAAGAATATCCTGTATTTGGAATTATAAAACACATTTAAATAAATGATGCAAGGGATGTCTGCTTCCTATGCTCATTACTTACAACATCGGGATGTCTGCTTCATATGCTCATTACTTACAACATCGGGATGTCTGCTTCATATGCTCATTACTTACAACATCGGGATGTCTGCTTCATATGCTCATTACTTACAACATCGGGATGTCTGCTTCATATGCTCATTACTTACAACATCGGGATGTCTGCTTCATATGCTCATTACTTACAACATCGGGATGTCTGCTTCATATGCTCATTACTTACAACATCGGGATGTCTGCTTCATATGCTCATTACTTACAACATCGGGGTGTCTGCTTCATATGCTCATTACTTACAACATCGGGATGTCTGCTTCATATGCTCATTACTTACAACATCGGGGTGTCTGCTTCATATGCTCATTACTTACAACATCGGGATGTCTGCTTCATATGCTCATTACTTACAACATCGGGATGTCTGCTTCATATGCTCATTACTTACAACATCGGGATGTCTGCTTCATATGCTCATTACTTACAACATCGGGATGTCTGCTTCATATGCTCATTACTTACAACATCGGGGTGTCTGCTTCATATGCTCATTACTTACAACATCGGGATGTCTGCTTCATATGCTCATTACTTACAACATCGGGATGTCTGCTTCATATGCTCATTACTTACAACATCGGGATGTCTGCTTCATATGCTCATTACTTACAACATCGGGATGTCTGCTTCATATGCTCATTACTTACAACATCGGGGTGTCTGCTTCATATGCTCATTACTTACAACATCGGGGTTTAATGAGCACTTTCAGGGCAATGAAGTAGAGTCAAAAACACAGATGATATGTTTGTATTTGTATGTATATGTATTTTGAAGGATTAGCAAGCACAACTCCAAGTTTTTTAGCATTGCTATCAAACGGTAAGAATAATATATCATTGCGGCATGCAGTGTAGAATGTATAAATGTAGAATGTCTATTATAGTATTTAGTTGGTGTTTGCTTAACACAGTTCCTGCTTGATAACCAAATAATACTAAGAACTTGTTATGATCAAACTGGAATAAATAACATGATAATGTTTTCTGAGTTCCTGAATTGGATAAATAATATCCAAAAATTCTAATGTGTGATCAAAGTGGGTTCCGCGAGGCCCTGCTTTCTATAGTTACAATAAAGTAAACTAGGCTATGCGAACACTCATAAAATCGTGTTGTGGATGAGCGTAATACTTACGTTCACCCACAACGCGATTACATTGCGTGTGCGCATAGCCTAGAGGCTTTTATGATCAATTTTAAGAGTTCGGCGTTAATTTAGCAGCTTTCTCAATGACATTGAATATTTCAAAACGTAAAAATCGATTTAAAGAAAAACTATTCAATTGATTTGCTTGAAATTAACACAATATTTTCTTTTTACGATTTATAATGCACACAGTAAATTTTGTCAAAATCGGTTAAAGATAAAGTTGATTTAGTTGCAAAAAACTGCAAAATCGCTAAAAAAAGCGTCATAAAAGCGCCATTTCCAAGAAAAGCGCTAAACATACAACAATGAAATTTGTACACTGAAATTAAATCGTGGGTCCAACATATCTGGGAAGTTTCGTCAAATTATATGGAGATCCTTGGCCTCTAGAGTGGAAAACGTGTTTTAGAAAAACTGAAAAATTTCGTAAATACTTAACATAAAATTTACTTGTCCGATTTGCTTCAAAAACGTGGCAGATCTAAGTTCAGAGAAAACGAAGGTCCACATAAATTTTCACCAAAATCCGTTTTGGCGTTTGGCCTGTAGAGCGCGAACAAACTCAAAAAAAAAAAAACATTCCTGAATTTTTTAGCAGTAGAGTGCAATTGAAGATTTCGCTTCACTCGCTACGCTCGTTACGCTCATCAATAATTTTGAACAGATTTGTGTAATTTATTTTCAGCATTAATTATTTTATCCCATCATTTTATTAATTATATTCCAATTTCAGCAAAACATAATGCCCTCCCAGCTAAACATTATTCTATCCTAGCTAAAAATTATACAGGAGCAGTATTAGCTAATTTGTCTGTTGATATAATTCTACATGAAACTTACTATGTAGTTGCTCATTTACATTATGTACTTTCTATATGAGCTGTATTTACTATCATAGCAGGCTTTATCCAATGATACCCATTATTTACAGGCTTAACTATAAATCCTCGTTGACTAAAAATTCAATTTTGCATTATATTCTTAGGGGTAAACTTAACCTTCTTCCCTCAACATTTGTTAGGTCTAGCAGGTATACCTCGCCGGTATTCTGATTACCCTGATGCTTACACAGCTTGAAACGTTGTATCTTCGATTGGGTCTACAATTTCTTTTATCGGTGTCCTATTTTTATTATTCATTATCTGAGAAAGTATAATTACAAATCGAATTGCCTTATTTCCCCTACATACAACAACTTCAATCGAATGATACCAAAATTTACCCCCTGCAGAACATAGTTACTCTGAATTACCTATACTTTCAGGAGTCTAATATGGCAGACAAATGCAATGGATTTAAGCTCCATATATAAAGATTATTCGATCCCAGCTTTACATAATGCTATCCTAGCAGTGTTGTGTAGTGCTTGCATAATTTCCTGCTGGATTTTCAAGCGTTCAGTAATTTTGCTGTAATTTTATGCTGAACCAGCACAATGTTCTGCAAGTTATTAGTGCAGCTGAATGACACTAGCACAATCTACTGCTGAGGTACCACAGCTATTTGGCTAGCTCAGCGCAATGTTCTGCAAGTTATTAGTGCAGCTGAATGACACTAGCACAATCTACTGCTGAGGTACCACAGCTATTTGGCTAGCTCAGCGCAATGTTCGGCAAGCGTCTGTTCTTAAAAAGCATAATGTTCTGCTCTGAAAGGTTGCAAGCGTTGCGCAAGACTCCAGCAAAACGCGTTGCGCTGGCTCCAGCAGAACATTGTGAAGTCCAACTTTTAGCCTAATGTTCGGCTGTTTTAGTAGAACTTTCGGCTATTTCAGCATAATGTTTGAAAACTTTTCTCTCCGTGAGTCTAAATGAATTGGTGAGAAAATAAAACAAATAAATAAATATGATACAGATAATTTGGAATGGTACCTTCCTGTCTGTATTTGTAATAGCTTATGGTAATGATATTATGTAACAGATTGTTAAAAAATACAACATTTTTGTTTGAAGATGACTGCCAAGCATGCGCTTGTTGAGTTGACAAAATGAGCATTTTGCCATGCGAGTGGCTCCGGGACTTTGACGAGGCAAATGTTGATTATGTTGAGACATACATTGTCGAGTGGCGGCGTGGGAAGATCCCTGCTCTTGGGTGGCCTGTTTATGATGCCCAAATCATATTTATTTCAAGTAAGTCTACTGCACTATATTACGCTGCTAACTGAGATCGATTCTCAATCTATCTTTGTGGTGCTTGTTACTGGTAACAGTTAGTAGCTTGTTACTACAGCTCATTATTTTCTTGTACTTAAACTCTAAAATCTTACGGTCTTTTTAATTAGGTACCTACGTACCTGAATTAAATTTCACGACAAATTACATTGTGCAGACATTTGTGTTGTGTATTAGACCACTAAACGTTGGTACCTAACAGACCACTAAACGTTGGTACCTAACAGACCACTAAACGTTGGTACCTAACAGACCACTAAACGTTGGTACCTAACAGACCACTAAACGTTGGTACCTAACAGACCACTAAACGTTGGTACCTAACAGACCACTAAACGTTGGTACCTAACAGACCACTAAACGTTGGTACCTAACAGACCACTAAACGTTGGTACCTAACAGACCACTAAACGTTGGTACCTAACAGACCACTAAACGTTGGTACCTAACAGACCACTAAACGTTGGTACCTAACAGACCACTAAACGTTGGTACCTAACAGACCACTAAACGTTGGTACCTAACAGACCACTAAACGTTGGTACCTAACAGACCACTAAACGTTGGTACCTAACAGACCTTCACATGCTGTGGGAAAATGTTAATGTTGGTTTTTTGGAATTGCGCAGCTTCGATCCCTGCACTCGAGAGGCGGCTCAGCAGCCTCGCCCTCGAGCGAATGTCGGGGAAGAAGGATGAGCCAGGCGCAGTTTCTGTAAGTTAACTTCCTGCTACGGAATTCATAACTCCACATCTTCGACATCGAGGTGCTGCTAGTAAGCAACCTTGCTGGTGGCAGTGCCACAATGGGTGATGGGTCCGGGGACCGGCGTCCAGGCCTTGATAAAGGCAAGCTGGATGTATTATTTGGTAAGTCATGACCATTGCCAAAACCATTACAATATACCTAGCATTGAAACCGTTGTAGCAGGACAGTGATTATTAATATAACCTCAGCACTCGAAGTGTCAGGCTTGTATCGGTGGGTCGGGAAACGGTGGGACCGGGGTCCCAGTACCCGACCAGCCAGATAATTTTACAAATTTACCAAATTGTGACCAGTTCTCTTATCAAATACCTACACATTACTTGCATTACTAGCAGATAAATGTAGTTGCATACAGAACAGCTGGACAGAAAGCACAAGAGCGAGGCAAATGCCTTGGAATTTATGCTCTCCTGGGAATGGATCCTTGCATCCTGTTAAATTAATCAGTGCGGTACGTCATTACCTGGCTCCCTCTCCCCTTGCAAAATGATCGGGTCACACTGCTCTTACACAATAAATGCTAAACTGAAAGTTGGTAATTAAAGCAGTGCCATGCTCGCTGCCTGCGCTCACCATTCTTCCTGGAGGAGGAATTTAATCTCAATTTTGGAAAGAACCACAAACTGTTAGTTCTAATAAAGCCTCTTTTGTTTTAGCTGCTGTCCTTAAACGGGACCCCCGGAAGAAGCGCGGCGATTCCGGCATTGCCATTAATGGCAAGTGCAACGAACTACGGGGTGCCCAGAAAAGGGCTGTAAAAGCTGCCAAAGCTCAAAAAATTCAGAAAACTGACGAACAAGAGACTGACGACTAGAAGCTATCAGGTTGATCAATGCTTTCAATAATCTACTATAAATAATTCTTAGTATTTTGGCACAAACTTCATTAAATGCCATTTAATTTACTGTTAAAAATATAGTAATTAATAGCTAATTTAGCCAACCGACTGGGCAGCTTTACCTTAAAAGCATCTCACGAGCCAAAGAGAATTTAAGAGAAACCTACCCAGCCTGCTGTAAATACAACACAGTGTTGTATTTTTCTATTTAATACATCAATGTGCTAAAGGTTCGGGACAATCAAGAATCAAGACGTCAGATTTTTCGTGTCAGTTTTGAGCCACTAGTAACTCGTTGCAAGAACGGCTTGTTACCAAAACCTGTGTTTAGCTGATAAAGTACAAAATTATCATGTGCCTACCCCCTAATAAGCAGGTTGGTACCTAAAGCCTGATTTACACGGTCACATTTTTTCATCACATTCCGTCAAACCCTTGTACAGCAGTCTTGTATACAACTGCATGTGACCGTGTAAACAGTCCATTGCACGGCAGTCCGTCACATAAAAGTCTTGTATGGCAGACTGTGGCACATTTTTTTCGGATAGCCCAGGCTCTATTTCCATCACATCTTGTATGGAATGCAGCCAATCAGAGATCAGAGATTGCGTGACGTCAAACTTTTCAAAAAATCATGGCGGCATATGTCAGTGAGCAGTGCAAAATTTGAAATGGCTGCAATTAAAATGAATTAAAAGTTGATAAAAGTTTATTTTTAAATAGAAATCACACCCATACCTGACGTCTGACGAAAGTAGATCTAAATTCACTCTCATTTTTTTTTCTGAAATGTCAACTGACATCACTTCCATGGCCTACTGTGATAATAAATGTGATACAATGATTATTGTATCGTGTAAAAAAGGTCGTCACATTTTTCATCAAATCCGTCACATAAAACCTTGTACAATGTTTATATTACGGACTGCTGTACAAGGGTTTGACGAAATGTGATGAAAAAATGTGACCGTGTAAAAGGGGCTTAAGCATGTTTCAAATAGGAAATGTGTATTCGATGATGTGCCTGTGCCTAGCCTAGCCCGTCCATTAATGTAAATACAGCAGGGCCCGGATTCACAAAGAGTCTTAACTTTAATACCGTATTAACTTTATGACGAATATCAGGGTAATGAAAGAATGGCCACTAGTCCCAATTCACATAGAATATTAGGCAGTAATAAGAGCGCTATGCGGTATTAAATCTAATACCAGTCTGGACTGGTATTAGGGAAGTTATGACCATCACATTTTAATTTTAATGTCATATTTTCTATAAGATTTTTGTTTGTCTGTTCACAAATAACATTTAATGTATATTTCTGTGGAGCACTTTGACCATTTCGTAATATTCCCGCGAATTACGAAGAAATGTCAAACTTAACCTCTTTGACAGTTCGCTCAGACGTCTTCTACGGACACGGTGGGCGTGTTCGATTGCCTGTTCTCTGTCAGTGTCAGTGTCATCCATTGAATTCAGGTTTCAGTTTCATTAAATGTTCCCTGCTGCGGTTCAGTTTATTTTAATGAAGAAGCAGCAGCAGCTGCTGAAGAAAATGTGGTATTGCAAGGACCAATCCGGGTTTTGCGAGATCGGTTAGATCCTTTAAATGTGCCCGACAACTTTTTGCTACGATGGTCTCGCCTTCCCAGGAATGCTATCGTAGAGCTCTGTCAAGAAATCGGTGACACTCTGCAGAGAGATACGCTTAGATCAAGAGCAATCCCTGTTGCTACCCAAGTACTCAGCGCGTTGCGGTTTTATGCTTCGGGTTCCTTCCAAAACGTTACTGGGGATGTGACGGGAGTCAGCCAATCTAGCTGCTCTAGAATTGTGAGAGATGTAAGCAATGCATTAACAGAACTATCAGCCCGTTACATCACGTTCCCTTTGGAAGATGAGGACTACATAGCAAGAGTTAAATCAGGTAAGCTACCTAATTGCGTTCACAATATCTGGATTGCTACGCATGTCAGTGTAACCAATGGAACTTACGTTTGTCTTACGTTTGTAACAATTGTTTACCTACCTATATACCTTCCACAACCTTACCTGAGTCTACAAAACATGTCATTTTTCTTTACAGAATTTCACAACATTGCCAATTTCCCTAATGTAATCGGAGTTATCGATGGCACTCTGATCAACATTAAGGCACCATCGGAAGACGAGCCCAGCTTTGTGGATCGGTACAGAAATCACAGCATTAACTGCCAAGTTGTGTGTGGTCCGGACCAAAGCTTATCAAATATAGTAGTTCGTTGGCCAGGCTCCACGCACGACCAGTTTGTCTGGAATCAGTCTTTGTTGAAGCAGGGACTCGATGATGGTGTTGTTCCCTCTGGTTGGCTTCTTGGTAGGTAATTTTTAATATTTTACATCTCTTTTCTGTTTCATTCATTTTTAACTATGCAAGTACGTAGTTTATGTTTAGGTATTACTTTGCTTAACAAAAAATTATATTCCCACACATTCATCCAGGTGATAGTGGCTATGGAATTGATGTCCATCTGTTAACACCCTTTGCCAATCCTGCAACCGTTGGTGAGGAAAACTATAACCGAAGCTTCAAGCGGACTAGAAGTATCGTGGAGCGTAGCATCGGGATACTGAAAAGCCGGTTTCGGTGTATCGATGAAAGTGGAGGTACTCTCATGTACAAGCCATTGAGGTGCTGTAAAATCATCATTTCATGTTGTGTTTTACACAATTGGTGCGTTGCCAGGCGGATACCAATCTTGGATGCTCCCATCTACAATCCTGTCCAAGCCCAGTTCCAGCCACAGGGAGCTGCAGCAGCCCACCACAATGCAGTGATGCTCCGTGCTGCACTTGTAGCATATAGATTTAACTAACTCTCAAACAAAGGGAAATACTCATTACATCTAGACTAATGAGTATGCTAATAAGCGAGCCTTAGTTTATACTATTTATCATAACAGATTACACAATATGGACAAGTATACTGTAAACATAATTTTTGCAAAAGTTTTTTATTGTTTGCTGATTTATATATATTTTTTCAATTACTGGTTGTGTAGCAGCCCAGACACAGCTGCCAGAGTAGCAGCGATCATCCGGCCGTTTTCAGCTTGCTGAGCATTTGCCTCCGCGTGCTTCGCCAAGGAAAGTTGCAACAAGTCACCGATGCGATTTAAGGCGGCTATCATCAGGTCCCCTTGTTGGAGCAGACTCCCAGATGTTGTCGACCTGATGGTAATTTGAGTGTTTGTTGTAACTATTTAAATTAGGTATCCCAAATCATTGTTACCAACGTACCCTTGGCTTACTGTTTGGCAAGCTTTGTTATATTTTTCCGGGGCTGTTCCACCACCGCTGAACTCGGCATATTCGACGTACTCGATCTGCACTGGCGCTGGCTCCGCTGGCTGCTCGGCTGGCTTGGCTGGCTCGGCAAGTACGTCTGGTTTAGCACCTCCGTCATGATTGATTCGATGATCTATTGACAGTAAAAGAGTAATCCACTGTCTTACTTGCAGAACATATTATCAAACTTGGATACATATTCATTTCAATTGTAGCTAGAGGTACAGTAAATCTAGCCATGTAAAATCACCTTTTTGAATAAATTTACTATTAAAATCTATTTCCTGGATGAAAGTTTCATTGGTGCTTACATGTTATTGCAGGCCACCCACTTCCAGTCCCATGTCAATGCCCTGCATAGCAGTCTCTCCTATTGCCTGCCCTTGCAGGCCACCCACTTCCAGTCCCATGTCAATGCCCTGCATAGCAGTCTCTCCTATTGCCTGCCCTTGCAGGCCACCCACTTCCAGTCCCATGTCAATGCCCTGCATAGCAGTCTCTCCTATTGCCTGCCCTTGCAGGCCACCCACTTCCAGTCCCATGTCAATGCCCTGCATAGCAGTCTCTCCTATTGCCTGCCCTTGCAGGCCACCCACTTCCAGTCCCATGTCAATGCCCTGCATAGCAGTCTCTCCTATTGCCTGCCCTTGCAGGCCACCCACTTCTAGTCCCATGTCAATGCCCTGCATAGCAGTCTCTCCTATGAGATCAACAACGCGTTCGTTGATTATGGATGGTCTCTTGGGCGGTGGCCCTCCTCGGCCAGTCTGCATTATTTCCTTTCTATACGAAGCCACTGAAATTAAGTGGAACAGTTATTTTACAATACATTTTGTTATCAACCTAGTACATGGTGCCGTTGCTTATCAGTGATCACCAATAAGTTGGCTCATTTTTACAGCTTTGTTTTATTTATAATTGATTAAATCATGTTGAAGGATTTTGTTATGGAAGGATGGCAGGTAGGTAGGTAAGGATGTATGTACTACCTTCTTTTTTTGCTTCAGACTTGTATGTCTTAAGTTTTGTTTTTAGCTCTGGTATCGTCCTTTTGTGTATGTTAGTGGCATTTACTTCTTTGCTGATGGCATCCCAGGCACTGAGCTTTGCAAGTCCTGTTATCGAGGGATTGAATGCTCCATTGATCATGACTTTCCTTTTGACTGCTCCCTCGACCAAAGCTTTCAGCTCGTCCGAAGAAAAGTTAGGTCTTCGAGTCCTTTTCTTTCCTGCGCTGGTCTCTTCAACATTTTCCATGTTTTTTGTGTATCTATAAATGAAAATAGTACTTAAATATATTTTACTGCTATATATAAGTTATTGTTAACAGATAAAAGTATTATCTATTATGATAAATCATTAAATTTGCAAGATTATAACTTACCGGTTGAGGTTTGCTTGAATATAACAGCAGAAGAACGTTATTCGAATAAATGCGCACTCTGCACCGATTGGTCGAAATTTCAGATGTCATGACGTCACTTGTGGATTTGTGACGAAACCTAATACCGCGCTAATATTTTGTTTATGAATGCGGAATAGCGTTACTACGGTAATAAAGTTATGCCGTATTAGCGGGGTAATAGTACTACAGTATTATCTCTAATACGGTATTAAAGTTAAGACTCTTTGTGAATCCGGGCCCAGGTGCCTAGCCCGTCCATTAATGTAAATACAGCAGGTCCTTCAGCTATATAATTTACATCACTAGAGGCTTTTTGGTTCTTGTTACCACAGGAGCATGCTTGTTACCAAAACTTGTGTGTAACAGCTGATCAAGGTACATACTAAAATCCGGTTTTTCGTTGCCATGACAAAACTAAACCTAAATATACTGGGTTCCCGGTGGCACTTTTTCAATTTTCAACGTGTCCAACACCTTTTGTGAAAATTACGCGCGATTTTGGAACTTTTTAATGCGAGAATATTGTGTAGGATTTCACCTTGAGAACTATAGGCTGTGTCTCGTGTGAATCCGTCAATTCAATTTGACCCTGTGTCTTGCCATTATAATTTTAAATTCTTACCAACAACTCTGATTCCTTGAATTATTTTTACCGGGGGCTGCTCCAGGGTAGAAACCAATTAGCTCCGACTAACCCACTAAAAATAACAATAGATGAAATTTCTTTGCCATAAAATATTTTCAATTAATGCGGTCTAATTGTACTTGTAAAAATTACCATTTGTCGTTACTTTCATTCATCAGGCGTAACTGCTCAACATAAGTAACTCGACAAGAATCTGATCTCTATTTATATTTCTATTGCTTCTACCAAAGATCAATGCTTCTCAGGTCAGAACGGTCTGTTTTTCTAAAGGTCAGTCTTCGTGTAGGGTGGAAAGTTACGGCGTTGCAATCATCATATTATTATTATATCTTTCAAGCGTTTTTTTTTTAATTGAAAGCATCGCAGATGCCTGCAAAAAAAGTCAATTTGCAAGCGTGGTAAACGCTCAACATGGGCCAACCTTGGCGACGACGAGATGCTCGGAGGCAGGCCGATGCCGAGAGCAAGCGAGTAAAACGGGAGGCTGCGCGCGCTGCAGAAATAACATCCGCCCCCGCCCCGCCAACAGCAGCCGTCGTCGACGCGTTTTTACACGACGAAAACCCCGGTGACGTCAGTAACGTGTCTTGAATACACGCGTAATCGGTAATACACATAAACATCGGGTTTTTTGTGGCTTAGTGTCCGAAACATTGTGGCTTAGTGTCCGAAACATTGTGGCTTAGTGTCCGAAACATTGTGGACAATGGTGTTCAATGGCAAGTGCTAAACGCTTCCATTTAAATACAGGCTTCGCCCCCGAAACGACCCGAAACGACCATGACATTAACAACGACATCAACGGCGACGGTGACGGCGAGCCATCCGTGGCTGAAATTGTGAACAAAATGACCCCGGTACCGGCACTCGCGCATGCGGCGCAGTGCAACTCGCTTGCCGACTTTGCCAATGCAATTCAAGACACGATAACACATCCCGTGACGCTGTACGAGCACCTCGAACAGCCCGGTCCTGCAAGGGGGCTGCACGGACACAAGCCAAGGCAAAGCACCAAAGGCGTCTGGCCAGCAAGGCCAATGCTGAACAACAACGCAAGGGCGCCCGAACCGAGACAGCGCGTCAAGAACGCTTGGCTCTGGACGCCGCAACCAGACAGCGTCGCCAAAACAAACAAACCGAGATGGAGCGTTAGGAGCGTCTGTTACAGAAGGCAGAGGCCGAACAGCGTCGCCAGAAGCGGCTAACAGAGACAAATCATCGTGAGTCAAATCATCGGCTCAAATGGCCGAATACAGCAGGGAGAGAGAGGCGCAGACGGCTGCGCGCGCAGCTGCTGAGAACGCCAGACACCGCCAGGAAGCCGCCGAGCTGGAATCGAGTCTGCGTGACGACGAGGCCTCTATTGAGCAACGCGACGCCGACGTCGACGAAGAGCCCGGCGAGCCTGAGCAGCAGCCCGACCTTGCGCCGAACAACCTGCTGCGCACACACCTCGCCGCGGCCGGGCAGGACGTGAACGGCGTCGTCCAGCACTCTGTCGGCGGCATGGACAATGTGTGCAGAACGTGCGCGGCCGTGCACTTCGCCGGCGAGAAAGAAACGAAAGGCCATGACACGTCATGCTGCCACAACGGACAAGTGATTTTAGACCCCCTGTTCCCCTACCCAGAGTTGTTGCGCGACCTCCTCACAAACCGCCTCCCAGAGTCACGAAATATTCGCGACCACATCCGCCAGTACAACAGCTCGCCGTCGTTTGCTTCGGTCGGTGCCAAGACCGACCTCCCGCGTGGCCACGGGACATACTGCTTCCGCGTCCACGGCAACATACAACACAGGATCGGCAATCTTGGGCCCGGTGCACAGCGACCGATGTACTCCCATCTCTACCTCCTCGACGCCGACCAGCGAGGAGGGCGCGAGTGGATCGAAGGGAGAACGCCGATCTGAGCGCCGAGCTGTTGCACAACCTGGACGCGCTGATTCGTGAAGTGAATCCCTTCGCCGACGGATTGAAAATGCTGGGCGAGGTTGAGAGGGAGGAACAAGCTCGCGCCGAAGCGGAAGGACGCCCCCCGGTCAAGGTGGACTTGCTGTTCCTCGGCGACCGACGGCGCACCTACGAGGCCCCGACGTCGCACGACGTGGCCGTCGTCTACCAGAGCTTTGACGGCGGAATGCCTCCGCTGGAGCGCGACATCCGCGTACATCCTCGCGACGGCTACCTCAAACAGCTGTCGGTCCTGTCGCCAAACACGGACCCCCTGACCTACGCCGTTCTGTTTCCTCGCGGTGAGCCCGGCTGGCGCCGGAGCATGCCGCACACGAGGCATACGGCGCTCGACCGCATCACGCTGCTCGAGTTTTATAGCTTCCGGTTACAACAGCGCGCTGGAAACTTCAACCCCGTGCTGCACGCCGGCAAGTTGACTCACAGTTCATCGTCGACGCATACATCAAGGTGGAGGGCGACCGCCTCGAGTTCGTCAACAAGAACTAAGCAAACGTTGCGCGCGGAGTTGTACCGGGGTCTCACGGACCACATCGAGGACAGGGCGGCGCGGCAAGGAATCCTGCCTGGGAAAATGGTGATCCTACCGTCATCCTTCATCGGATCGCAGCGGCATTACGGGCAGCTGTACCAGGACGCCATGGCGATCGTCACGAAGGTCGGTCAGCCCGACTTGCTTCTGACAATCACCTGCAACCCCAAGCGGCCCGGAGCAACCATTTGACGGACATTATATAAGGAAGAGTATATACCCATAGCCAACTGAAATCACATATTTTTTACTATACCAGCCCTCTCCAATTCACGACAATAGCAACTTTCCCGGTATTTGCAGTTCTTAATTTACTCACAGCGACGCGCTGCTCGTACCTTGGAGATGACTGATGACTTTGTTTTAAAAATGGCGGAATTTTTCGAATATCTGTCTATTTCTCTGTATTTTTCTTGAAACTCCTATTCATTACGTCCTAAAAACGGAAGAAATTAATAATTTAGTGAAACGGGAATTTTTTATACATGACGAATTTAGTGGGCCATTTGTTAACATATAAAAATAATGTTTATTTATTAGCTTAATCAGCCAGTTTGTTACAACATCAGGATCTCCAAACCAAAATAACATAACACATAGCAATATTACTAAGATATTCACACCCTCTTGATCCTTATTCCTGCAGATGAAATACTGCTGCGTGCCGAGCTGCAAGAATAATAACAAAACTTCCTCGCCAGCTAAATCCTTTCATGAACTCCCTGTATTCAACCGAGACAAGTGGTTAGCTGCATTAGAAACCAAATTCGAACGGCCCTTTCATGGACGCTTTATTTACCTGTGCAGTGATCACTTTGAAGACTCGGATTATAAGGAAGGTAAAAAAATAAAAATATTGAAGAGAAATGCAGTACCAAATTTCAGCGCCTATTGCTTATCAATGCACCGAGCCTGTAACTGAACATGATAAAGTGGTGTATCCTATGGAAGTTGAGTGCATGGAAGCACTCCTTTCAGACCCCGCAAGTATTGAAATTACCTCAGATAACAAAAACAGAGCAATAGTACTACCTCACGGTACTTGTTCGCTATCGGTCTTGTGGTCGTATTTAGCCTTCCTCCAGAAAAGAAAAAATACACCACCAAAGTTGGCTATAAACAGATTTTATCACTGAAGAAAACAATAAAATGTTTGAACACAAACATCTGGAAAAAAATAAGAAAATTGGAAACCAAAGATTAGAGTTAGAAAAAACTAAATTGGAATTACAAGATTTGAAGAAGGATGTACTTGTTAAGTCAATAAAAGAGATCGACCACGAAAACAGCAAAAAAGCAGATTTTTTGATAGAGCAAGTTTTAAATTTCAAAAAGCATGCACCTAGATGGAGTGAGGCCAAGATTTCTTGACAACGAAACGTACAAAGCAATCAATTTCACATCAAAATCAACTGTTCTTTGCACCAAGTATCTCTTGGAAAATGGGTTTCATTTTGTTCTGACGAGGCTCTTCAATAGCGACAAAATAGAGCTATTTTTTGGAGGACTCCGAAACATGGCAGGAAATAATGACATGCTAGATGCCCGTGCAGTGATTTTCGCAATGAACAAGATCTTAAAAACTGGCCTCCTGTCGACTGTGTCTACCGGCAAAGTCCAGAACCTGGACCTGTACGGAACCTGTACGGAACCTGTACGGAACCTGTACGGAACCTGTACGGAACCTGGACGGAACCTGTACGGAACCTGGACGGAAGCAAACTCCAGCCAATGTTTCTACAGAAACTGCAATCTAGCCAATCAACTGCAAACGCAATAGAAACAACGAACAATTCATCTTTGCCAAACTCCGTCAAACAACACCTGGAACTTCTCGACGATTGTAACCAATAAGATGCAATTATTATAATAACATTGTCAAACACTTTTTTACTCAATTTTACTCATACTAATGGCATGTAGGTATGTATTGAATATCAGCACTAGGAATGATGACACTGAGCACAGCATCGCTTTCATATGTAGCTGGAGTTCTATTGAAATCGATGCGAGTCCATCTTGCTGAGTTGGCAACTGATCGCTGTCAGTCGGCATTTGTGGGGCTCATCTCCAACGTAGATCGAGGAGGAATGCACTTCCCTACGAAATCATTTGTTGTTCTCCTGGGAAGAGTCCAAACGTTTGCGCAGGAGGCGGTGATTTTCCTCAAGGCAACGAATGTGGCAGAAGAATTGACACGTCTTGTCCATCCGTACTTGAAGACTGCAAAAGCATTGAACTGCCCAGTGAACTCGGAACATGGAAATATCTTGAGCAAACAAATTTGCAACTGTGTTATGTGGCATTGCATCAGCTACGTCTGAAAAATACGACAAACCGAAGTATCTGAATGCTAAGCCTCTAAGCCGCAAAGTTCTTAAGCTTTAAATTAGGTTATAGAATTATATTAATATAGAATTATATAGAATTATTAACAATACAAGAAGAAATAAAATACATAACACTCACTTTCAGTTTCATTTTCGGTGGAATGTCGTGATGGTCACTATAAGGAGTCCCTCATGAACCGTTTAATTATTTTCATTTCTAAATATTATGGTATTCAACTGACAGATACAATCCGCCATATTGGTTTTGCTTTCGGATTTGTGACTTGCCACAGTTGGGCCACCGCTTACTGAATTTTGCTGGACGGATTGACATTCAGCACGCGGTAGTTTGACCCGCCATGTGCTGCCACCTACCAGTTTTAAAATAGAACTAGGATTCCTTCAAAAAGTCGAATAGGAGAGGGCTGGTGAAGGTATAGTAAACAATATTTTATTCCAGTTGGCTGTGATATACCTAGCTAATTCAAAACCTTGCCACCATTGCATATTGTAGTACTTGCATTGTCAATAAGTCAATAAGTAATGACAACATTTAGGAAAGATAATGTAATTTAATTGTATACTAATTTTTGTATGTCTCGTTTTACTTGTGTTACTTTATGTTTTACTTGTGTCTCTACACCCGAAGAGGGTTAAATGACAAAAAACAAAATGGCTTCTGGCACCTCGATGTCAAACTCCATGATTGTTGAATGTACACAGGCTGATTGAAACTGACCGCGACACACTCGTCACTAAAACGATTACTGCCTTCGGCTTCGGCGAGAACATGAACGGCTTCATCCAGACGATGTAGCACAACGCTCGATCGACAATTCGAATAGGCAACCGCCTCGTTCCTTTTTCCCGTTTCAACGCGGAATCCGTTAGGCCGACCTCCTTTCAGGGTGCCTCTAAACTCTACCGATAGAACCTTGCCTGGCACCATGCAGGAAAACGATTGCACCGTGTGGACTGAAACTGCGTGGTGATTGCAGCACGTTAGTGACCACAGCCTACGCTGCCGACGTCTCGATCTTCATCACCGACGACCGAGAATTTAACCTTCTACACACCGCCTTTGTGAAGTTTGGGTGTGCATCAGGCGCACGGCTCAACACACCGGTTCATGGAAGGCTCGTTCTGATCACCCCATGAACTTTCAATGGAGTCACGTCGGTGTCCAGTTCCTTGGCGTATTTCTTGGGAACGACCAGGAATTGCTAGAACAGAACTGGAGCCAACTAAAGGAAAAATCCAAAGAAGTACCGATCGATGGAATAGATGGAACCACGTGACAAGCATCCGTGGCCGAAGAATAATCGCCAACCAACTACTCGGTTCCAAGCTCACGCACACAATCACCGTTCTTGATCCGCCAAGAAAGTTCATAAGCATTCCATACTCATAAAATATGTGTGGAGTGGCAGGCTTTGGCAAAACCAACGCCATGCATCGGTGGAATTGGTTTGAAAAACATCAGATGCACAGTCATGGCTCTCGGACTGAAACTAGTGGGAAAATTCCTTTCTCCAGAAGCTGAAAACTCCCCGTTTTTTCAAATCCAAAATCACAACTTACAATCCGGAAATCCCATTTCCATCAACTCTGCTCCAACCGATGAGGACTGACTGGTTCCGGTGACTTGCACCTTTTTACTGTTTGCAGCTGCTGGCAAACTTTCATTGGAAGTTTTGGCATCTTTCACCATTTTAATTTTGCGGCCTGATCCTCCGCGTAGTTCCCTCACAAGAGCCCGCGGCCACGAGAACGGTCGTTTCTTAACGGCGTAAACGTTCTCGCAGCCGGTCGTCCCGACATCGGTGCTCGTTTCTGTACGAGGCCTGGCCATTGTGTCAACGTCGACCCCTGGGCTCTGATAGGTACAGTGTGTAACATTTTTCATTTTCATTTCTATTTGCTTCATTGTTTGTATTTTATTGCACTGTTGCCTATTCGATTCTAGTTAATTTTCTTTTCAAAGTTGATGGTGTAGCTATTGCCCTTCCCTTTTTGCATTCGGTTTTATTTGTGGAGTTCCTATTTATATTTTGTATTATTTCAACTATTGATTTTAATTTTTCCAGTAAATAAGAGCACCTATTGAAAGCATAAGCCATCATCACGGACAATACCGCGCACAAAGTCTCAACGGGTCAAAAAGGAAGAGGCGGCGCTGCGAATGAAGGAGCGCCGAGCGACCGAAACCACCGATGCCTGGGAAGTCCGCCTGGACGACAGTTCCGCCAGAATGCTGAGCATCAGGGCAAGGGAAAACGAAGCGGCTCATGCGCAGAGACTTGCTCAACACAGGCAGATAACAGCGGCTGCACGAGGAACCGAATCCGACGGTCAGACCACAGAACGTAGGCAGGCAAATTTAAAAAGAACAAGGGCACAGCGTATCCGTAACTGAACACGATACGCGAAATTGAAATAACGCAAAGAGAACGTCAATGGCTAGGAAAATTGAAACACTGTCGGAATCTGAGGCAAGGAAGGCACGATGCTTACAACAGGTCACCGAGACCCGTAGAAGAGAACCCTCCACAGACAACTGCAAGAAGGGCGGCCAGCCTCCAACGGGTCACTGTGGCCCTACGCAGTGCATCTCCTACGCCAGGAGGGGTCAGCCAGGAGGGCGGGGAATCGCAAGCGGATGGCACAGGCCAGGCAGACTGCCTGTCATGCGCAGGAAAATGATTGGCTTCCTCCAAGACCTGAATCGCTGGCTCAAGTTGAGCTTTTCGAGGGACACATGAGTTCCATAAAATGGACGTGCTGCGTAAACTGTAAGCGAAGATTTCCAGGCTTGAAATTAAACATAGCGGAACATTGCAACTCTTGCAAGCGAAATTACAACACGTTCACATCTGCCAACAATATGGACCCTGGTGTTGTCCCCGAAGAGTTGACAGGTTTGTCGATGGTTGTCTCATCGCGCGAATCCATCCTGCTGTTTCCGTTGACCGCGTGAAAGGGCAGCAGTATGCATACAGCGGCAATGTCATTAACTTCCCGCAAAACGTTTCGGAATTTGCATCAAATCTCCCAAACGCATTGACAACACTGACCTCTGTCGTGGTAGTTCGCCGCACTTCCGAACAATCGGGCAATATCGCGGATTTCAATGTGTGTTCTCGTCGCCTTCGTCGTGCACTTTCTCTGGCTAAAATTCAACAACCGATATTACGCAGACATAGCCATCGACGAACAAGCGCTCTCTCTTTTGCCAGAAGATGGGAATGTGTATGGCACATTAGAATATATGGAATGTGTATGGCACATTAGAATATATGGAATGTGTATGGCACATTAGAATATATGGAGGTCGAGGGGGGCGATGGCGATGACGATGGTATTCTCAAACATACAAATGTTCCGCAAATAACACCCATTCATCAGCAGGATCGCCTTGACAGCGCCCTCCAACCAGTGCCATGGCCCACTGTGTCACATGTTCCAACTAATGAGTTCACCACCGAATGATACATTGCTCAGGCCTTTCCCACCCACTTTCCGACCGGAAACGGTGACTTGAGGAACACTTCGAGACCAACACAAACTAAACCCACGCCCTACTTCCAGTTCCTCATGCAATTCCAGAAGGCTGTTTCGCTAGGGACAGTCGCTTCCGTTTCTTTGCACTAAACTCGGTGATGCGCTGGAACGCCACTAGCCAAGGGAATATTTTGGTCAAGAAGGTCGACCTTCACGGGAGAACAGCGGCCCAGTTATAGGATATCCTAGCCAAACCTATTCCAACCAAATGACGAAGCCCATATATTTACTATGTACCTATCAACGAGCAAAATACATTACAAATACAATTACAAATTAACCCAAACCTTGCCAATAAGGTCATGTTTTTTGCGTCGTCACTCCGCATAACAAAATCTTACTGGTTCAAGCGTTGTAGCGAGCTCAAGGAAATGGTGGAATTTGTCGGCGTGCCAACTGCATTTTTCACCCCGAGTGCCGCCGATCTACACTGGCCGGAGCTGTCCGCCATCCTCGCTTCCGACGAACGCCAAGAAGACACGTCGGCGCCGGCAACTGCTGTGCGAAAACCCCCTGCTGGTCGCATGGTTCTTCCAGGAGAGGGCGGCATTCTACATCCAGCGCGTCCTGGGCCCAGTATTTCACGTGCGAGACTCCTGGTTCCGCTATGAGTGGCAGCATCGCGGAAGCAGCCACGTCCACGGCTTGCTGTGGCCGGAAGGTGCGCCAAACGTGGAAAATTTGGTCTTTTCCAATGCCGCTGACGTAGCTCGTGCAACGTAATATTTTTACAATCTCGTCTCATTTGTGAATCCAGGACTTACCGAACCTCCATCGGTGTGCATCCGTGCCAGTTGGGAATCAGCGACGTAGAGGACAGACAAAGATCTCTGTGAACTTTTGAATAAAGTCCAGCGACACACCCGCTACAGCGAGGGCTATTGTCTGCGTCGGTAAAAGAAGTCACAAGAACTCAGTTGCCGCTTCAAATTTCCATTTACGATGTGCCCTCAAACCTGCCTCAGAAAAGACGAAAATGATTTTTTGACACTCGAAACTGAGCGAAATGATCCACTCCTAAATCGCTAGAACCCGTCGTTATCCAGCCATGGCGTGCGAATATCGACATGCAAGCTGTTGTTTCCAAGCACGCGGTGTTGAGCTACATTGCGGAGTATGCCGCAAACAGCGAGCCGCAGTCCAAGTCGTTTGCCGATTTACTATCCAACATCCTGACCAAGGCAGTCAGCGCAAATGATCCCGCCAAACTAGCAATTCAAAAACTGATCATTCAGTCCCTGGCGGAGCGCGACATTTCCGCCCAAGAGTGCTGCCACTTCCTCGTGGGTTACCCTCTCTACCACTCGAGCCGGGCATTCGTAGTTTTCAGTAGTGGGTGCCCCTTGCTGCCGAGGGCGAGCCCGTCGATGGCGCTGACAATAAGTTTGTAGACATGTACCCGACTCGTCCAGGGTCCATGCACGAGCTGTCCCTCGCAGACACAGCTTCCAGGTACAGCTGGGGGGGGGGGGGGGAGGGGGGGCAATAGGAGGACTCCGGCGGTGGTGAGGGTCTTTCCAAGGCTGTTTCTGGGCGCCGATGTCGATAAGAACGAAGTGTTTTACCTCCAGCAAGTACTGCTCAAAGTTCCCTGGACCAGCGAAAGGACTTGAACCCCGCTCAGGAGTCCTGAAAGGTGGTTTATCTTGCTGCCGGGCTCGTCTCGCTCGACGAACCGAACTTGCCACCTGAAGCAGTCGAGGAGGAGAAAGAGGACGAGTGGGAAGAGGTCGACCCGGAGAGGGCACAGGAGGAGTGGATGGTCGTGGCCGGCATGGGGCCGAACGAAATAGCGGTCCAATGCGAGATTGGCACCAGGGAGTACGATACGTCGTTTGCTTGGACCACCTCATACGCCAACTACCCAAACATCGAGACAGTCTCCAGCTTCCTGGCCGATGTCAAGCGAATTAACATCATTATAGAAGTCATTATATGTAGTATCTAGAAATAATTTCAATGAATATGAAAGTATAACTTATAAAAAAATACATTCAAAAGGAATTCACAAAGATAAGGAAAAAGCTTGTACGAGATTGATAAGACCCACAGTTGAGTTTGGAGCAATTGAGTGGGACCCTCATCAAAAGGAAGAAATCAAGTCGAGAATGTGCAGAGGTTGGCAGCAAGAAGTGTTCGGTAATAATGTTAAAAATGAGAATGGAGATGTAGTATAAAAATTTAGTTTATACTTAGTTTCTGTCAAAATGCTTGATGAACCATAATTAAATTGATGAAACTGAAATGTTTTAGATTGATGATACAGAGATCGCGGGTGAGTCTGACCCCGAACTTATTGAGGAAACCGACGAGCCTTCCTGCAGCTATGCAGCTCAAGCTTTAACCCCACAACAGTGCTTAGGCAAGTAAGAGTTAGGCAGTTGAAGTCATCATGTACATAATTGGGAGATTAAGGTATTTATTTCAAAAATTTTCAGACCAAGTTGTGAAAAAGAAAAAGGAGGTTAACTCCGTTGTGAACGTGGAAGAGCTTCCTTCCAGACAGGCTGCAAATGATCTTGCAAAATACCAGGCTGAGATGTTGCAGCTGAAGAGGCAAGAGCTTCTGTTGGAAGAAAGGAAAGTTGTGGCGTTGGAGCGGATAGGCCGCAGGGCTCACAAAACTCTTTTCAGCCAGAACAATTTTTTTCAATAATCTATGAAACTATATATTGCATTCTTAAATTGAAACTTTAATTTGATTTTAATTTGAACTGAAAATGCCTCACTTACTTTTGAAAGATAAGCTAATAAAAATACTTTCTTCTTTTCACTGGTTATTTATGTACGTGAAAACTAGCAAAAAAAAGGAAATGCATGTATAAAATAGATACATAATAAAAAGAAAAGTGTTTTCGTAAACATGGAAAACACTTGTATCTATTGCTTGAATAACATGGAAAACACTTGTATCTATTGCTTGAATAACATTAGTAAGTGAGACATGAAATACATCATAATTTATATTTAAAGATTTTTCTTGGTTCCTTGGTTTAAGTCACTTCTAAGAGGCGAATAGACTCGGCCCTAAAATCTTAGTTAGACTTCTGGGGATCCACTCCCCTGGGTGCAAGAAGAATCCAAGTCCCCGGGGAAAGTGTTGTTGCGAGTGACTTTGTTTACGGGACTTGACTTCAAACGACGTCAGTGACAAGACGTGTTTTGCCATCAATTTTACTTTATTCTAGTTTCGGATTTCGTCTTTGAAAGTTGGATTTTTCATGAATCGTAAATAAACTGTTTCAACTTTACGAAGTGGGTTATTATTCGACCACGCGACAGACTAAAGTAGAATTTTGGTTCGTGATCAAGGTGAAGGGTTGCAGAGTAAAGGTTTGTTGGAATTTCTTGGATTATTTTAAAGCGCCAAAATATTGAACATTGTTGAATATGACGTCCGTAAAAGAGCCATCGGTCTCTGCGTGGTCCGTGGTACGGGCCTGGATGGTTGCCGACGTGCGGCTGGTGCCCGAGCTCTTCGTCTTGGCCGACCATTTCTTCCCCGGGTGCCAGTTCCAATGGGAGGCCAGCACTCACACACATGTTGTGACCAGCTGTTGCACAAGCAGTTATAATCTTGCTGGCGACACGTGGATGTGAGTGGAGGTATCGGTGTTGCAGAAGGCATCGGGACTTAAGAAGGCCAATGCACCGTTCTCCACATTCCGACACTTAATCTGCCTGCGGTTAAACTCAGCCATCGGAGTTCCCGCTGGTGGGTTATGGACTGGCACCATCATCCACGGTTCAAATGGATAACCGCTGTCTCATGGAATAATTTACAAATATTACTGATGATGATGATGATGATGATGATGATATGAAAATTTTAGTCTCTGTAAATCAATGTTTGAATGATGAGGAATGAATGAGGAATCCAAAATAGGAGAATCGTTTTCAAAATTGCACAAAAACTGCCGATGTTTCAACGCTTGTCAACATCAATTAAGTGAATATACTCTACTTTTAAAGTATTTAAGTGCAAGTCACACACAATGTCCAATTTACAAGCGTGTCTTCATTTGAGTGTCGGCAGCCCAATCCAGGGACAGATTTCCGTTCACAATCATTTTCGTCCAAATTTTACGTATATTCTCGTGATACGAACGATGATTCTCACCAGCTGTTTTGTTCAAGAGTTTTTGACATAATAACTTCAAAATGGACGTGGTTTACATTCAACAAATTTTACCGAGATGGAGTTCGAAGAAAGAAGCGAAAAAAAAGCACCGCGAGTTTAAAGCCAAAGAAAAGCCGCTCTCGAGACCAGGGCCGGCCCTAGGCATAGGCGACGTAGGCGAACGCCTACGGCGGCACAATCGGATAGGCGGCATATTTCGGATGTAACGATACACATATACTTAGAAACACTTCAGATTTGAAGAACCACGGATTTGTGTTGGAAACAAATGAAAATAGGCCTTCTCTGAATTTTAAATAATCTGATTTAAAATTACATCTAATACATTAATTTATATTTACATTTACTCTACATTTACTTTGAAAAATGGTCCTTTGCGCTTTTGCGCTACGATGTCAGTGGAGAATCAGTCGAAATCTCAGAGCGACTCGTCGAATTCTTGAGTCTCCATAGACTGTAACCCGATACGATAAAGGAAAACATAATAATCTGTGGCAGTAATCATAAGTAGCCACGGATTAAAGACCATAACCATAAGCTCATAATGAGCTCATAAGCTCATAAGCTCATAAAGCTCATAACCAAGATTAATCATCAAAATGAAAAAATATTCCTTTTTCTCTATTTGAGTGATTTTTATGACATGGTTGGGTTTGTCTTTGTCAGCAGATTGTATTAAACTTTGAATCAAAGTTCTAGTGCACTTATTGATGATTCGGTGGCCCATTTCAATCAAGGAAAATAATTTGTAGTGCGTCATTTTCTAAGCCGCTCTAATCTAATTCACGTAAGAACGAATGAATAATACCGAAAAATCGATAATTTTCATCCGATTTTTTCATTTCAACATTGCTTTAGATCTGCAAACAGAGACGAATCCAGTCATATCGAAAAAACCATATGAATTTGGAATTTTATGATTTACCTTTTAACTGACTTTTATACAACCATGTGTCGGGTTGTGCAAGCATAATCTCCAAGAGTGTTTTTATTTCTCATGCTGATAATGAGGCCGTAAAACTGGAAGTTATTTTTCACCAGGTCTAATCCGTGAAAGATTAGCTTCATCACATAGAAAATTTTGGCGATGCAGAGGTCCACGTTTTAAATTCTCGTTTCCATAAAATGATCCATATATTTTTGAAAAAAAATCAGTGGAAAGTTGAAAATAATTCTGGCTCGCGATGAAAAGTCTCGTGTCGATCGTACGTTTACTTTGTTGACTTTTCGTGGTTTTGTAAAACGATAAACACCATTGATACTGTGTCACTGTTTGGAGTAATGCAGAGGGTGTACACCCTGTTCTCCTCATCCGTGAATCGTTGGGAGAAATTCAAAGTTCGCTAATACATAACAATGCGGTCAAACCACAATCCACCACACGATGGGAAGCAACGATAGATACGGCGAAGGTATTTCGCTATCAGATCGGCACAATTTGTGACTCCGTCATCGATTTTGGAAATGACACAACACTTGAGGCAGACGCCAGGCTTGAAGCAAGAAATCTCCTCAAGTGCATTTCGAAGTTCCTATGATCCAGAATATTAAAGTTTCTGCATGCAAAAGGATTGGAAAATTTGATAACAAGGTTACCGTAACTTGACCTGAAACGCGTATCGTGGGGGGCTGAGCTGCCCCCCCCCCCTTATAGGCGGCATTTTCTCTTCTCGCCTACACCAGAATTTATCCTTAGGCCGGGCCTGCTCGAGACGTAAGTGCGAGCACTTGATTTCAACAATATTTCGACTCTCCAAGGCCGTTGTGAGAACGCTGGCTGAGGATTTGCGGCCTGCCTTGCCTGTTCAACGAAGGCGGAGCAGCCTAAGCGTTGAGGTTATTGTAAGTTTACGCTCGATAATCAAGTAAATAACTTTAATTCACTGAAGTGTGATGTAAAATAGATTATTTCTCAGTCTGGCTGTCATGTTTTTAGTAAATTTTAGTAATTTTTAAGTAAACGCATAACTGGGAAGATTTTAAAAACAAGTTCAAAAGAGAGTTCGAAGCAGTCAATTACGACGAAATATTAAAGGAAGAACTAAACATGCGCACACAACACCCATCCGAACCGTTATCATCACATATCCAAGTCATTGCAGGAAACTATGACGGAATGGATGAAAAGAAATCGGAGTCAGACAAAATAAAACGAGTAGTCAGACAGATGCATCCTGAATTTAGAAAACACTTAAGCGGAAAAATTTTCAACACCCTCCAAGAAATGTCATGTGAAGCTCCAAATATACAAAGAGAAATAATGGAAAGAGCCTACCGTCCACCACCACCAGCAACATTATGCATTGAACCATCACTAGCTTGGAAACCATCGCAAGGAGTAATACCAGAAGTAGCCGCGGCACCAGGGTATAGAATCCGACAACCACCATGGCAAAAACCGACTACAGAGTACCATCAGTACGTAAATCAGGAAGCTCTAGACCCATTTATGACCGCACATGTGTACACATGGTCTTCACGTCAGAATCAGAATAGAAGCACGACAGGCGATAGAAGACAATATACTTGTCAAAACGAGAGGAGAAATCAATTAGTTTGCTGGTTGTGAGACGATAGCAATCATTTTGCACGGAACTGTCCAAGAAATAAAAAATACGGAAGACCAAAGCAGTTAAGGAACTGTATCAGACATACAGAAAATCACGGAGAAACCAATACCAGTACAAAATTTACACAAAAAGAAGAGAAACTTAGCACGACCATAGAACAAGTCAAAAGAATAGATGAACCACTGATACGAATAAAAATAGCAGGAGAAGAGCACAACGCATGCTTCACACTGGATCATCCATAAGCTTTCTAGGCGATCGATTCATAGAAATAAGTAAAAAACAATGATGGAATATCCAAGAATACCCTGTAGCAGTCACATTAGCGACAGGACAAAAATTCTGCAAAGGAAAAATTAAAATAAACATAAAATGGGCAGGAAAAATTAAGAAACATACATTTGCCTAACTACCAGGTTTATGTAGAAGCATAGTACTAGGAAGAGATTTTATTGCTGAAAAATATGTCGATACATATCAAAGAAAGAGGATGGACAATAGGAAATCACAAACTGAACATGAATCCTTTTGTACAAGACCAGAGAAAAGAATCATGCCAAATGATATACGAAGACCAAATAGCAAAAATAATTCAATCATTCAAAATCACGAAATGCCCAGAAAAAACGAAAAAACAAATCATAAAAGTAGTGCTTGATAACAGGAATACATTCACGGAAAAACCAGGCCTATGCACATTTATCGAACAAAGTATCAACACAGATGGAGAAACACCCAGTAGATGCGCGCAAAGACCAGCGAATGAGAAGAAGAGAATAAGTCTGGATAAATGCATTAACAAATTATTGGAAGACGACATCATAGAACCATGCACCAACAAAAATGGATGGGGAAGTGCACCAGTAATAGTTGGCAAAAAATATGGAGGAAAAAGGCTTGCAATAGATTACAGAATACTTAACAAAAAAACAAAAGTACAGCCTTACATAATGCCAAGGATTGATTGGACATTGGCTCAACTAGGCACAGCAAAAGTTTTTACGGTGTTAGACCTAAGTCAAGGCTATCGTCAAATAAGCGTCAAGAAACAAGATAGACATCGTACGGCATTTATAACGCACAGGGGAACATTCAGATACAAACGTTTGCCGATGGGGCTCCGTGGCAGCGGATATACGTTCCAAAGAATGATAGACATCGTACGGCATTTATAACGCACAGGGGAACATTCAGATACAAACGTATGCCGATGGGGCTCCGTGGCAGCGGATATACGTTCCAAAGAATGATAGACAAAGTAATGGCAAAAGGTGCAGCAAATAATTACTCAATGGCATTTTTGATGATATCATATACTCAAAATCATGGGAAGATGATCTACAACACCTGGAAGAGATACTAAGCAGACTGAAGGAAGCTGGGTTAACCATTAACCCTAGTAAAGTACAGTCATGCACGCTAACGCTAAAATTCTTAGGACATGTTGTGACACCAGGAGAAGTTTTGATTTGATTTGTGTTGGTTTAACGGCGCGTCAGCAGCTGGGCTTTTTGCGCCGGTCAGATGTTACAAAACAAAAAGACAGTTTTACCAACTTAAAAAATAGAAATCTCTATTGATCAGTTAGATAAAACATGAGAAAAATAAGACAACAATGACAAATAATATTATTCCATAAAACTACGAGCAAATAAAAATTTGGGTAGTCAGATGAATAAAATAAATTATCAGAGGTTAAAAAGCAATTAAAACAATGCTATAAAACCAGTTGTCTTTTCCTGACGCATTTTTTACAAATACTTGCGCCAGGAATTTAAAACTGCTTTAAAAACTTCGCTATTAAAAGGTCAGTAAATAGAAGTCAGTCTTAATTTTAAAATAAATAAAAATGACAACGATAAAGACAATAAAAAACTACACTCCAACTAAAAACAAATAAAATTGAGTCAAGTCAGATGAGTAAAATATTGTCAAAAGTTTAAAAGCAATAAAAAACAATGCTAAAAAACCAGTTGTCATGTCCAGACGCAGTTTTTATAAATACTTGCGCCTGGAACATAAACTGCTTTAAAAACTTACTAAAAACTAGATAAATTTAAAAAAGTCAGTTTGAATTAAAAATCGAATGACTCGATCTATCGACACGGCGTTGTCTCCCAACGCCTCTGGCAAACTTCCGGGAATCTGCAGGTGGTTGCGCAGTTGCCTGTGAACGGCACACTCGACAAGGAGATGTTTAATCGAGAGAGGTTGATCACAGGAGGTGCACATCGGTGGCTCTTCTCGCTTCAGGATGAAGACGTGAGTGAGCGGGCTATGACCGATGCGCAACCTCGTTGTTACAACCTCCTCGCGTCGAGTGTGTCGGGCAGAAGATTGCCAGGGGTCGATAGTTGCCTTGATGGGCTTCAGTTTGTTGACTTGCACAGTGTCCCATGTCGCTTGCCAGCACTTCTTTGTTTCGGCCCTGAAGGCGGCTTTAAGATCGCTAACAGGGACAACTGTGAAGTCAACATCGGCTTTTCTTGTGGCGTCTTTGGCTGCTCTGTCGGCCATCTCATTGCCAGCAATTCCTGCATGGCCTGGAAGCCAACAGAGCAACACTTCTATGCCGACCAAGCACAGTTCGCCAAGCTTAGCCTGGATGGTTTGCACAAGATGGTCCGTGGGGAATGCCTGACATAGTGCTTGGAGGGAGCTCAGAGAGTCGGAACAGACAAGAAATTGTTTGCGATTGGCACGCTTGATATGTTCAAGGGCCTTGAGAATCGCAAACAACTCTGCTGTATAGACACTACAGAGAGGGCTGAGCTTAAAGCACACGCTTGTGTTGTCGATGACAAAGGCACACCCCACAGACTCATTGTCCTTTGATCCGTCAGTGTAGATCCTGCTGTATTGTGAATACTGGTCGCAAATGCTGAAGAACAGCTGTCGGAAAACGGCCGGGCTCGTCTGGGCCTTGGTGTGCTGAGCGAGTTGCATCAGGCACACAGGCTGGGATGTTGTCCAGGGAGCCACACGACCGATTCCGACAGGAAGGACAGGTGGTAGGTCCATTCCAAATGCGGCCAGGAGCTCTTTTGCTCTGATGCCAACAGGTCTGGTTGCTTTTTGCCTGGTGTTGTAAAGAACAACATTTGGCGGAGCGAACACAGACCTGTATGCCGGGTGTTTTGGCATGCCACGTAGCTTGGCTACGTAGCTGGCAAGGAGGTAGTCACGCCTGATCTTAAGCGGAGCCTCCCCGGCCTCACAATGCAGACTGACGATGGGACTCGTGCGAAACGCGCCAGTACACAAACTGATACCAGCGTTGTGCACTGGATCCAGGATGCCGATATATGATTTCCTCGCCGATGCATAAACAGTGCAGCTTAAGTCTAATTTAGATCTTATGAGAGAGCGGTAGAGGCGGAGCATGGACGTTCTGTCGGCTCCCCAGGAGGTACCGCTCAAGATCTTCAGGATATTCATTGCCTTCAAGCACTTGTCTTTGAGTTGACGGAGGTGTGGTAACCAGGTGAGCTTCTCGTCAAATACCATTCCGAGGAAGCGGGTTGACTCTGAGAAAGGCAGCACCTGGTTTGCCAACGTCAAGACAGGATGAGGATGAAATAGACGATGGCGACTGAAATGCATGCATGTTGTTTTCGACGAGGAGAATCTGAAGCCATGTCGATCCGCCCAACTCTCCAATCGGTTGATCGTTAGCTGGAGCTGCCGCTGAGCCGAGTTCAGGTTCCCTGTTTGGTGGAAGATCGCCAAATCATCAACGTAGAGCGATGCACGAACCGGAGTTCGAATGCATGTCGTGATGGAGTTGATGGCGATCGCAAACAGGGTAACACTGAGGACACAGCCCTGCGGCACTCCGTTCTCTTGATCGAAAGCCGACGAGAGAGTGTTTCCGACACGAACGTGGAAAGACCTATCAGCCATAAAGTTCTGCACAAAGTGGGGCAAGTGGCCACGAATACCCCACTTGTGGATGGTCTGTAAAATGCCGTACTTCCACGTCGTGTCGTACGCCTTCTCGAGATCGAAAAACACCGCGATCAGGTGTTTCCTTGTGAGGAAACTGTCCTGGATCAATCCTTCAAGCTGGGTCAAGTTATCTGTGACGGAGCGGTTTCGCCTGAAACCAGACTGCTCCGCACAGAGTAGGCCGTTCTTCTCCAAATGCCACACAAGCCTAGCGTTGATCATTCGCTCCAAGATCTTGCATAGGCAGCTTGTAAGGGCAATTGGGCGGTAGCTTGCAGCATCAGTCTTGTCTTTGCTCGGCTTCAGGATGGGGATGACAATCGCCACCCTCCAACGAGCTGGGAAACTGTCCTCGAGCCAGACTCTGTTCAACATCCGAAGCATGTATGATCGTGAGCTTTTACTCAGATGTTTGATCATCTGGTAATGGATCATATCGATGCCAGGTGAAGTGTCGTTCGCGGCTCTTAGGCGCGGAGTCCAGCTCCCAGTCGCTGAAGGGCAGGTTGTAAGTTTCCTGGTTCTTACTTCGGAAGACAAGACCTTGCTGCTCGGCTACCTGCTTGACCCGCTTGAAGGATGCGGTGTAATTCTCTGAGCTGGAGACTTTCGAGAACTGAGAACCAAGAGTGTCGGCGATGGCCGGGCCCGTGGACTGCAACAGCCCGTCACGCATCAGTCCGGATATGGGACGGAAAGTTGATCTGCCAGACAACTTCCGAACCTTGTCCCATACCCTGGACGACGGCGTGCGGGCCGTGATGGTCGACACATAGGCCCGCCACGACACTCTCTTGGCCTCAGTGATTGTTCTCCGAGCCTTAGCTCTGGATCTCTTGAAGGCGATCAGGTTTTCTTGGGTCGGATGCGACATGAAGAAGGAGAGGGCCCTCCGCCTCGCCCTGATGGCCAACTTGCATTCACAAGTGAACCACGGGACGGGGAGACGGTAGGGTTTTTCAGACGACCGCGGAATGGAATTCTCGGCTGCATGAATTACCACCTCCGTGAAGCCGTCCACGTGAGAATCGATATCCTCGGGGACAGCCTCATCGAAAGTGGCAAGATCACTGAAAAGTGACCAGTCAGCCCGTCTTAGAATCCACTTTGGGTGTCTGGGTGGTAGAGAAGGGATCCTCGACGATTTAATGAAGATAGGGAAGTGGTCACTTCCACATAAATCGTCGTGCACAGACCATTCAGTGTCAAGAGCGAGGGAGGGTGAACAGAGAGTCAGGTCAATCGCAGAGAGTGATCCTGTTGATGCAGTAAAGTGGGTGTTACTGCCGTTATTCAACAGGACCACATTGCGAAGCCTGATAGTGTCTTCCACCAGTGTACCTTTCTGATTGGTGCTGAGACTACCCCACAGGGGGTTGTGAGCGTTGAAATCACCAACCAATAGAAAGGGTAGAGGTAACTGGTCCATAAGGTGGTCGATGGATTGCTGGGTAACGACACTATCAGGGGGGAGGTAGATGTTGCATATGTGTAGGGGGCTGGGAAAGAAAACCTTCACAGCCACGGCTTGGAGGGTGGTGGTCAGCACAACAGTCTCCGAGTGGATACTGTTGTGGACGGCCGTTGCAACTCCCCCCTGAGCTCTCTGTCCACCTGTGAAGTCAAAACGATAGAAGTCATAGCCCTTCAGGAGTGGCTTGTCTGATGGCTTCAGGTGAGTTTCCTTGAAGCAACAGACAAGGGGGCTTTTTGACGAAACTAGTTGCCTGACTTCGGGTGCTCTTGTGGAGTAACCTCTCACATTCCACTGAATGATGTCTGGCATTGAGTTGTATTTAGGATTAACCCTTCTCTTTCACCTTCTCCTTCTCCTTTCCCTTCACCGTCTGCCAGGTGTTCGGCGACGTGTCGGTAGGGTCTACCTCCATTCCATCCTTCCTGGTAGACAGGGAGGTGGACGTGGAGCTACCGGTGGTGTTGGGAAGGAAGGTGATTATTTCCCTCGCCTTCCTCGAGGTGCTGGCCTCAGTCTGCCTTCCCTTGGAAGCGTGCAGCTGGAGCGTACGGCTCTCATGGAGTTCGGTAATCTGCTGTTTAAGCGACTGTATTTCTCTGTCCTTAGCTTCCAAATCTTTCTTCATGGCCTCGATCTCTTGCCTGTGGCGTTCCTCCATCTCCTCGTGGCGCTTGGCCTGCTCGGCGGAGAGTTGCAGCTGTTTTTCTACCATGGCCTGCAAACGAGCCGTCTCCGCCGAGACAGCCGCGCCCGAGTCCACGGCTTTGGCAAATGATTTTTGACCGAGGCCATTTTGAGAGTTGAAGCGTTTTCTAGCTTCGAACAGAGAAATGTTTTCGATCGTTTTTATCTCCACGATTTTCCGCTCTAACTTCCACTGTGGGCAGTCGCGGTACCACACAGGGTGGGCTGCCGAGCAGTTAGCACAGTGGAAGCTGTTGCCGCACGCGTCAGTCTCGTGGTCCTCTTTGGCGCATTTCCCACAGATGGGCTTCCGCTTGCAGTCCAAGCTGGAGTGGCCGAACATCTGGCAGGTGAAGCACCGCAGAGGGTTGGGAATATGAGGCCTGACGGGCAGACGCAAGTAACCACCAAATATGCACTCTGGGAGTTTAGGTGTGCCGAAGGTGAGGATGAGCAATGGTGTTGGCTTCAAGGCACCGGTCTTCTTGCTCATCACACGATACACATCGATCACACCTTGGCTTAAAAGCTCTTTTTTCAGCTCTTCAGTCTGGATGTCCCGAAGATCAAAGCTGAAAATAACTCCCTTTGAGGTGTTCAAGGACCTGTGAGCAGTCACCGTGATCGGCATGGTGTCAAAAGATGTTGCCGATTGCAGTTTTAGTGACTGCTCACTGTTAGCTACTTCTACTAGTAGCGTGCCATCGCGAAGGCATTTTGAACTCTTTACATCTCCAGCAAGAAGTAACAATCCGCGCTTCTGCGCGAATGGCGAGACGGTCCTGAATGATTTGCCACTGTCCAGTTTAATAATAAGAAAGAGTGGCTCCACACTCCTGGGAGCCACCACATCCTTTAGCAAAATTGCTTCCTCCAAAAGAGGGCGCAGGCGCTTCTTTGGATTATGGGGGGGGTTTGGGGTTTTGGGATCCATGTATATGGAAGTTAATTCGTCCCCCGGATCCCTGCCCACCACGGAGCCCAACCAGGGGGACGTCCCACTGGGACGCCGGGGTTGTCCGGGGGATATAGTCAGGAGGCACCGGCAGTCGCGAGTGACCGCAACTGGTGGGGCCCAGCAACACCCATCGCGCCACCGGTGCCCCCCTCCTCATCCACGCGTGAAGCTTTAATACTCCAGGCTAGCCGATTGGCTGGGGGTAGATTAGCCCCCAGCCTCCTGTTTTGGGCGAAGCAGAAACTAAAGGGGTGTGTTGGGACAATTGTCTATTATAACCAGACAATTGCCCCTCAACCCCCAAGAAAATCTTTTCCGCCCGTACAGGTCACTGCGCACGGCAAACACGCAGGTAAGCGTTTAGACCTGCACAAGGGGTCGGCCGGAAGAGAAGACAGGAGAGTGTAGGATAGAGAAGAGACAGCAATAACTCAGCAAGCAACTCCCTGTGCAGGTCACCAGTCACCAGACATCGCTGGAGCCTACAACGACCGACAGTCAACCGAATCATAACCTTGTTTGTAGCCGGGTCGTCAATGGGGGGAACCCCGCCGCTGTCGCAGAAGACAGACGGTGGGTGCGGGAGGCGGCAAAAGATATGAAGTAAGAAGGGAGATGAAGAAAAGATGGTGAAAGGTGAAAGGTGGGGAGAAAAAGACAGCCAGATCCTCCCTGGACCAAAGTCCGGGTCCCGCGACAACGACGGGGCTGGCTAGTCTTGGTCTGGGTCCTTCCCGGGAGCCTGTCCGGTATAGGAGACCTTGGTGGGAGTGGAACCTCCCCCCGGCATGGCCTCCCGGATCATCGGACCACACAAACCCCTTCACCACGGTAAGGTGCTAGCCTCGAAGGGGACCAGGAGAAGTGACCCCAGATAAAAACTTGGTTGCATCTATCAAAAATTATAACACACCTACAAATGCCAAGGAGGTACAACGCTGGATAGGATTGGCAGGCTTTTTACGGAACTGCATAAAGTCATTCTCAAAAATAGCATTACCATTAACAACGCTACAAAAAAAAAACACAAAATGGTTTGGGGCGAAATTCAACAGAAATCGTTTGACGACTTGAAAAACCAAATAACCGCAGACATGTTTAGCACATGCCGACATGGATAAATAATTTATAATTCAAACAGACGCATCACACGAAGGATTAGGGAGCTGTCTGCTGCAAAATCATGAAAATGGTTTGAGACCAGTCGCTTTTGCAAGTAGAGGACTTACGAAAGGAGAGATAAATTACACAGTATCAGAGCTTGAAGCCCTAGCTGTAGTATGGAGCGTCCACCGTTACCTGCCACATGTGGAATTTAGTCATTTCACTATAGTAACAGACCACAACATATTGAAGACGATGCTAACCTCAGACTGGCCAAAAGGAAGAGTACGCCGCTGGGCAAGGCGACTGATGGGTTTAGATCGCGAAATCAAGTAGGTATAGGAAAGGATCGTCAAATTATGTTGCCGACGCGTTGAGCAGAGCAACAATACAAACACAAATAAGTTTGTCGGGATCAAGAAAAGTGGACGATGTATTTCCAATAGAAGACACAATAGAAGAATTGAAGAAACAAGGGAAATATGGGTATCTAACCTTCGAGGGCGATAAACAAATAAATAAATCTGAAAATGAACAAAACGACGCACAAGCAGTGTTATTATCAACAATCGATACTACAGACCAGCAGACAGACAGACGTGGATAGAATACCAACAACAGGATAAAATATTTAAAAAATTAAGAAAATAAATCACAGAAGGAAAAAACAAAAACCCAACATACATCATAGAAGAAGATGGTTTAATGTCAAGATATTTCCCAGGAGGTTTCCCTACATCCAAATTCCAAATATTTTAAGAACAAAAATAATTCCGTCAAACCATGACCATGCATTAGCGGGACATAATATGGGAATCTTAAAGACATTACGAAGGATTCAAGATAAATACTCAGGGAAAAATAGGAAATGCGAAGTAACAAGTTACATAAAAAAATGTAAAGTATGCCAGAAAATAAAAGCAATAAATAGGAAACCATACGGAAATATGGCAAGCAGAATATCAACGCGAAGAGGTTTTGACATATCATGCGACCTTATGGGACCATATCCACTATCAAAATCAAAAAATTCTTATATTTTCGTAATAGTTGACGACTATACAAACTTCATGGAGTTGTACCCACTACGTAAAGCAACTGGGCAAAGAGTAACAGAGTGTCTAGTAGATCATTGCGTTCGATACGGTTTCCCGACAAGAACTCGAAGTGATAACGGACCGCAGTTTATAGGAAAACTATGGAAAGATTGTTGCGAAGAGCTAGGAATATCACCAAGAAAGACAGTACCTTATCGTCCATGCGGAAATCCATGTGAAAGAACGAATCGTAACATCAAACAATGTCTAGTTGCATTAACATCAAGCAATCACACAGAATGGGACAAATATCTTAAAGCAATTTCTTTTGCGCTTCGCACTGCAGTTCATCAAACTACAGGATTAAGCCCAGCAGAATTAACCTTCGGTGAACAAATAAGATCACCTACAGATACAGAAGAAGGCGAAAATACGGGTCAAGAAATACAGAGTTATGCAGAAGAACTAAAAGAAAAGATAAAATCAATGACACTTTTAGTAAATGAGCATAAGAGTGATGCAAACGAAACACAGCGCCAGGAATACGATAAATTACACATCGGCAAAACATTGGAAATAGGTCAGAAAGAACTAAGGGTGATACACACATTAAGCAATGCAAGGAAGAACATATGTGCGTCATAAGCTCCAAAAAGAGATGGACCATGGGAAGTAACAGACAAAGTGGGAACTAATACATACAAACTATTCGATATAGGATCAAAAAGCAAGTTTTCAGTATGTAACATTGATCAACTATCTTTGTACAACGAAACTAAACATCATAGTTACGACCTAAGAAACAAAAGAAAAGAAATGCTATGAACTGTCAAATTTGAATAAAAAGAGTTCTATATAGCAGTGAAATGAGTCACCGTCTAGCAGTGAATCTCGCAAAAAACAAAAGTGCAATCATGGAGTGAATCGTGAAGACGCTAGATTTGGTAGACTCGAAGGAAAGTTACATTTGGCGAAGTGAAGAAGGAATCAGGTTAAGGAATATGGCAAGGAAGAAACACAAGAAACACACACAAAGGAATAACAACAACACCCTAAAAACTGTACGAAGTTTCTACGATCTTCCACCCATGATCTCACCCATACCATCACCTACACCTTCACTATAAGTTGCCAAGTATAAAACATATCCTTAGATAACACAATAACTAGTGTCATCTTTATCAAATTCATAACTAGCGAAGATAACCCGTGTAAGAATTCCTCCAGACATTATAACCCTTTTATCCCAAATTCTCCACGCGCGAGTCGATCAAAATGAACTTGCCACGGGATCGACTACATGGATGCCATGGACCGGGTCACGATGGGGATAAACTCGACGAGCAAGAACAACATCAAGATCAAACGAAGAATTAATTAGTCATTAATTAGTCAAAGGGGAATTTTAATTGTAAAAAATTACTGTATAATTTTTTGTCAAAAAGGGGGAGGTACTGCAAGGCACCGAACGAGATAGCCAGTTGTAGTTACCATGGCAACCGTCGGCTGGCATCACCAACAACTGAATCAAGTCTCATCCTTTGTCTTGCAGCCACATGGCAGTGGACCACCATGTGGCTTTGAACGACTATATAAGTCGAGCATTTCGGCAGGAAGAACCAAATACTGTAATAATATATATAATACAGGAAGACGGCGATTTGAGTGGTGACAGACTACACTAGCGCACCCAAGCGGACAGGACTGACCCAACTGTCAATCAGTCCATCTGACAATTCAAACTAAATTATTGAACGACTGCTGTTATTTTCATCTCAAAATATATTAATTCCAAATATTTATTTCGTGCCATGGGTGGCTGTCAGGACGGGAAAATATGTGCTGTGTTTACTTGCAAAAATTATGAAACACAGAAATCAGCAAGATCTTTGTTTCGATTTCCAAAAGAGAAGGACTTGTAAGTAGGCCTAAACTTTATTGCTAGGCCTCGGCTAAAATATTTACTCATTTCTACTTTTGCGTGGGTACAGTGTGATTGAAACATTTAAAATATCGTTACAGGTGTAAGCAATGGGTTATTGCTTCTCGGCGCTTGGATTTAGACGATGTGTTTAAGAAGAACGGGCCCAAGCAGCTGTACTAATCAAATAGGAAAAGCTCCGACCATATTTTTGAACCAAAGGCATTAGAAATCCCAACCTGACAAGTCAAGGGTAGGTTTCGCTACCCTTGTTTATCCACACCTTATCCAATGAATCTAACCACAAAGAATTTGATAGTAAGATACCTTTACCTTTGCCTTGACATTTTGACGAACCGATCTTAATTGAACTTTGGACCTTGTCAACTAAAACAATTTTCCCAGACTAATTGATGAGCCTAACGAATGGAGCGAGTGATACAAACCTTCTATTCAAACTCCTCATTAAAAGTCCTGAATATGTTTTTTGTGTTTGTTTGCACCCTACAGACCAGAAACCAAAACCGATTTTGATGAAAATTTACAGCAATGCAGTAATGCATACATAAAGCCCTGTTTACACGGGCACATTTTTGATAGCAGTCTGCCATAGCAGAGCAGACTGCCACAGCAGAAAACTTGTCCCGTGTAAACGGAAACTTGTGTGAAAAGTGTGCTGCCAAAAGCTGGTTTGAGAGCACGGCAGACTTCCACAGCACTTTTGCGTAAAACTTTTTCGTTTAGAACACGCTCTATTTTGTCACAAGATGTTGTCAAAGCAACCAATCAGAAACGTGTATCAGTGACGTTTTGTCTCAGCCAAGGACGAAACACAGACAGCATTCAAAATGGCGCCGCCTAATAAGAAACCTAAAATCGCAGTTCCCATCTTCGTGGACTCGTGAAGAGTCCACGAAGATGATAAGTGAATTCGAAAAGCACCCGTGCCTGTACGCGATGGGTAATCCTGATTACCACAACAGGTAATAATTTATTTATCTACTGAAACAAATAAATCAGATGATAGGAATGCATAACCTCACACCATGGATGTAAACATATTTTGCATGTGACAATATTTCTTGATTTCGAATATTTGTTATTACAGGAACCTTCGCCGAATGGCCCTTGAGGCCATCACCGATGTTATGAGGGAAACGCGTCCTGAGGCCACCCCAGAGCAGATAAAATCCAAGCTAGGGGGGCTTAGGACGCAATACGTTGACGCTGCATCGCGATTGCGGATGTCGCGAGTAAGCGGCTGCAGTGCCGACAGTGTTGCGACACCGACCCTTTGGTGTTACGCGTCGCTCTCATTCCTGGAGCGGCACATCGTACACACCAAAGGGAAGACCAACCTGTCGGAGGGGCAGCAGCAGAGTAGCGCTGTAAGTGCAATCCAGACCAGACTTATCTAGGCCAGTGTCGAAGTTGCCACAATCATGCACATGGTCAGTTCTGTTCGGGAGAGACACTGTAAAAAATATTTGTAATATTAGCAAACCTTGGGTTTGAATTTTACTTCTCCGTGGTCAAGTTATCCGGAAATACTACTCATGTTTACCTAAACAGTGAACACACCAACAAAGGGCACGTGTTTTCACGATATCCGTGCTTGTAAAACTTCATAATGAGGGGTAAAGACCCAAATCCTGTGTAGCGAAGATTATACCTGCCCCCCACAACGCGTTTGGTGAAAATACGTGTCAATGGTCGCCTAGCTTCGCGGTTTGGTTCCGACAAGTTAGTCGACCCGTCGATGAAATTACCCTTCAGTGACAGCTTAACTTTACCTGTACGGCACTGGCAGCTTCCTCTGTCCCATTTGATAATTTTACGGTTCCAATGTATATGTATTTACACCGCTGCAGTCTTGTAGCTTCCCGATCCCCCGCCAATAACATTATCCTTCATTGGACACGTTTAATACTTTACACGACGGACTTGTAATGTTACCCTTGCGATCCTTAAAACATCTATTCATGCTCAGTAACTTTCTGATTCCAATGTTCATCTAATATTGCATGCCGCATGGTATAACATATGGATAATATTTTCCGTAAACTTCGTACAACCATACACGTGCACCAACATTCTCAAAACGACACTTGCTCTAAAGAAGCATGATTCCGGTTTACGCTAGAAATTTCGCGAAAACATGGGAGTAATTCGTCGGCATACTGACAAATCCAGCCTCATAACGCGCATATCAGGGAATTGGCAAATGATTGTTTTTGATGGGATTATACCTTCATAGAAATTATTAGTTTTCAGATTAGACTAGAAATTTAAATTTCCATAACCCCATGAGATAAAAATTAGTTTACTTGAAAAATAACATGTACATGAACATTCCATTGGCCAGTGACGAAGCTAGGACGCGTCTCTCGGGGTGCCCGTCGATATCATTACATGCGTCTTGTTTCTGACCATTGATCATGATTTTGAATTATATTCATATTCTGTTGTTGGCCATAGTGTTTTAGCTGTAATTGGCACCGCCATAACCAGCTCCAGCATTGGGATTCCGTAAATCTGATTTCGCCGTTCTCGGGTACATCGGCTTAAAAATAAAATTGCCAACAAAAGGGATTTTATCAATTTCCCCCAACAACTTGCAGCGTAAAAATGACTAAATTGATACGCCGATGCTGATATTAATATGCACAGCACATGTAGCATGGCTAAAAGTACTCTATTTGGGTGGATTTAAGTACGAGGACTTGCAAACTAGACTCACTTTAGAACAAAATTTGTGAAGTGAAAAAGAAACCAAACTTCATTGTGAAATTCTGTAGGAACGAATCGCTGATCTCTTCCCTCTCTTGGATCCCAAGAAGCACGGTGAAGTTTGAGCATTTTTTTAGGTTTTCAAAAGAAAAATAACTGGGTGTGATGCGATTATTGGATTGGGTAGTATGATGATCGGTAAATTCAAACGATCGCTCTCCCAAAATATAACAACAATTTGCATGGAACCTCATTCTGCAATGATATGGTGTATATCATGAGACAATATCTTGTTATTACTCGTCAGGACTGGCAAGCTAATTCTATCCTACCTACCATACCTACCTACCTAACTACCTACCTAGCTACCTATCCTATACCTTAGCAGTGTTGGAGATATCTTAGGCTAAAATTAGACGGTGTTTTTAGTAAAAATCCAGCCCAAATCTAGCACAAGACGAAGCATATCGACGAAGCATACCAGCATATTATCGTCTCTTATCTCAACTCGCCCAACGAAGGTCAGAGCGATGGAATTGGCAGGTATATTGGTCGTTGGGAGGATGGGGTAAAATGCTACCGGGGCTGCTGTGGTTTCTCGTTGCCATGCCTGGTCATGCATGGAAAAACCAACCCTTTACACCAGTGGTTCTCAACCTGTGGGTCGCGACCCACTAGTGGGTCGCGAGAGGTTTTCAGGTGGGTCGTCAGCAAGTGGTCAGCATAAGCATATCAACTAGCTTGAGTGAAAATATTTTTTATTTATTCACGGTTATTTCGATTTTGATAAGTAGGTACCTGTTCTGAGAATGAAATGTCAATTTGCCCAAGTAATATTTCCTGCCTACTTCTGACACGTGCTTACATTTTTAAACCATTCTTTGTCGGGCAAAGACACACCCCCCTCCCCCAACCCTAGCAACCTCCAGCTGAGACTGGACACAACACGTGTGCCGTACTTTTCTTCGAAACTGCGAATTAGTTTTGTTAATTCTTCCAATCCCACGGCTCGCGGCGAATTGGTCCAAACTGCCGACAAAGCTTCACAAATACGCAACCCTATAAGTAGCTACAGTTAGTAGTTTGCTAGCGCTACACACACACATGTTACATGCGACAATGAGCAAGCAGGCAAACTCAATCAGTCAGCTTTGAAGTTTTACACGGAGAACATGTCGAAACAGGGATCGTTGAGTGCGTTTGGTTTTATTGCATCGTCTTCCAAAAAACGTACAGAGCTCGTTGAAGATCAGCATATAGTTATTAAAAAGAGCAAGGCAACCTCATCGAAACGAAAATACGATCCATCCTACATTCAGTTCGGTTTTACCTTTACATTGCAAAATGATATTCAGCTACCATTGTGTGTGATTTGTTCCAAAACACTCAGCAATGAATCACTAAAGCCAAATAAATTAATGCGACACTTGGAGACAGAGCATAGCCAGTTTAAAGACAAACCCGTGGAGTTTTTTGAAAGGAAGAAAAGCTACGTTAAAGGGCAACAAAAGTTGATCAAGGAAGCGACAAATGTGTCATCTGCGGCACTAAAGGCCTCCTTCTTATTATCATATCGCATTGCCAAATCCAAGAAGCCCTTTACCATCGGTGAAGATCTGATTAAACCGTGCATTATCGATGCCTGCACTGAAATTTTGGGTGATGCTGCGTGCGCAAAGTTAAACCAAATCCCGCTGTCAAACGACACTGTTCAGAGGCGAGTTGGCCATATTTCCGACAACATCGAGGAGCAGTTAATTTCCAGAACTAAGAATTCTCCCTGGTTTGCGTTACAGCTGGACGAATCGACCGATACGTGGCCAACAAGGCAATCCTCCTCGTCTACGCTCGCTACGTCTACGAAAATGAAATGCACGAAGATTTGCTCCTTGTCTGTGCGCTGCCCAACCGTACAACCAGCAGCGAAATATTTCGTGTTTTGAACAATTATTTCGAAAGCAAAGGCTTGCAGTGGAAGTCTGTAATAGGAATATGTACAGATGGGGCAGCGGCAATGTCGGGAAAACATTCGGGACTTCAAACCCTAGTGAAACAAGTGGCATCGGAAGGCATTCAATCGACGCACTCTGTCATCCACCGCGAGATGTTAGCCAGCAAAAAAATGAACCCCGAATTAAACCAGGTTGTAAACGAGTGTGTTAAAATAGTGAATTTTGTGAAAGCTAGTGCGCTTAATTCGAGACTGTTTTCAATTTTGTGTGAGGAGATGGGCGCCACACTTTCGACACTTCTTCTGCACGCTGAAGTTCGCTGGCTGTCACGCGGGAAAGTACTCACCCGCCTATTTGAATTGCGTGATGAAGTTCGAGCTTTTTTACTGGAGAAAAATCATCCACTCGCAGAACTACTTTCAGATACCGAGTGGTTAGGAAAACTGGCGTATTTAGCCGATATTTTTGCACTCTTAAACGACCTCAATCTAAGTTTGCAGGGACCAATGGCCAATCAATTTAAGATGTCAAACAAAATTGAGGCGTTTAAGAGAAAACTTAAAGTTTGGACAATGCGAATGCAAAATGACAATGTTGACATGTTTCCATCTCTTGATGCCTTCATCGCCGACCAGAGAGCTGATAACGTCGACTTTTGCGCCGAGGACTTGACCAAGTTGGTGTTGTTGCACATGGAAAAACTAGGGCAGCAATTTGAATCATATTTCCCTGTCGAAGACGACCCACGCACAGGCAATATGTGGATCATCAACCCCTTCTCCACGGAGGACAACAACGACCTCTCGCCAGCAGATTCGGACAAGCTGATAGAGTTGAGCTGCGACGCAGCTTTGAAAGCAGACTTTAAGAGTGCAGACATTTCCACGTTCTGGATGAATCTAAATTCCGAATACCCGACATTGAGTGCGCGGGCAGTGAAAAAATTGTTGCCATTTCCGTCATCGTATCTTTGCGAAAGCGCGTTCTCCGCAATATGACGTCGATCAAAACTAAATCGCGGAACCGACTGGACATCAGTGCAGCACTTCGCGTCGCTGTCACAAAAATCGTGACGAATTGGGAAAAGCTCACGGGAGACTGCCAGGCCCAAGGCTCCCACTAGGATTGCGCATCCAGGAATGCGGTGAGTAAGGCAACCTTACGGAATGTCTGGAAATATTTATAGGCAATTAAACGCATGGAGCAAGCAGTGCATTTTTCTTTAAAAATGAACGTCTAATTTTCAACACCCACGGAAAAATGGGTCGCGATCATACCTCCATTTGTTTAGTGGGTCGTGACGGGGTAAAGGTTGAGAACCACTGCTTTACACAATGCTAGCCGTACCCATATTATAGAAGTGATGTCTTGAACACGCCAGGCTGAAGGAGAACTTGGATAGCGAAAACAATATTGTGTTGGTGTTTCAAAAATGAGCGCTATTCATTTGCAAGTTAGATCCGGAAATTATTTTAAAATTGGTGTATTTTTCTTATTTTGTTAGAATAGTTATCAACCGTGTAAGAAGGGATCGATACAAACTCTGAAAATATTTACACGAACTGAAAAAATATGAGAACTTGGCTGGCATGATTATATTAAATCTGACATTTTGAAAATCGTTCCCCGCACCATTGGCATTTCATGACACTATGACAAAGATTTAAAACAAACAAATAATGTGGTTGTTCCTACCTGAAAAGCAAATTTATTGTAAAAATCCAGTTCATCAGTTTGCTCTTAGAATTTGAGCAAATGTATATACGAAACTTCCAATTGCACAACAAGCCCCGTATTGGACGATTTGTGGTGGGCAGTCGTAGACTCGGTAGACTTCAATGCATTTCTAATGGGAATTGTATATTTCCCACAGTATATGATCGACTAGAAACACTACTCGTCCATTGTATATAAAATTTGGGCAACAAGCCCCCAAAATACACGCGGCCATTTGCTACACCGCATTTTAATATTGCTATTAAATTTAGCTTGGCCAAAAAATTGGTTTAAAATTTTTATTTATTATGTGAAATTGTAGCAACGGCCGGAGCGCTCGGCTTGATGAAAGAACTTCTAATCGACGAGTCAATTTTTTTTATAGAGCTCAGGGATGAGCAGAGATGTCTTTCAGGGAATACATATTTTCCAATCCAAATTACTTTTCAGTGCTAACTGTTCAAAAATCTTTCTTTGCTCTATACTATCGGCTATGTTTTTTGTTAGCACCATAGCCGAAAAACGTCAACTTCTATCATTTTAGCTGAGGGCTGGAGAGGCATAGGAATTTTTTATTATGTCTCCAAATTCAAAACTAATGAACATTAGGTAAAATAATTCGTAAACAGATATTTTGTACCGTATGTCTACAGATACCCATGACCTCTCCCGGAAATTATACATAACGGGATGTCAATTATTAAAATCCCATTTTACCATGAAAAGGATATCAGGATTAAATAGTAATCATAAATGCGAGCGCATAGACAGTATTTGGAATACAAAGTCGAATGTTCCTTGCTGCGTTCGATTTCTATCGTACAAATCTAGTAACAAACATGACAATAATGACATAATTTCAATGTTTGAATGCCATTTCAGCAATGCGTATTAAAGTCAGGGCTGGTTCACAGGTTTCTTCGAGCGTACCTAATCGAGATCAATGTATGCCGCCTGTGCAACTTAACAAAATCTAAATGTCAGCGTTCGTTCTAGACAAGAAAATATGAAATAGGTATTGTTTACTATGAAATGGTTGGTAGGTGCAACAATAACAATACGAATCTGCGTACACAAGTGTAGCCAGTGAATTACCTAATTTTTAAATTAATTAAATTCTCACATAGTCCCGTCCGCCATAAGCCCGCCTTTGCCGTCTCACCAAGATCTGGCCCCGAGAGTACCTATATTTTTCTGATTCACCTAATTTACTCTCACGCCATTTGTCCTAAAATTATTATTTTAATAGATAATCTCGTTTATTCTTCTTATATTTCTATTCTTCTATTCTTATATCTTTAGAATAATTCTGATCCTCCACCTGCACTGTAAACCTACACTGCACGGCAATGTGATTATGAAGTATTTGATGTGATAGTGCTATATTATATTGATAGCTGCTACAATAATATATTGGGTGGGTCTGGCTCTGATACCAAATTTGTGTTTACACCGAACTTTGCACGAAACAGGCCCATTGTAATAATACATAGCTAACTATTTGACCAATCAATTATGTTCCTGTGCTGCAAATAGGGGGCAAGTAGTCGGTTTGACAATGATATGTTTGTTTGAGCTTGTATTCAGGTGCTATGGTACTTGGGGCTGTAAATTCAAAAAATGTATTTTACATGGCATTGCTTGCATGTGAGATAAATATAGATGTTGCTTGCAAAAACCACCACTTGACGTAGCAGGTATAAAAATTCAGCAGATGCCAGGCGGTAGGGGTAGTAGGGGTGTTCTGCGAAGACGCTGGTGAACGAGATGCAAGTGTAGTGCGTCGTATAGCATTTCATTGCTGTTCCGACTCTTCCAAGACTCACATTGTTTCCTAGTGAAACGTCTACAAGTAGGGGAGGAGGGGTTCAGTTGTCTCAGGGTTCAGTTGTCTCAGTGCCTTTAGTTCCCTTTGTGGCGTATAGTTTCTGATTTTTTGTAAGGCAGTGCTGCACTCTGGTATATTTAGACGCTCACTACAAATCTCAATGTTTTTCGAGGTCAAATGAAGATCTGACAGATAAATATCTGTTTTGGCGCTGATTTGGTAAGTTTTTTACTTCCTCCAATTTTCGATCTAGTATCCAAATAAACTGTGTTACTACCAAAATGTAATAGTTTTCATTAAGCTCAGACATGCTGGATTTAAAGTGCTCATATTTTGAATATATTAATTACGAGCTCATTTAAAAATTAATGGTTTTATCATCAAATTTGTTTTGGGGCTAGTTGTCTCAAATGAATATGTCATATTAAGTTAGGTTAAAAATAAATCTTCGTGATTGTGTTTCGCAATTATTATATTAGTTTGTATGTATTTCAGATACAATCATGCCGAGGACCTACAAGAAGAAAACTACCCGTGGCGAAACACCCGCTGACTTGATGCTTCAAGCCGCTCGGCAGGTTTTGTGCGACAAAATTTCAGCGCGACAAGTTGCAGATGCTTTCGGTATCAATTATCGTACTTTGTCCAGGTACTGCCTGAAAGTAGCTGATGGGGACCTACAAGACAATACAGTTGTGCCATCAAAATATCTTGGGTATGTGAATTCAAGACAGATATTTTCAAATGAACAAGAGAATGCTTTGGAAGACTACCTTAAACGATCATCTGATATCTACTTCGGATTAACAACAAAAGAAGTACGCAAGTTCGCATTTCAGTATGCAACTGGATTGAAACTGCCAAATATTCCCCCCACTTGGGCAAAGAATGAATGCGCCGGTGAGGACTGGTTAAAAAAGTTCATGAAACGCCACAAAGAGTTGTCAGTCAGGAAGCCAGAAGCGACTAGTTTGGCGAGGGCCAGTAGCTTTAACAAAGTTAATGTTGAAGCTTTCTTTCATAACTTGACAACTGTCCTAGACCGTCATTCCTTTGGGCCAGGCGACATATGGAACGTAGACGAGACGGGTATAACAACGGTTCAGAGACCCAACCGCGTCGTGGCTCGTCGGGGAGTAAAGCAAGTAGGCGCTATAACATCTTCGGAACGTGGGACCTTGGTTACGATGGCGTTGGCCGTTTCTGCAATAGGCAATCAAGTTCCACCATTCTTTGTTTTTCCGAGAGTAAGGTATCGCGATCATTTCTTGGCTAACGGGCCGCCAGGGTCTTGTGGTACTGCAAATCCAAGTGGATGGATGAAAGAAGATAATTTCTTCGAATTCATACATTTTTTTGTGCATTCCACAAGATGCTCGAAGGAGCGTCCCCTGCTCTTACTTTTAGACAACCATGACTCGCATCTGTCAATAGCAACACTCGATTATTGCAAAGAGAATGGGGTAACAGTTCTGTCATTTCCTCCCCACTGTTCGCACAAGCTGCAGCCCCTCGACAGGAGCGTATACGGACCTTTTAAGCACTATGTGAATACAGCTTGTGACGATTGGATGAGAACGAACCCTGGAAAAACAATGTCAATTTATGACATTCCTGGAATTGTAAAAATTGCACTGCCTTTGGCTGCAACGCCCAGAAATAACATGGCTGGGTTCCAATGCTCTGGAATTTATCCATTGAATCGCCATATTTTTGGAGAGTTGGACTATGCGCCGGGATATGCTACGGACCGTCCGAATCCTGAAACCGCTGGACCTCCTGAAACCGCTGCAACCGCTGAAACTACCGAACACGCTGAAACTGCTGAAAACGCTGATCCTGAAACTGCCGTAACCCTTCGATCGGCTGAAACCGTCACCGTCAGGGAAGTCGATGTATCACACAATCAAGGAACGTCATCGGCCAGTAAGCCTGCTGCAAACAAAGTTGTAACTCCAGATAGTTTACGTCCTTTGCCAAAAGCTAAAGCTCGGATCGAAACAAAAAATCCCCGAAATAACGCTAGAAAGAGGTTTACGGCGATTTTAACGGACACTCCGGTAAAAAATGCTCTTGCAGAAAAAAAGGCAGCAACTGCAGCGAAGAGACCTGCTGCAAAAGACAAGACAGCGCCAAAAAATAAAAAGCAGGCAAGGCGAAGGATCAATCTCGAAAAAAATGCGCCAAATGATTGCGATAACTGCCTGTGCTCCATTTGTGGCGATCCATGGCAGGCAAGTAAAGGTAATGAAGTGTGGAAACAATGCCTGGAGTGCAAACATTGGTCCCACCAAAGTTGCACACCAGGATCCCGTCCAGATTTTGTGTGCCTGGAATGCATAGTCAATGGGTACGACTAAACCGAAGAATATGAAGAATCTGAAATCTGAATTTTGAAGAATCTGATAAAAATTCGAATGAATCTAGCGTTAAAGAATGTTTAATTGAATGTATTTCTAGGGAGGTTGTAACTATTATTATTTTAAGATTGATACAATTAGTCAATTTCCAATAATAATTCTCAATATCAGGAAATTTTGCTTTGTGACAACTAGACCCTAGTGTGAGACAACTGACCCCGTCAGTGGGTCTAGTTGTCTCAAACAGTTTTGCGTGTTCTTTTATTTTTTGTCTGAAACATATCTGTGTAGAAAATATCAAAATATTTCATGGTGCTGTCAAAGGATCAATGTACATGAAGAAAAAATAAAAAAATAAAAAAATAAATATTTGAACGATTTATGACTATTTAAGTAAAAACTGAGACAACTGAACCCCTCCTCCCCTACTCCATCAGTGAACAAGAAATTCAAGAGACCCGTGGTGAGTAATGTTCATTACCTATAGTAAAATTTACAAGTGATACCTTATTATTATGGAGACTTTTAGCGATTGCTTCTTTTCATTAATATCAATTCCGTTTCCCAGAGATTAGACTTCTCTTGCTAATCTAATTTTCTTTTTATTTTGCGTCCATTTCAGTACGACCATCTAAAAGTAAAACATAATGGAAGCACGCAATTCAACATTTTGCGTCTGTAAGAAGAGAGGATGTATATTTAAGTCTAAGTCGATTGGTGAATATGTTTCGCGCTGCAACGTATTTCACAATGATAGGCTCGGCTCAATTTTCACATGCGGCGTTAACAAATGCAGTCGCAAGTTTCATATCTTCGCATCATTTAAATATTCTCATTCTATGAAATCGCACTCGGTTCACCGACAAGAGCTACATGAAAAAATTGCCAGTGTTAATGAATTCACATTTCTTTTCTGCCTAGTATCATTTATTATTATTTTCTTTTAAACCAGGATGCCGAGAGCTTCCACGACATTGAAGCGATCCTCATCGCAGCAAAAACCAGTGCCAGCCGGCCATCCAGCAGTGCCACAGCGAGCACAGCGACCACCATGACACCTCCTCCGAGTACGCCGTACATCGCTGTCCTCGGGGAGGACTGTCCTGGCTGGCGCGGCCTTTCCTGCCATTCCGTCATCGAGGGGAACGTCATCAATGAAGCGATGACATTTGACGAGGCACTGCAAATGGTATTCGCGGCGTACTACGTGTTCGCAATCCATTATCCCGAAAAATTGGCTGCCATACTGGAGCTAATTCAAAGGTTTGTTTTACCGACTTTTCCATGCAGTGAATTTATACAGCCCTACTGGCCCATATGACAAAATTAACTTCCAATTAAAAACTCATTTCCCTGTTGACAGCTAATCAGATTCTTCTGTTTATTCATGGTTGGTTGCTCAGTCTTCAAATTTCAGAGAATTAAGGTTCACACCACTACAGATGCAATAATAAAAATGAGCTCTCATTGAAATTTGTAGTTAGGTTACATAATTATACAAGACATTTCAGGATGATTTATTAGCTCCGAGTCCAAATGGTACCAGTCAAATTTTGAGAGCAAAGATTGAAGTTGAAAGTATTAGAAATTTTTTTCGGTTCGACCAAGAGATGGTTTTGTATGCAGCATATTTCAAATTTGAAGATTATTATGTTATGAAAGGATCCTGAGTGGATCTTTCTTAAAAAACGTGATATCTAGATCAAAGTTGGGTTAGATCTTCTGTCTTGTATTGTTCGGACGCTTACGACATTACGGAAACCTTCTACGAACGCTCTGGCAAGCAATTGGAGCAGTGTACGTTTTCAAACGCATAGAACGTTTTTGATCTGCACACAATTCAAAAAATTCAATATCGGGAAAGATTGATATCACTTATTTATGGTTTCTTTGCTAATTAGATTGTATTTATGTTCCAGGATGTTCTTCGGCATTGTGGGCGAGGGGTCCAAAACCAACCGGAGGAAGAACAAGGCCGCGCCTCCCCCGTCAACAAGAGAGTTCTTACTTTTATAAATTCAACAAATCAGTTTGGCCGTTTCTTCAAACCTTGATCACAATATGTAAATATAATATGTAAATATGTAAATTGTCAAAATATCTGCCATTTACACTATCTTCTTATGTAATAATTGTGTTCTGAACCATACTATAGATTGATACCCAACACAGTTCACCCAATTCTGAATTAATGTCTTGAGGTTTATTTGATTGCTTTTTGATTGTCTAATAATTATATTTTATAAACTATTATAGACTGACCTAGGTTTACCCTTCTGAATAAATGTTTTGCACATTATATGATTGGCTTTATTTGATTTTTCATTAGTCCCAGGTAGTTGTGACCTTGTTCATAAAGAATTTGGCACATTGTTTTAAAGTTAAAAAATTACTAAAGTTTCTTATTCCTCTCAACTTTATTAATCTAATACTAGCAGCGGAGCCCGTGCCTCCGGCACTATGTGGTTACGCCTTTTACTTATAATTAAATATTTTTTTTTCATTTAATTTTTAAAGCTCATAAGGCTGCCCCTTTACCCTTAAGGCAAACCCTATGCCCATAAGGCAAATCCTATGTCCATAGGGCATAAGTACGTCCATAATGCAGAAATGTGCCAAAAAGGTAAAACCTTTGTTCAAAAGGCAAACCCTACGCCCATAAGGCAAACCTTATGCCCATAGGGCATAAAGCATGATTACGACTTTTTCTTTTAGTTTGTAACGACATGGGGTGCATGTTCGCCCTATGGACGAATAGTTCACCCGATGGGCGTGAATAGAACCTATAGAACTTAAGGTGAACCATACGCCATTAGGGCTAAATATGCACGTAGCAGTTGAAGTAGCTGTCTAGACTGGGTTCCCAAAGTTTCGACCAAGTTTTCAAACAGAACTGTTCAATTAATTCCATGGGAAAAAAAACCTCTGCTGTGTATAATAAGCTGTGTTTAAATTCTAGACAAAGACGCGTGGTGGAGTGTAAGTGAATTTTTCCCTTTATGCATAGAAGATTTGTGCAATTGATGCATGTAACATATGGTGGACCATACGCCATTTGGGCGAACAATACGCCCATTGGGCGAACTATACACCCATAGGGTAAGCTTTACGCCCATAGGGCGAACGATACACCCATAGGGTGAACTTTACGCCCATAGGGCAAACTATACGCCCAAAGGGCGAACTATACGCCCATAGGGCAAACTATACGCCCATAGGGCAAACTATACACCCATAGGGTGAACTATACACCCATAGGGTGAACTATACGCCCATAGGGCTAACTATACACGCAAAGGGCAAACTATACGCCCATAGGGCAAACTATACACCCATAGGGTGAACTATTCGCCCATAGGGCAAACTATACACCCATAGGGTGCACTATACGCCCATAGGGCAAAAAATACACCCATAGGGTGAACTTTACGCCCATAGGGCAAACTATATGCCCATAGGGCAAACTATACGCCCTTATGGCGAACTTTACGCCCATAGGGCAAGCAATAAGCCGATAGGAAGAACTATACGCCCAAAGGGCAAACTGTACGCCCATAGGGCGAACTTTACGCCCATAGGGCGAACTATACGCCCATAGGGCGAACTATACGCCCATGGGGCGGACAATACGCCCATAGGACAAACCATACGCCCATAGGTCAAAATATACGCCCATAGGGCGTACAAAATGCTCATAGGGCAAACCATACACCTAAAGGGCGAACCATACGGCCATAGGACGAACTATACGCCCATAGAGGAAAAATACGCTCAAGGTTAACAATACGTTCATAGGACTAATTTTCGCAATAAGGGTGATTGTTCGCTAAACGTATAGGGCGAACCATACGACCATGTGGCAAACCATACGCCCATATGGCGAACTATACGCCCATGGGGCGAACTTTTCGCCCTTAGGGCGAACTATACGCCCATGGGGCGGACAGTACGCCCATAGGGCAAACCATACGCCCATAGGTCGAAATATACGCCCATAAAGCGTAAAACATGCTCATAGTGCAAACCATACACCTAAAGGGCGAACCATACGGCCATAAAGAAAAAATACATTCAAGGTTAACAATACGCTCATAGGCCTAATTTTCGCAATACGGGTGAATGTTCGCTAAACGTATAGGGCGAACCATTCGACCATGGGGCGAACCATACGCCCATAGGGCGAGCTATACGCCCATAGGACGAACAATACGCCCATAGGGAACACCATACAGCCATAGGGTTAACTATACGTCCATAGGGTGAACTATACGCCCATAGGGCGAACTATACGCCCATAGGGTGAACTATACGCCCACAGGGCGAACTATACGCCCATACGGCGAACTATACGCCCATAGGGCGAACTATACGCCCATAGGGCAAACTATACGCTCATAGGGCGAACTATTCACCCATAGGGTGAAAAATACGCCCATAGGGTGATCAAAACGCCCATAGGGCGAAATATACGCCCATGGGGCGGACAATACGCCCATAGGGAAAACAATACGCCCATAGGTCGAAATATACGCCCATAGGGCGTACAACATGCTCATAGGGCAAACCATACACCTAAAGGGCGAACCATACGGCCATAGAGGAAAAATACACTCAAGGTTAACAATAAGCTCATAGGCCTAATTTTCGCAATACGGGTGAATGTTCGCTAAACGTATAGGGCGAACCATACGCCTAAAGGGCGAACCATACGACCATGGGGCGAACCAAACGCCCATAGGGCAACCTATACGCCCATAGGACGAACAATACGCCCAAAGGGAACACCATACAGCCATAGGGTGAACTATACGCCCATAGGGTGAAATATACGCCTATAGGGTAAACTATACGACCATTAGGCGAACCACACGCCCATTGGTCGAATTATCCGCCCAAAGGGACAAAAATACGCTCAAAGGGCGAACAAAAAACTTATAGGCCTAATTTTCGTAATACGGGTGAATGTTCGCTAATTGTATAGTTCGCTAGTATAGTACGCTATGGAAGTATAGTTCGCCCTATGAGCGTATGGTTCGCCCTACGGGCGTATGGTTCTCCATATGGGCGTGTAGTTCGCTATGGGCGTATTGTTCGCCCTGTGGGCGTATAGTTCGCCCTGTGGGCGTATGGATCGCTCTATGGGCGTATAGTACACCCTATGGGTGTATAGTTTGCCCTATGGGCGTATAGTTCACCCTATGGGTGTATAGTTGGCCCTATGGGCGTATAGTTCACCCTATGGGTGTATAGTTTGCCCTATGGGCGTATAGTTCACCCTATGGGTGTATATTTTGCCCTATGGGCTTATAGTTCACCCTATGGGTGTATAGTTTGCCCTATGGGCGTATAGTTCACCCTATGGGTGTATAGTTTGCCCTATGGGCGTATAGTTCACCCTATGGGTGTATAGTTGGCCCTATGGGCGTATAGTTCACCCTATGGGTGTATAGTTTGCCCTATGGGCGTATAGTTCACCCTATGGGCGTATAGTTCACCCTATGGGTGTATAGTTGGCCCTATGGGCGTATAGTTCACCCTATGGGTGTATAGTTTGCCCTATGGGCGTATAGTTCACCCTATGGGTGTATATTTTGCCCTATGGGCTTATAGTTCACCCTATGGGTGTATAGTTTGCCCTATGGGCGTATAGTTCACCCTATGGGTGTATAGTTTTCCCTATGGGCGTATAGTTCACCCTATGGGTGTATAGTTGGCCCTATGGGCGTATAGTTCACCCTATGGGTGTATAGTTTGCCCTATGGTCGTATAGTTCAGCCAATGGGTGTAAAGTTTGCCCTATGGGCGTATAGTTCACCCTATGGGTGTATAGTTTGCCCTATGGGCATATAGTTCACCCTATGGGTGTATAATTTGCCCTATGGGCTTAAAGTTCACCCTATGGGTGTATAGTTTGCCCGAGTGCGTATCAAAAGGCCGAGTTTGCAATAGACCGAGTCTCCAAAACACCGAGTGTGCAAAAGGCCGAGTCTCAAATAGGCCGAGTTTGCAATACACCGAGATCTCGGTCTATTGCAAACTCGGTCTATTTGAGACTCGGCCTTTTGCACACTCGGTGTTTTGGAGACTCGGTCTATTGCAAACTCGGTGTTTTGAACACTCGGTCTATTGCGCACCCAGCGTCTGAATCACGGGGTGGACTCGGCTTTTTGTAGACTCGGCCTTTTGTAAACTCGGCCTTTTGTAGACTCGGTCTATTTGACACTCTGGTTTTCCTTACTACGGCTGTCGGAGAATCACAGCCCTACTACTCATCATGCAGTGTTGCCGGCTGTGAACGCGGTAAATATTTGGTTTCTCTTCTCTGTCTACCTCTTCGCCGCAAGACGGTCCAAGAAGCGATTTAGGGGATAAGATACACCCCATCTAGCATGCATGCATTGCCGGTGGTCTGTAAAGCGAGTGTTTTCATCACAATTTTTTTGACATAATCGTTCATATCGGTGTGCTGTAGGTGTTCCACATTTTAATCATGGAAAGATACCTTAGCCTAAATGTCAACTGTCCACTAGGCAATTTACTAGGGGAGAGTGTCCCAAGTAAATTAGAATTCAAATCAAATTTTACTTTTCTATTAACGTTACCAAGTCCATTGGCTCTATTCAGTTGTTTTGCAAAATTATCAGTGATGTAAAATGGTGTTACTGGTAACGGTAATTTTACACCAACTCCGGTTACATTGAAATTTTCGGTATAATATTATTAGAAAATAAATCTTTGTCTTTCTATATTTTTGAATTAAACTTTCATTTGTCACCTTGTGCATTTGTCTCAAATGTCACTGCTTACTCGAATTCCGACCGGACATGTTGACACAGTGACCCACCGGTCAACGGATCTACAATTTTACTTCCCGGTCATCACGCACTATTACGGAACGCTCAAGAGCAATATGCGGCTTAGAACAGTTTGAACGATGGCGGCAAATCAACACCCACAGTCCTTGCTCGTAATGTGCGATGATATCTGTCACTTCTCTTCGGATAGCTGGGGTGAAAATGAGGCAATTGTTCTCCTTCAACAAGAAACGTCTGGAGGTTCGACGGTGTGATACTTAAAATTACGATCAATTGTGACATTTGCCCCCTTGTTAGAAATAACTGCATAATGTGCAGATGGCTCACCTTTCACTTATGCTTAAATCTCTGGAATGAAAAAGTTTCAAGTGTTCATGAAAATTTAATAAGTAAATTATTTCTACAAAATTATCACCGTTTCAGGTTGATAGTTTCTCACTTAAATAAATGCACCGATTTTTCTTCCATCCACGCACACGAGCCGCTTCTTCGTCAGTTAATTTGACTCGCATTTGGCGAATGTGGAACACCCAATTGCAAATTATAAATCTATTTAATTTCCCAGTTTTCGGGTCCATGAAGAAAATAGGGCACCGAGGTTGTTAAAATTACCGGTAATATTTCCGATTTCAATGTTACCAGTAACCACCACAGATAATTATCACGGACAACAAAATTTTCTTGAAATGTTGCGATCTTTCTGTACAGTTTCCCTATTTAATACTTTCGTAAAAACTCACCATAGAGAGTTATTTAAAAAACGCACGAGAGTAGGGTAAAAAAGACAGTTCTAGGACAGTCACGTGACTCCCGTCCAAGTTAACTTATTTTTCTGCAGAGTCAGCACTTTTTTTTTCAAGGTCGTGTGACTTTGGTGTAAGTTAACAATTTTTTTTTGCTGAGTCAGCACTTTTTTTGCAAGATCACGTGACATTGGTGTAAGTTAACATATATTTTTTTGCAAAGTCACGTGACATCCGTCCAAGTTAATGATCTAAATAATGCAGCGTCAGCAAATTTTATCTTGTAGAATGTTCTCGAAGGTTCTCGAAGGTTTTTGACCTGTGAAGTTCACAGGTGCGACGTATAAATAACGCAGCATCAGCAAAAATTGATCTCACGATCATTTCTATATGTTTATGGAATTTTCCCGAAGGTTTTTAACCTATGAAGCTTACAGGTGCGACATATCAATAATGAAGCGTGAGAAAATTTTATTTTCTAGAATGTTCTCGAAGGTTCTCGAAGGTTTTTGACCTATGAAGCTCACAGTAGCGGTGATTCATTTCTATAAGATTTTGTATGGTTCTATTTTGTTCTACGCAGTTGAATCTACGCAGTTAAATCAGAGTAAAGTCGCACCTGCACGAACCGGAAATCATCTAATATTTCAACGTCAGCAAAAATCGAAATCGTAGATCAAATCTGTTTCAAGTTATCAGTCGCACACAAATTGTGAAGTGAACAAGTTCAAACCATTCTCATCCTCAGAACATCGCTGAAAGAGTATCATTGTAAGGAAATTGAAAAAACTTCAATACAACAAATAAGGTGAGTACCAATACATGAAATAATATTGCTTCATTATCAATTATTAGAATATGACTTTTAATTTACATTAACTTGTGGAATTGAATAAGTTATGAATTTTGTTTGAGTAAATCGTTGATGTTCACGAAACAGGTTTAACTTCATTTTTTCCACTAAAAATTTATTCTAACAGTTTAATTTTAGAATTTCGTATGTTCATTGTACACTCATGATGTTCATTGTGTTCACTTGAATTCTATTTTTTTAAACCAGTTATTTTATTTTATTTTATTTTTTATTTTTTTTACAGATGGATTTTCTCAACAAATTGGGTTCAGCCGATTCACTGTTCAAGACCCTAGACTCCCTGGAAGTGGGTAAGGAATATACTATTCAAAAGTGGTATGTTCTTACAACAAGATTCGGACGACAGATCGCCGTCGACATCGCTGGATATCGGTATTACCTACCATCTCGATTTAGCCAGCTGAATGATGAACAGATTGCTGAATATAATTCAAAAACGATGTTGATTGTTTTCGATGGGAGGAGGAAATTCGGAAATAAACCTCCCACAGCAATCGTATCGTTTAGAGAGGATTAGAAATTTGTTTTGTAAAGAATACCTATTCAACAGTAGTATGTTCTAACAACATGATTCGGACGATAGATCACCGTCGACATCGCTGGATATCGATATTACCTATCACCTCGATTTAGTCAGCTGAATGATGAACAGATTGCTGAATATAATTCAAAAATGATGTTGATTACTTTCAATAGGAAAACTAAATTCGGAAATAAACCACCTACAGCAATTGTATCGTTTAGAGAGGATTAGAAATTTGTTTTGAATGTATTTTATTAAAAATAATAAAAATGTTTTCTTCTATTATGAGAATATAACTGAGAGTGTCATTGAATAACCTCCTTAGAATTCACTACCAATTCCACATCCCCAACTGATATACATAATTTAGAGTTATACACTGTCTCAATACCCAATACCATCCCAATTGGGTTACTATACTTAGTTAGTTAGAAGTTAGTTACTTTAGATTCAGTAAACAAGCAGTAGTGACTTGTCTGTACGTTTGAAAAATAAAGGAGGTAAGTGAACAAGTCTCAACTTGCAAACATCTCCAGATCAGTCGAATCAGAGTAAAGTCGCACATATACATACACTACCTTCATATCCGCTACCATCTCAATTGAATCGGAGTATAGTACTTTGATCTCAAATGTTATCGACCTATGAAGCTCACAGGAGCGACGTATCAATAATACAGCGTCAGCAAAAATTGATCTCACGTTCATTTCTATAAGTTTACAGAATGTTCTCGAAGGTGGAGAATAAGTTACCAACTTCAGATTTTTTGTGGGAGTAGGAATTTTAAATGAAGGGATGAGTATGAATAAAGAAAATACAATTTGTATATTTTTTAAATATAACCTCTTTTATTTAGAATTGCATTCACTTATTAGTGGGATAAGATCTGAAGATGCTTACAAGTTGAGACTTGTTCACTTTCTCTCTTCGAGAAATGAATACATTTTTGATCGTAGTCCTATAAATCTTCTTCAAGGTGTAGCGAAATCATCCTGACTGATTGACTTCTTTGAGATGAATTAGCTCACTAATTAGTGACTTGTGTGTTTACCTGTAAAGTGAACAAGTTTAAAATTGCAAGCATCTCCAGATCTTATCTCACTTAGGTTCTATTTTGTTTTTAAATCACACGTGTTATTGACATGACAATCTACGCAGTTGGATCAGAGTATAGTCGCACCTGCACGAACCGGAAATCATCTAATATTTCAACGTGAGCAAAAATTGAAATCGTATATCAAATCGGTTTCAAGTTATCAGTCACATAAAAATTGTGAAGTGAACAAGTTCAAACCATTCTCATCCTCAGAACATCGTTGAAAGAGTATCATTGTAAGGAAATTAGAAAAAAAAAAAAAAAACTTCAATACAACAAAAGGTGAGTACCCATACATGAAATAATATTGCTACATAATCCATTATTAGAATGTGACTTTTAATTTACATTAACTTGCGAAATTGAATTTGTGATGAATTTTGTTTGAGTAAACCGTTGATATTCACGAAACAGGTTTAACTTCATTTTTCCACTAAAAAGTTATTCTAACTTCAACTAAAGTTTTTTTTTTTTTTTCAAGATTTTTTTTTTTACAACTTATACAATTCCTTAAATTGGTGAGATTAATTTAATAATAACAACACCACAACGTCAAGTAGAATTTGTTAATAGTTGAATTCTTCATCTCTCTCTGTCAGATGGAGCATTTGAATAAACTCGGCGCGGGGGAAACATCTACTTATGGAAATCTGAAGAATCTCGTGATTAATCAACGCTACCTGGTTCATCACTGGCAGATTGTAACCACTAGATTCGCCCGACAAGTGACAGTCTTTCTCGAAGATCGTCAGTATTTTCTACCATCGAGATTCAGCTCATTGACGGATAGTGATATTGAAACGTATAACGCAAAACAAATCAGTTTAATATACAAAGGACATAAAAAGTTCGGGAACTACCCGGCAACTGCAATATTAGAATTTGAAAACTATTAAATTTTAATCAATTAATCAATAAACAAAAAAAAAACAGATTCTTATATCTGTTTTAAACTTTTAAAGAAACTGTGAGTGTCATTGTATTCATTAAATATTTTCCAACTCCTGAATCCAAAATCCTACTAATCAAACATATCAATTATTCAGAAAAAAGTCTCAAAAATACTCATGAGTAATCTAATGTATCACATCCTGTTCATCGAACAGATCTCAATCAAGTTGGAACTTTGTTGAGTCGGCGAATTTTGCAAGATACCTATAGCAGTGCCTAGCAGACTACGACAATCAAGCAGCTTGTTATTACATTCGTGGAAGTATGATCTAAATAAATGAAAACAAAAATCACTTGAAAATTGAAATTAATAAAGACATATTTATTAAAATCTCATCATGTACAATGAATTGGATACACGGTTACAACAACTTTGTTTATGGATATCTTTTCGTACAGGAGCGAAACATGACTTGAAATTTTCGTAAAACAATACTCGAACAAGTTCATCGTTTTCGTCACAAGTTCTATTTTGGAAAAAAACCATAAGAATTCTTGCATACTAAGACCTCTTGCTCTATGTGCAAGAAATAAAGCAGCGTATTCACCACAAACATCAGAAATTAGACTTTGCAATTGAGTCTCATTGTTTGTTCAAGTTGTACACTGACGACTAAGAAATTCGTGGTGTGTTTTCACGATTGGTGGAATTTCATAGCTGTTAAAGAACTCCCCTCGATCAAATTCGTCAATGTGTATTGATATCCAATGTGACTCACTTTTACTAATCAGATCCGTATTTGCGATTAATACACATGGATTTTGCACTTTTAGAGGTAGATTGTCTGCAGAGAATACGCTACAAAACAAAGACTCGTAAATTTATCGCATAACATGGCTTCTTCTAGATGTAGTGAAATCTTGTCGTTTTAAATTCACACTGCAAGCGTCCAACTCCAAATGATTCAAATATATTCCAAATTATAATAATAAATATTTCACTGCCATCAGAATAGGTGGTGGGATTTGACCATCTATACTTTATAAAATATATATTTTAGTTAATAATCAGTAATTACATTCCTTTCTCTGGTTATTTCCATTAAACTATCATGTTCTTTGTTTGATAAATTGATCAGTCATACGGCGTTATACCATCATACATCCCTGTGATCATGAAAGCCGTGAAGTGAACAAGTCTCAACTTGCAAACATCTTCGAATTGATCTGTTTAATTGTAGTTCAATAACTTCTGTTCTCACGTTCGATTTAAAACTCGTATGACATATAAAATAAGTAAATTTCAACATTTCGCATGATTTGTTAGGATGATGATATGACATACAAGTGTTTTCTAGAATGATCGATGCAGTTCATTTAATGCATTATTTTACCATATCAGTATGAGTGATAGGTTAATGACTTTCAATACATCCTATCGCGACAATGCAATTTCGAGTCTAAGCGGGGATTCAGTTGAATCAGCAGAATTCGCTGCATAGGTGCATCGTTCAGTGATCAATCACAATCAGATAATTGAAAGATTCAGCTGTCTACAATAGTATAAGTAAAATTTACCATCTAGTTTTCTGTTCCATATATTTCCATTAATTGTTTACAATCCAGATTGTGTGTACGTGTTTATTTATATATCAAAATTAAATTTCATTAAAACGTTATTTATTTTTCGAAAATCAACAACGCAGTCAAGGAATCGTCATTAAACAATCACCCAGCAACGTTCAACAACAGTAAAGTAAGTTCGATTTTAAATGTTTTTAAGAGAATTTAATATTTTAATATTTGCATACAAACTCTATATGTGTAACTTCATTAACTTAAATAATATAAAATTTTAGCTAAATATCGCATTTACAAACTCATAATCTTGTCATGTCATCATAACGAGTTATATTATTATAATTCTAACCATAATTTAATAAATGTTTGCATAATTACTGTTGTAAAAGTTTGCGTATGATACTACAGATTGTTTTTCTGAATTTAAAAAACCGTTTTATTTGTTTCATTATATTATTAGTATTACGCTAGTTATTTATAATTTTTATAATTTTTATTTTATAGATGGACCTATTGAATAGACTTGGAGCGGCACAACGACACACCTTCGAACTTATCACCGACCTCAACAAGGATGAAAAGTATCAGATTGAGCATTGGACGTCATTATCCACACGCTTCGGAAGACAGATAGCGGTCCTGATAAATAACGTTCAATATTCACTACCAAACCGATTTCAAAATTTAACCGATGATGAAATTCAAAAATACAACGAGAAGAAAATCCACATGATTTTCAAAGGTACAAAGAAGTTCGGTCATTTAAAAGAAACTCCAATTCTTGAATTTGTCGAGTAACAATTTTACAACGAGATGTTACTAATAAATAAAACAGCTTGTGCTATATTTTAATTGAAACATTAATACAAAATCGTGTCATTTGTTCACCGAAAATACTTCCAATCCCTTACATCCAAATCCCTTATAATACCAAACCTAACAATTACTGAAGTTTTAATGTGTGATCAATATGGAAATTGTTTCGAACTGGATTTTATCAAACTAATTATCAGCATTGTTCTAAGTCAGATTGGCCGAGTGGTCGCTAGACTTAAGATTAGATACTCTTTGAGTGCGTGGGTTCGAACCCCACATGTGGTATATTATTTTAGTAAAATTTATAAAATTTGAATTTAAAATTGCTTTTTTATATTTTATTTCATTTTATGAAAGGTTTGAGCAGTGAATCCGCTGAACCTAATTTGTTGAGAAAATCCATCTAGAAAAAGAAAAGATGATTAAAAATAGAGTGTAAGTTTTAGTTTGTGGGTGATGACGTTATTTGTGGAATATAGCTCGAAGTGATTGAATTTAAGTAACTGATATTAAAAATAAATTCACAAAAATTCAACAAAAAATTTCAACACCACAAGTTTTTACAAATTATAAATTATAATTTTAATATTATTGTTAAAACAAAATTAATATTTTATGTACTGGTAGTCATGGTTTAATTCCAAAAATTAATCATTTGTGAGAAATTGTATAATTTGCAAGATTAGTAATTTAAGTGATTGGATTTCGATAACTATAATTTAAGAAAATCAAATAAATTCAATTCCATAAGTTACTGAAAATAATAATTCAATTTTTAATAATTGTAACTGTATAAATATTATTTTATACACTGGTAAACTCACTTTATTTGTTGTTTTGTAGTGTAACTCTTTCAATACACTTGTTCGACAATTGTTTTTCGAGAAATTCAAATCATGTTTTGCACCTGTTCGAAAAGATATGAATAAGCAAAGTTGTTGTTACCATGATTCTAATCCGCTTTTTATGATGCGATTTTTATAAATGTATGTAATTGGGAACTGAGAGTGAATTATTATTATTATCTAGATATAACCTATATTCCTCACCATGAAATAACATTGTTATTTTAGTGTAGTAAAGGTGATCAAACTATCGAAATTCAGTTGACTAAACAAGTTCAAACCTGTCTAGACATGCATGATCATGAACAGGAAGTGTCATCGTATTACATGTTAACATGCAATCGATGACTGTTACATGTAGCAAATTGAATGTCTCACCGGCGAAATAATGCTGGATTTATGATTGTTGATTTGATAAAATGAAATAAAATATTAAAAGCAATTTCAAATTCAAAATTTTAAAATTTTACTAAAATAACATACCACATGTAGGGTTCGAACCCACGCTCTCAAAGAGTTTCTAATCTTAAGTCTGGCGACCACTCGGCCAACCTGACTTAGAACAATGCTGATAATTAGTATGATAAAATCCAGTTCGAAACAATTTCCATATTGATCACACATTAAAACTTCAGTAATTGTTAGGTTTGATATTATAAGGGATTTGGATGTAAGGGATTGGAAGTATTTTCGGTGAACAAATGACACGATTTTGTATTAATATCTCAATTAAAATGTAGCACAAGCTGTTTTATTTATTAGTAAAAGATGTAGAAATTATAAAACATGTTCATCATTTACAAAGTGTACATCATCACCATCATCATCATCATCATCATCATCATCATCATCATCATTGTCATCAGCGTCAGTTATATCTTTAATAGAGTAATGACCATGAGCCAGTGTGTTTACTCCACCTGGTAGAATATATCGTTTGTCATCATATGGGGATAGAGTAATTTTTTTCTGCTCGATTGTATAAACCTCATGGTTAATGCTTCTTATGCTAACCATGTTGTGTTTTGATATAGTTTTCGAAAACAAACACTCTTTATAATCTGCATGTTTTATCTGCTTTCTAAGCGTTGTTCTTAAAATACCTTTACCAACTTTTTTACATTTACCACTCTCTTCGAGAAATGAATACATTTTTGGTCGCAGTCCTATAAATTCTCTTACAGTTCTACCGTCCAGCTCGTCTTTCATTTTCCCGAGAACCTTCATATTAACCTTACTGTAGAGAAAATGATCTGGTTGAAAATTGGAAGTATCAAAGAGGTGTAAATCATCAAGCATATCCTTATACACGTTCTCAGTGAATATCTCATATGCTAAGCTGTCGGTGTCTGTGAATAACAATTTTGAATTCTCTGGGTATTTCCTTTTCACATAATTGTAATGGAAGTCGTACATAAAGGTTTTACTAACCTCTAATATCGTGAAACCAGCGTAAATAGGTCTATTTAAAACAATATGTTTCTTGATAGAATGTACGGCAACGAGTTCGTTTGCAAAAATTTTGAAATTTTGATATGCAGGTGAAGCTACTACTTTGTTTAATCTTTTTTCAGAATTTACAAGCTCAACGTTTACTCGTAGCCGTAGATTTTCCATCGTCTTTCCAAAAACAGCATTGTTCATCAGTTTGAAAAAATCTTTCTCGAAATTATTCCGTGCGTTTTTACGTTGATCGGTGTTAAAATCTATATATTTTTTCAACCATGGACGCTGCTTAAACTCTATAACTCGATGAATTTTCAATAATTTTAACCCTAAGCTGATGCACTGCTTTAAATTTCTATAGTGAGTTACGTAGTTCAACTTGTTGTTTAAATTTGGAACCAATTTTATGTTTTTCTTAGATGATTTCATATTAAAATCTTTCAAAAAGTTCTGACTGTATGGTGATAACATAGATTTCGAAATGTTGATTTTTTCGGGAGCAAGAGGGTATTCATTATGTAAATTGTGTAAATTTTCAGGGTATTCAAGATCGACTTCAAGTATATAACCATAATCTGCATCATCAGCTATATTTTCTACATTAAAAATTGAAATTTCATCGGTGTTTAACCACCTAAAATGAGATATCGGTAGATATTGTAACATTGCTAAGCCATAGAGATTGTTCATATCCCAGTAAGTGATGAAAGAATTTGGTTGTCGAGGATTAAACTCACTCGTTTCGGGGTTATTAGCTTTAGAATATCTAGTGGATATCATCGAAACACCTCCTCGTATTCCACCTTCTAAAAAGATGTACATGTTAGGGTCGGTGAGTAACTCTAATTCCACACCGGTCATTCTCAAACACGCTTGCCATGCCAGACCGGGAGCTGTGTAGGAATGACATGGGTCAAGTTTATAATTTTCTGAGCAGAGTTGTCGAAAGTTTTCAAAAACATCAGCGAGTAACAGAACATCAGTTTTCACATAGAGGTCCTGGTACTCACCTAGATTTTTAATTTTGAATGCATCCCATACCGCGGTCGCGTGCGCGTAATCAGAATCACTTATGTGTTCCTCTGTAAGCGTGTTGAAAAACGCTGACTGCGGTGGTAATTTATTTTCATGGAATCTCTCGGGAGCGTCCATGTAATCATAAGGAAATACACCTTTGCGTAGAAGTAGTGATGTTAGTGATGAATTTTGAAATTGATTATTAAGAATTTTGAATTTGTCTGAACCATATCCAGCGAGATTACCCACAAGTGTTTCTAAGGAGGCACTCAAGAATTGTAAAGAATCGAGAAAACGTAAAGAATTGATTTGAAACGAAATATACTTTTCCATATTAGTGTGAATTTAATCCTAAATGCAAATACTCGTTGCATGGACGGTAGATGATGATTATTAGAAACGAAATATCAATTCCAAAATTTGCATCCGTACCGGGACTCGAACCCGGATCTTTGTCTATCCGGGACACTGCACTAACCAATTGAGCTATACGGACGACCAACTGTGGAATTGATATTAAGTTTATTTGAGTTGTTGGGCTCCATGGAGATAGATTCAGGACTATGAGTGACCATAGAAGGCGCTGAATCTAGTGACGCTATGCTGCGATCACACACCAACAAACTCTACTAACCCCAATTATGACGTTGGGTACGCTTGTATTAGTGTGAATTTAATCCTAAATGCAAATACTCGTTGCATGGACGGTAGATGATGATTATTAGAAACGAAATATCAATTCCAAAATTTGCATCCGTACCGGGACTCGAACCCGGATCTTTGTCTATCCGGGACACTGCACTAACCAATTGAGCTATACGGACGACCAACTGTGGAATTGATATTAAGTTTATTTGAGTTGTTGGGCTCCATGGAGATAGATTCAGGACTATGAGTGACCATAGAAGGCGCTGAATCTAGTGACGCTATGCTGCGATCACACACCAACAAACTCGACTAACCCCAATTATGACGTTGGGTACGCTTGTATTAGTGTGAATTTAATCCTAAATGCAAATACTCGTTGCATGGACGGTAGATGATGATTATTAGAAACGAAATATCAATTCCAAAATTTGCATCCGTACCGGGACTCGAACCCGGATCTTTGTCTATCCGGGACACTGCACTAACCAATTGAGCTATACGGACGACCAACTGTGGAATTGATATTAAGTTTATTTGAGTTGTTGGGCTCCATGGAGATAGATTCAGGACTATGAGTGACCATAGAAGGCGCTGAATCTAGTGACGCTATGCTGCGATCACACACCAACAAACTCGACTAACCCCAATTATGACGTTGGGTACGCTTGTATTAGTGTGAATTTAATCCTAAATGCAAATACTCGTTGCATGGACGGTAGATGATGATTATTAGAAACGAAATATCAATTCCAAAATTTGCATCCGTACCGGGACTCGAACCCGGATCTTTGTCTATCCGGGACACTGCACTAACCAATTGAGCTATACGGACGACCAACTGTGGAATTGATATTAAGTTTATTTGAGTTGTTGGGCTCCATGGAGATAGATTCAGGACTATGAGTGACCATAGAAGGCGCTGAATCTAGTGACGCTATGCTGCGATCACACACCAACAAACTCGACTAACCCCAATTATGACGTTGGGTACGCTTGTATTAGTGTGAATTTAATCCTAAATGCAAATACTCGTTGCATGGACGGTAGATGATGATTATTAGAAACGAAATATCAATTCCAAAATTTGCATCCGTACCGGGACTCGAACCCGGATCTTTGTCTATCCGGGACACTGCACTAACCAATTGAGCTATACGGACGACCAACTGTGGAATTGATATTAAGTTTATTTGAGTTGTTGGGCTCCATGGAGATAGATTCAGGACTATGAGTGACCATAGAAGGCGCTGAATCTAGTGACGCTATGCTGCGATCACACACCAACAAACTCGACTAACCCCAATTATGACGTTGGGTACGCTTGTATTAGTGTGAATTTAATCCTAAATGCAAATACTCGTTGCATGGACGGTAGATGATGATTATTAGAAACGAAATATCAATTCCAAAATTTGCATCCGTACCGGGACTCGAACCCGGATCTTTGTCTATCCGGGACACTGCACTAACCAATTGAGCTATACGGACGACCAACTGTGGAATTGATATTAAGTTTATTTGAGTTGTTGGGCTCCATGGAGATAGATTCAGGACTATGAGTGACCATAGAAGGCGCTGAATCTAGTGACGCTATGCTGCGATCACACACCAACAACCTCGACTAACCCCAATTATGACGTTGGGTACGCTTGTATTAGTGTGAATTTAATCCTAAATGCAAATACTCGTTGCATGGACGGTAGAACTCAACAACAACTCAAATAAACTTAATATCAATTCCACAGTTGGTCGTCCGTATAGCTCAATTGGTTAGTGCAGTGTCCCGGATAGACAAAGATCCGGGTTCGAGTCCCGGTACGGATGCAAATTTTGGAATTGATATTTCGTTTCTAATAATCATCATCTACCGTCCATGCAACGAGTATTTGCATTTAGGATTAAATTCACACTAATACAAGCGTACCCAACGTCATAATTGGGGTTAGTCGAGTTTGTTGGTGTGTGATCGCAGCATAGCGTCACTAGATTCAGCGCCTTCTATGGTCACTCATAGTCCTGAATCTATCTCCATGGAGCCCAACAACTCAAATAAACTTAATATCAATTCCACAGTTGGTCGTCCGTATAGCTCAATTGGTTAGTGCAGTGTCCCGGATAGACAAAGATCCGGGTTCGAGTCCCGGTACGGATGCAAATTTTGGAATTGATATTTCGTTTCTAATAATCATCATCTACCGTCCATGCAACGAGTATTTGCATTTAGGATTAAATTCACACTAATACAAGCGTACCCAACGTCATAATTGGGGTTAGTCGAGTTTGTTGGTGTGTGATCGCAGCATAGCGTCACTAGATTCAGCGCCTTCTATGGTCACTCATAGTCCTGAATCTATCTCCATGGAGCCCAACAACTCAAATAAACTTAATATCAATTCCACAGTTGGTCGTCCGTATAGCTCAATTGGTTAGTGCAGTGTCCCGGATAGACAAAGATCCGGGTTCGAGTCCCGGTACGGATGCAAATTTTGGAATTGATATTTCGTTTCTAATAATCATTACTTTTCCATATTATTGGGTATGCATGTTATCTTGGTTGATTTAAATTTACCCAATGATTGCATGATTAGATGAGAATCGTAACCACGCAAGTTGTGGAATATCACAGGGATGTGAGATGCTATTTTATAATTTATATTACAGCTGTTATGCGCTGCTCCGCGAAACAGACCGGTCATATGATCATGATCACGAACACGATCTACTCCGAGGGCTCGCTCGCAAATAGAGCAGATCTCAGCATTTTCAAACCGTCTCTCTTCTTCAATACTCATAGCAAGAGGTTTATTAACATGCATTAGTTTAAGCAATTCTTTCTCCTCTTCCAAAATATTTTCTAAGAAGTGGTCTACTGCATCAACACCTCTATATACTGTAATCGGCTTAAGAGACTGTCCATTTGAATCAACGATAATAAATGCATACCCAGATGGTTCGTGGTACTTTGTTTTTATTGTAGATGAACCGCCGATGTTCATATCTGAATTTAGAATTCTGCTATTGAAACTTTCAAAGTCGACGTAGATGGTGAAAGGTACTTTCAAGCTGAAACTATGTTCTTTAAATTTCATTATATCATTCTTCTTAAATTTACTTGGCATTTCAATTTTTTGAGGATTATGGCGTTTACAAAATTGAGTGTGCTCCTTAAGAAGACTTGGTTTACTGTAACGGTGTAGACAAAGATTACAATAAAAAACTCTGCCATCATGTTTGGTCAAAGATGATAACAGACGGCTTAGATCAGTAATTAAGCAGTAATGACTTGTCTGCTCGTTTGAAAAATAAAGGAGGTTGACATGTGTTTCACGGGTGGACTTAGTGATTCTCAACGGGAATACTTCTTTATCATACCCAAACACATTTACAGAAATACTCGAGTTTTGTTTTTCGAAACGATCTAATTTTGATAAATCTACTGGATAATGAATTCCAGTCATATTCAATTCTGTTTCATAATTCTTATAACAACTTACTCTCTCACCGTGATGGTTTGCAGGGTGAATTTTAGCAAGAATACACCAAATAAAACATTTTTGATCTGAATTTTTAATGTTAATAACTGCCTTCTTTTTAGCTATTGATTTTGGGAGAGGGATATAACTACTTGCCGAGAGTGGAACATATTTGGCGATATTTAGTTCCATATTTAAAATTCTATCAAATGTCCAATTACTTCCTTCTTTCTGGTAATTGGATATTACCTTAGCTATTCTCTCGAAACTTTTGCTAAATTGTACATTAATTTCAAAATTCTGTAAAAGTGTTTGGGTATGACTCCGGAAACAGGGGGTGGCTTCAATTAACTCTCCTTCAGATTCTCTAGTGTAAAGAGGGTTAATTGAAATGTACCATTTCACACCATGCATTGAGGATAGATTCTCCGATAATTTTGACTCTACACCTGCTTTTTTATCCGAAAGAAATGTCAGCACATCGTCATTATTAGCTCTTGACCCTTCAAATGTGTAGACTTTTACAGACTTTCTCAATGCATGATTTGAAAGACGTGCACCACCCCCTGTTTGCGTTTGAGAAGGTGTTTCCATTATATCTACCGGCTGGGATGATGTCATACCATGAGAGCACTCTCTATGCCTTAGCAAGTTGTTTCTCGTGGTGAATGTAAGACTGCAGATATTGCACTTTGGATGACGCCGTAGATGTTGTGTTAGGTTACCCTTTCGATTGAAGCGTGCCTTACAATATTGACATCGGTGTGTCATATGAGACGATGATGATGAAGATGCTTGTTGCTGGTTCCTGGTGATAGAGATTATTTGAATTTAGTTAACTAATTTTGAAAAACTACTAACAATCCTAATATTGTTTCAAAATAAAATCTCATGATTTCACTTACTCAATTATACCAGAAGAGGATGTAGACTGACTGGAAGTTTCAGCATTGGAGTTTACGTTTGAGTTAGATTGCAGATCAGAGAGTTGATCGTTTCTATCTTCTCTTTCAATTTCCCTGTAACGAACAAAATAATGTTAATCAAATTAATACAGGTAAATATAGAAATTGTGAAATGAGATCATCTTTAAGTAAAACTTACATTGCAAGGTTCGCAGATGAATTCACGGAATTAAGAATGCTATCACAGATTGTCTCGATATTTCTAAAAGAAAAAAAGGTAAAAATTAGAAATTTAATTTAAAACCAAAAGCATAAAAATGAAAATAAAAGATAAATGTAGTAACTTACATGAGATTTTGAATATAGTTGTTCGAATCCATTTCCTTTAGTGTCTGTAAAACTTTTGATGCTTAGGTAAACACACAAGTCACTAATTATAGTGAGATAAGATCTGGAGATGCTTGCAAGTTGAAACTTGTTCACTTCACAGTTTTTGTATGACTGATAACTCGAAACAGATTTGGTAAACGATTTCAATTTTTGCTGACGCTGAATTATCAGACGATTTGCAGTTCGAGCAGGTGCAACTATTCTCCACCTTCGAGAACATTCTATAAACTTATAGAAATGAACGTGAGATCAATTTTTGCTGACGCTGTATTATTGATACGTCGCTCCTATGCGTTTCATAGGTCGACAACATTTGAGAACAAAGTACTATACTCCGATTCAATTGAGATGCTAGCGGATATCAAGGTAGTGTATGCTTCTTAATTAACAGAAGGGTTTGAATTATAATATTGAACATACTTTAGTTTCACCTTAACAGATCAATTCAATTTCTGCGTAGATTGTCAGGTCATTTACACGTGTGATTTAAAAACAGAGTAGAACTATACAGAAACTTATAGAAATGAATTTCTGCTGACGTGATATTATTGGTACATCACTCCTGTGAGCTTCATAGGTCAAAAACCTTCGAGAACATTCGAGAACATTCTAGAAAATAAAATTTTCTCACACTGTATTATTGATATGGCGTTGCTGTAACTGCGTAGATTCAACGTGTATATGCAAGTGCGTCACTCCTTTCCGGTTTGTGCAGGTGCGTCTTTATTCTGATTCAACTGCGTAGATTGACAGGTTATTAACACTTCTGATTTAAAAACAAAATAGAACCATACAAAAACTTATAGAAATGAATTTCTGTTGACGTTATATTATTGATACGTCGCTCCTGTGAACTTCATAGGTCAAAAACCTTCGAGAACCTTCGAGAACATTCTAGAAAATAAAATTTTCTCACGCTTCATTATTGATATGTCGCACCTGTAAGCTTCATAGGTTAAAAACCTTCGGGAAAATTCCATAAACATATAGAAATGATCGTGAGATCAATTTTTGCTGATGCTGCGTTATTTATACGTCGCACCTGTGAACTTCACAGGTCAAAAACCTTCGAGAACCTTCGAGAACATTCTACAAGATAAAATTTGCTGACGCTGCATTATTTAGATCATTAACTTGGACGGATGTCACGTGACTTTGCAAAAAAATATATGTTAACTTACACCAATGTCACGTGATCTTGCAAAAAAAGTGCTGACTCTGCAAAAAAAGTTTGTTAACTTACACCAAAGTCACACGACCTTGAAAAAAAAAAGTGCTGACTCTGCAGAAAAATAAGTTAACTTGGACGGGAGTCACGTGACTGTCCTAGAACTGTCTTTTTTACCCTACTCACGAGTCAATTAAGAATGATTTCCTCTGAGTAAATGAGATCATTCAAATTAATCGATCCTTAACATAGCCTACTCCACTTAAATCGAATAGTATTTCAATCCCGGATTAAACTGCCGAGCACACAAGGAATGAACATCGCGACAGATAAAATAGCAGGGAAAAATAATAGGTATCATTCGGCATTTCAGTGATGTTTCAAAACGTAAGTGAGTCCGCTATAAAGTACAGATTCGCTTGAAATTGATTCAAATTTTTTAATTTATCATTTATCACGAGCTCAATCGATTCAATGACAACTCACATATATCTTGTATTCAGTTGGTATATTATTTCGTTGTATCACCACAGGAAAGAAAACACTTTTAATTAGTCATGGTTGTCCTCGAATCTCTCACTCATTGCTCGTTGACTATAATCTTTGCTAGAGATGTGAGATGTATAGTATGAAACCTTATGCGGAGTGGGGATGAGCTCGAATAGTCCGTCATACACACAAAATGTTGACAGTTTATAGACAAGTTATTTAGGACACAAAAAGGAAGATAAAATTTTCGCCGTTTAACCTTCTGGAGATCGCCGTCGTTTGCAATAGTTCAGTTATACAGATTCCATAAAGGTTATACAAATAATAATCCGCGTGAGTCTTGTTAGGATAAAATAATACATTTTAATTTTTGAGAGAAGATGTTTACTCCTCGAGAAGTTTGCCAAATGCCATGTTCAAAAATATGAAATCGCAATCAAAATAAGTTAACAAACAACAAACAGAAAAATATGCACAATATAGGAATCGAACATATTCTATCCAATTCCGACCCTGTCCATTACGCACTCCTAATATCCATCGGTCATCTTTATAATGAGTGGGATACAAACAAGTTATTGACAGCTAACGCAGAAATTTGAGCCATGGGTCGCTATAGAAACCGACCGTAAAGGGTCTTAAAGCGGCAAAGTACAGTAAAGTACCGTAATCTTCGACTATTGTACTCCGCCCCTTCCTCTGGCAAGCGGACGGTGCGAGCTTAGCCTAAGAAATAATGGGATTCTCTGCAGATTTAGGAATCGTGTTATCAGATATTACTATTACACGGGTTTGATTTAAAAAAAATCAGATTATATATTGCTAGCTAGTCAATAAAACTAGCTAGCAATATATCCAAAATTGTACGCTAATAATACAAATCTAATGTACTCAGTAGGCCGACGAAGGTAGGAAAGCATGTTTTTATTTGATTTATTGTAACGCCTCGAAAAACATAAATATGTAAATTTTCTAAAGTTTCCTAGCTCACTTGGCTAGTTTTGGAAAGATGTGTCCTGAGTTTCATGACGCTGTGTCTTTGGTCTGGACGGGGCGAACGATAAGGTGGTGGAGTGCGCATGAACTTTGAACGACGCCCGACGCCGCTAGGGGCTTCGCATAAATGAATCAGAATTAAAAACCCTACAAACTGTAAAATTGCATGTTTCCTGCAGAATATGCATGGTAAAAGGCCGCCATCGGCCGGACTATAGACCGGACTATAGACCGGACTATGTGTCCGAATCACCTCACAATATGTTGGTCACATGGCTGGCAAGAAAATACGTATATGTCGAGAATCGAAATAATTTCTTGTCTCCATTCATACGTCTAGAGCCTTTATGGAACACAACCATAAATGCGGAGGTCCACGTTAAAGCATGCGAGTTGAATCAGTCCAGTGTAAAGCTACCTCAGAAAACAGAATAGTGATATTTAAAATAAAAAAACAATTATCGTCCAAATTAATTTTTTTTTGGTGAATAAACTAAGGTTCGATCCAATTGAGACTTGAAATTGTGAGTCAAAATTTATTTTAACCATCCATTGATTTTTTTTCCTGTTTCGAGTTTCCTGACCCTGTTATAACAGTCTAAAACGATATTGGTGGAAGAGTGCATCTTAACTTAAAACGACGCCCGAAGACGCTAGGGGCGTCGGATTTTTCCTTGACCTCTACAAAATATATTAATCAGATTCAGAAATCAAAGCTCTACAGGCTTTACTCATTAAGCAACCTAAGAAGGGATCGGTAATGATCGGCCAGCTATTAACACTGTTATGTTTAGATGTCGGTGGACTGTGAAGCTATAAATTGACGTAGACTAGAGACTCTTGTTTCGCACAGCAAGTCGGTGACAATTCACCGACTGAATTGTCCCTGTATTTCAGTCAATGCCCCTCACGATAGGCAGCCAATGTACCTTTGGAGAACGACCAGCATGCCAGAACGATCCGGCATCGTTGCCAGGCCTGGGCATGCGCAGTAGAATAAACTCGGTGTTTTGGAGACTCGGTCTATTTGAGACTCGGTGTTTTGAACACTCGGTCTATTGCGCACCCAGCGTCTGAATCACGGGGTGGACTCGGCTTTTTGTAGACTCGGCCTTTTGTAAACTCGGCCTTTTGTAGACTCGGTCTATCTGACTCTCGGTGTTTTGTAATCTCGGCCTTCTGACGACTCGGTCTTTTGATCACGCGACTCAGTTTTTTGGAGACTCGGCCTTTTGAACACTCGGCCTTTTGGAGACTCGGTCTATTTGACACTCGGTGTTTTTGCTCTAATACTCGGTCTTTTGCAAACTCGGCCTTTTGCAAACTCGGCCTATTGGGACGCTCTCGTTTGCCCTATGGGCTTATAGTTAACCCTGTGGGTGTATAGTTTGCAAAATGGGCGTATAGTTCACCCTATGGGTGTATAGTTTGCCCTATGGGCGTGTAGTTCACCCTATGGGTGTATAGTTTGCCCTATGGGCTTATAGTTCACCCTATGGGTGTATAGTTTGCCCTATGGGCGTGTAGTTCAGCCTATGGGTGTATAGTTTGCCCTATGGGCGTATAGTTCACCCTATGGGTGTATAGTTGGCCCTATGGGCGTATAGTTCACCCTACGGGTGTATAGTTTGCCCTATGGGCATATAGTTCACCCTATGGGTGTATAATTTGCCCTATGGGCTTATAGTTCACCCTATGGGTGTATAGTTTGCCCTATGGGCTTATAGTTAACCCTGTGGGTGTATAGTTTGCCCTATGGGCGTATAGTTCACCCTATGGGTGTATAGTTTGCCCTATGGGCGTGTAGTTCACCCTATGGGTGTATAGTTTGCCCTATGGGCTTATAGTTCACCCTATGGGTGTATAGTTTGCCCTATGGGCGTATAGTTCACCCTATGGGTGTATAGTTGGCCCTATGGGCGTATAGTTCACCCTACGGGTGTATAGTTTGCCCTATGGGCTTATAGTTTACCCTATGGGTGTAAAGTTTGCCCTATGGGCGTATAGTTCACCCTATGGGTGTATAATTTTATTCAATGCATTGACTCTTCAAAAGTCTGAAGTGACAAATGTATCCATTAGGTCACTGCTTATTTGAAATTTGAATAGAAATCATTTTTTGCCAGTGCAGTCAAATACTGCCGTGAAGACAATTTTGCTTTTGGTTTTTCGCGATTTAAAATGCAAAAATGAAGCCTGATGATTACAATTGAAAGTTGGTACGCGAACCTGCCCTTATTTGTGTGATTTTATTAAAAAATAACGCGTAAATTATTGCAATGTAGATGAGTGTGTGTTGCACTCTTGAGTCATAATGCATGTTTGTGTTTTGAGCAATAGAGATTCATTTTTAGCCATCTGTCAATTGACTAAATGTCGGAATTGTTTTTGTGTATTTTCCTCAATTAAAATTGCATTGAAAAGACGAAAAATTGTTACAAATTAAAGAAGAAACATGTCCACGTTTGAGAATTTGTATGAATAAATATCACCTGTAAATTGGCGTGACGATGATTGGACGATGCACTCGGATTAACTGTCTAGGCTGGACGTGCAAAGTTTCGATCGCCTTTCCTTGTAGAATTGTTCGTGTGATTGTTTTGACACTTCCATGCTGTCCTCGTGGAAAGAGGGTGTTGCTTTTTTCTTGCAAAATAAACTCGTTTTTAACCATTTTTTAATGGCGAAATTTCGGCCATGTGCTGTTATCAAGTTATCGCAATTTGAATTAGATTATTAGATAATACCTTAGATTTTCCGTTCTTATTAAATAAAAGTGTATCGTGTCACGTCAATGAGTGAGCGTTGCACTCGGGTTAGCTGTCTAGGCTGGACTTAAATACTTTCGGTCGACTTTTCACAAATAAATAATCAATTGATTGCATTGAAACTTGAATCGGTCGGCGCAGAATGAAATCTTTACTTAATTACTTGCTTTCTATCTTTGAGTTGTGAGAGATGGAAATTAATTATTTTGCCAGCTGTCAGATGGTGACATTTCGTTGATGCTCATTTCAAGTTTGTGTAATTTTAGTTGCTGTAAAAAATACGTGAGACGATTGAAAATGGTAGAAAAATCAAGAAAGTACCCGAATTTAGTTGTTTTTAGTGAATATAAAGTAGTAAAATGCAGATTTGGTGAGTGCACGTTGCAAACCAAAGGCCTATAGGCCAAAATCTTTGCGAAAGTTGGCGGCAACTTTTGATTTAATTCATTCCATCAACTCTGAAACAGCCCTAGTGAAAAAATGTATCCTGGTAGTCAGTGCCTGTTTGAGTTTTAAGCCCTTGAAATTCATAATTTGCCAGCTGTCATTGACGAAATGTCAGAAATGTTCTTATCACGTTTTGGCACAAAAAATCGCAATGAAACGATGAAAGACATCTTCAAATGGTTAAAAATGCATGTACGTACCAAATTGAATGTGTATTTATTAATATTTCGTGTAAATTGAAAAGTCGATGAGTGCACGTTGCACTTGAAGTAGCTGTCTAGGCTGGGCCGCGAAAGTTTCGACCGAGTTTTCGACCAGAAATGCTCGAGTGATTGACTTGAAACATAGCCTATAGCACGTCAAATAAGTTGTTTTACATTTCTAGCCAAAGACGTTTGGTGTAAAGTGTGTGAATTTATAGTTTACCTGTCAGCAAACTTTTGACATTTCAAATGACTGAATACAAAGAAACATAGCCAACAATGGAAACCCGGAGCAACCAAATCGACGGACATTATATATATTAGACTAGCAGCGGAGCCCGTGCCTCCGTCACTATGTGGTTACGCCTTTTACTTATAATTAAATATTTTTTTTCATTTAATATTTTAAGCTCATAAGGCTGCCCCTTTACCTTAAGGGGCCTTACCTTACTTATAATTGAATGTAAAAATATGTTGACTGTCTACATATCATTGTATATGATCTCCATGGACAATAAATACATTATTATTATTATTATTATTATTATTATTATTACAACCTTATGCCCATAAGGCAAATCCTATGTCCATAAGGCATATGCCTATAAGGCATAGGCGTACGTCCATAATGCAGAAATGTGCCAATAAGGCAAAACCTTTGTTCAAAAGGCAAACCCTACGCCCATAAGGCAAGCCTTTTGCCCATAAGGCATAAAGCATACTTACGACATTTTATTTTAGTTTTTAACGACATGGGGTGCATGTTCGCCCTATGGACGAATAGTTCACCCAATGGGCGTGAATAGAACCTATAGAACTTAGGGTGAACCATACGCCATTTGGGCTAAATATGCACGTAGCAGTTGAAGTAGCTGTCTAGACTGGGTTCCCAAAGTTTCGACCAAGTTTTCAAATAGAACTGTTCAATTGATTCCTTGGGAAAAAAAACCTCTGCTGCGTATAATAAGCTGCGTTTAAATTCTAGACAAACACGCGTGGTGGAGTGTAAGTGAATTTTTCCCTTTATGAATAGAAGATTTATGCAATTGATGCATATAACATATTATGGTGGACCATACGCCCTTAGGGCGAACTATACGCCCATTGGGCGAACTATACACCCATAGGTTAAACTTTACGCCCATAGGGCGAACAATACACCCATAGGGTGAACTTGACGCCCATAGGGCGAACTATACGCCCATAGGGCGAACTATACGCCCATAGGGCAAACTATACGCCCATAGGGCGAACTATACGCCCTTAGGGCGAATTATACGCCCATGGGGCGGACACTACGCCGATAGGGCAAACCATTTGCCCATAGGTCGAAATATACGCCCATAGGGCGTACAACATGCTCATAGTGCAAACCATACACCTAAAGGGCGAACCATACGCCCATAGAGGAAAAATACATTCAAGGTTAACAATACGCTCATAGGCCTAATTTTCGCAATACGGGTGAATGTTCGCTAAACGTATAGGGCGAACCATTCGCCTAAAAGGCGAACCATTCGACCATGGGGCGAACCATACGCCCATAGGGCGAGCTATACGCCCATAGGACGAACAATACGCCCATAGGGAACACCATACAGCCATAGGGTTAACTATACGTCCATAGGGTGAACTATACGCCCATAGGGCGAACTATACGCCCATAGGGTGAACTATACGCCCACAGGGCGAACTATACGCCCATACGGCGAACTATACGCCCATAGGGCGAACTATACGCCCATAGGGCAAACTATACGCTCATAGGGCGAACTATTCACCCATAGGGTGAAAAATACGCCCATAGGGTGATCAAAACGCCCATAGGGCGAAATATACGCCCATGGGGCGGACAATACGCCCATAGGGAAAACAATACGCCCATAGGTCGAAATGTACGCCCATAGGGCGTACAACATGCTCATAGGGCAAACCATACACCTAAAGGGCGAACCATACGGCCATAGAGAAAAAATACACTCAAGGTTAACAATACGCTCAAAGGCCTAATTTTCGCAATACGGGTGAATGTTCGCTAAACGTATAGGGCGAACCATACGCCTAAAGGGCGAACCATACGACCATGGGGCGAACCAAACGCCCATAGGGCAACCTATACGCCCATAGGACGAACAATACGCCCAAAGGGAACACCATACAGCCATAGGGTGAACTATACGCCCATAGGGTGAAATATACGCCTATAGGGTAAACTATACGACCATTAGGCGAACCACACGCCCATTGGTCGAATTATCCGCCCAAAGGGACAAAAATACGCTCAAAGGGCGAACAAAAAACTTATAGGCCTAATTTTCGTAATACGGGTGAATGTTCGCTAATTGTATAGTTCGCTAGTATAGTACGCTATGGAAGTATAGTTCGCCCTATGAGCGTATGGTTCGCCCTACGGGCGTATGGTTCGCCCTACGGGCGTATTGTTCTCCATATGGGCGTGTAGTTCGCTATGGGCGTATTGTTCGCCCTGTGGGCGTATAGTTCGCCCTGTGGGCGTATGGATCGCTCTATGGGCGTATAGTACACCCTATGGGTGTAAAGTTTGCCCTATGGGCTTATAGTTCACCATATGGGTGTATAGTTTGCCCTATGGGCGTATAGTTCACCCTATGGGTGTATAGTTTGCCCTATGGGCTTATAGTTCACCCTATGGGTGTATAGTTTGCCCTATGGGCGTATAGTTCACCCTATGGGTGTATAGTTTGCCCTATGGGCGTATAGTTCACCCTATGGGTGTATAGTTGGCCCTATGGGCGTATAGTCACCCTATGGGTGTATAGTTTGCCCTATGGGCGTATAGTTCACCCTATGGGTGTATATTTTGCCCTATGGGCTTATAGTTCACCCTATGGGTGTATAGTTTGCCCTATGGGCGTATAGTTCACCCTATGGGTGTATAGTTTGCCCTATGGGCGTATAGTTCACCCTATGGGTGTATAGTTGGCCCTATGGGCGTATAGTTCACCCTATGGGTGTATAGTTTGCCCTATGGGCGTATAGTTCACCCTATGGGTGTATAGTTCACCCTATGGGCGTATAGTTCACCCTATGGGCGTATAGTTCACCCTATGGGTGTATAGTTGGCCCTATGGGCGTATAGTTCACCCTATGGGTGTATAGTTTGCCCTATGGGCGTATAGTTCACCCTATGGGTGTATATTTTGCCCTATGGGCTTATAGTTCACCCTATGGGTGTATAGTTTGCCCTATGGGCGTATAGTTCACCCTATGGGTGTATAGTTTGCCCTATGGGCGTATAGTTCACCCTATGGGTGTATAGTTGGCCCTATGGGCGTATAGTTCACCCTATGGGTGTATAGTTTGCCCTATGGGCTTATAGTTCACCCTATGGGTGTACAGTTTGCACTATGGGCGTATAGTTCACCCTATGGGTGTATAATTTTATTCAATGCATTGACTCTTTAAAAGTCTTAAGTGACAAATGTATCCATTGGGTCACTGCTTATTTGAGTTTTGAATAGAAATCATTTTTTGCCAGTGCAGTCAAATACTGCCGTGAAGACAATTTTGCTTTTGGTTTTTCGCGATTTAAAATGCAAAAATGAAGCCTGATGATTACAATTGAAAGTTGGTACGCGAACATGCCCTTATTTGTTTGTTTTTATTAAAAAATAACGCGTAAATTATTGCAAAGTAGATGAGTGTGTGTTGCACTCTTGAGTCATAATGCATGTTTGTGTTTTGAGCAATAGAAATTCATTCTTAGCCATCTGTCAATTGACTAAATGTCGGAATTGTTTTTATGTATTTTCCTCAATTTAAATTGCATTGAAAAGACGAAAAATTGTTTCAAATTAAAGAAGAAACATGTCCACGTTTGAGAATTTGTATGAATAAATATCACCTGTAAATTGGCGTGACGATGATTGGACGATGCACTCGGATTAACTGTCTAGGCTGGACGTGCTAAGTTTCGATCGCCTTTCCTTGTAGAATTGCTCGTGTGATTGTTTTGACACTTCCATGCTGTCCTCGTGGAAAGAGCATGTTGCTTTTTTCTTGCAAAATAAACTCGTTTTTAACCATTTTTTTAATGGCGAAATTTCGGCCATGTGCTGTTATCAAGTTATCGCAATTTGAATTAGATTATTAGATTATTACCTTAGATTTTCCGTTCTTATTAAATAAAAGTGTATCATGTCACGTCAATGAGTGCGCGTTGCACTCGGGTTAGCTGTCTAGGCTGGACTTAAATACCTACGGTCGACTTTTCACAAATAAATAATCAATTGATTGCATTGAAACTTGAATCGGTCGGCGCAGAATGAAATCTTTACTTAATTACTTGCTTGCTATCTTTGAGTTGTGAGAGATGGAAATTAATTATTTTGCCAGCTGTCAGATGGTGACATTTCGTTGATGCTCATTTCAAGTTTTCGTAATTTGAGATGCTATAAAAAATACGTGAGACGATTGAAAATGGTAGAAAGATCAATAAAGTACCAGAATTTAGTTGTTTTTAGTGAATATAAAGTAGTCAAATGCAGTTTTGGTGATGTACGTTGCAAACAAAAATCTTTGTGAAAGTTGGCGGCAACTTTTGATTTAATTCAATCCATATCAACTCTGGAACAGCCCTAGTGAAAAAATGTATCCTGGTAGTCAGTGCCTGTTTGAATTTTAAGCCCTTGAAATTCATTATTTGCCATCTGTCATTGACGAAATGTCAGAAATGTTCTTATCACGTTTTGGTACAAAAAATCGCAATGAAACGATGAAAGACATCGCCAAATGGTTAAAAATACATGTACGTACCAAATTGAATGTGTATTTATTAATATTTAGTGTAAATTGAAACGTCAATGAGTGCACGTTGCACTTGAAGTAGCTGTCTAGGCTGGGCCGCGAAAGTTTCGACCGAGTTTTCGACCAGAAATGCTCGAGTGATTGACTTGAAACATAGCCTAGCACGTCAAATAAGTTGTTTAACATTTCTAGCCAAAGACGTTTGGTGTAAAGTGTGTGAATTAATAGTTTACCTGCCAGCAAACTTTTGACATTTCAAATGACTGAATACAAAGAAACATAGCCAACAATGGAAACCCGGAGCAACCAAATCGACGGACATTATATATATTAGATGATATTATTTAATAAAATATGGGATGGTAAGATTACAGCAAAGGGGTTTCAAAATTACAATTTGTTTTGTAAATTTATCAGACCATTGGAATGAGAAGATTACAGAAAAGGGGTCACAATATTACGTTTTGGTCTGTAAATTAATCAGACCGTAGGGGTGGTAAAATTAAAGTCTGTTTTTTGAAATCATCATTTAGCGCGTGTATTTACACATACATTGGAACCGTAAAACTACCGGTCTGGACGCTATTCTCCCAGCGAGGGGGCGTGCGATTTCAGGTACGCGGCGGACAGGTAGAATTACCTCTACGGAGCTGACAACCGGGTTGCCGGACCCTTGAGGTGTAAAAATACCATAATCTTTTTTACAGTGGAGGTTGGAGGGTTTGAAGTTAGTACAACAACTTCACTCGCCTTGCTTATCAACCTCTCGGCAGCACGGATTAGTGGAGGAATCCTGTTGTTCGAGTTGTACCGTCCTTCGGAAGGGACGTAAAGCCGGTGGTACCCTTGGTGCTTTTCGACAGGAGTAGGCTCCATGCCGGCACCGGGATTCCCCTCCTCCCTTCTAGACTAGGTTAGGTTCATCATCACCCTCATCATCACCATTTCATTCACCGACGCCATTAGACCAGTGCCAAAGGGCCAGTTGTCAAAACAGTGCGTCGTTAAGCACCAACAATCAATCATCAAGTTGCCACATGTGATGTTTGGTATACTTTTGCGGGATAGTTAATTAGAAGAATCGCAGTGTCAACACAAAGATTGATATTCATGGGTTTTAGCTGCATCCCATTGCTTTTAAACAGCCAACAGAACACCAAATTGTACCTTGTACCTTCCAAACAAAGTAGCATCATTGATCTTGTCAGAAAGTGCAACTATTAGATGCTCATCCATGTTCAAATCCTGCAGCGGGCTGAATGCGAGCAGCAACGAGATGTTGGCACCGAGGCCGAGGACTCGGACATCGACGACCCGGCTTCCGAAAGGAACCGTTTCGATGAGAATTTTGAGAGGGCGCTGCAGCTCCAAGAGCAAGAGGAAGGATCTACTGGTGCCAGTCGCAGGGGTTCTGTGACAGAAATAAGCAGAGCGTCCGCCTCGCCGGTACCAACCAGATCTGGTTCCACACCCCCAAGTTCCAGCCGAGGGGGTTCAGCCCTGGGATTCAGCAGGGGGGCGGCCGCTGCTGGATCGAGCCGAGGGGGGCCTACTCCTGGATAAAGCCGAGGGGGGTCTACTCCTGGATCAAGCCGAGGGGGGTCGATTCCTGGATCGAGCAGGAGAACAAAGCGTCGTTCAGGTAAGGACTTTCAGGAGTAAATATTAACAACTGCACGTTCAAATGAAAAGAATTACAGAAATTTTATATTTTAAAGTTTATGCTTCTGCCAACACGTTTAATCACAAGTCAACCTAAGAACAATGCCTAGTTCCTTGATCACCTTTAGTAGTTTTACTTGCAGATCAATCTTGAAATCATAAAATCATAAAAACATTCAATTCAAAGTCTACCACGATAAATGATAATAAATGGTATTTTAGACAGAAATACAAAATTATGTAGGTAGGTACCTACAGAGGAATGTAATTACAGAATCTTAAATCTTAAATCTTTAAATCTCAAATCTTTTCAAGTTTATACTTAATTTAGAACACTTAGTATTAATGTTAAACTCTTGTGCTATTGCAGGTCCATCTCCTGTTCCCGATGAGAGGAATTTCCTGGACGAAGCTCGCTGCTCCATTGCCGACCTAGTCGCCCAGCGAATGGCACCCAGGGTGCAGGTCGACGACCCCCTCCTCGTCCAGCAATTCGGCAAATGGGTGGGCACGGAGATGCTGATTCTCAAGAACCGGCGGGTCATAACCCAACTGAAATCACGCATCACCGCCCTTGTCCTGGAAGCCCAGATGGCCGAATTAGAAGACTCTAATTAGTTTTTTTTTATGTTCCATTTTTTATGGATCACAAACAATTAAAATTTTCATTGTTATGCATACCTATGTGTTGAAAATGTGATAATTCTGCCAAGCTACTGCACCCTCTCCATTGAAGTACGCCTTGAACTCCTCCCGAATTGCTATTGGCTCGCGGGGCGAACGGTTTCCTTGGGCACCTCTTACGATTGTTCTTAAATGAGCGCCATCGTTCCTCCATCCACCAGGAATGACGAGTCCATCAACTTCTTCCCTGTCGACGGCCTCTGCTGGCATGTACAGCGAATCGCTTTCCATCTGAAGGAAATTGTGGAGTGCACAGGCAGCAAGTGTGATCACCTGTACCTTTTCGGGGGACAAGCTGATTGTCCCGAGAAAAATCCGAAACCGGTTTGCAAAAATACCGAACACATTTTCAGAAACTCTCCTCGCCCGACTTAGTCTGTAGTTGTGTATCCTTTGTTCGATGCTCAGTTGTCGATTAGGATATGGTTTCATTAGATTTTGGGATAGTGGAAATGCATCGTCGGCAACTATCACATAAGGAACTGGCGTTTCTCGCTCCGGGAGTGGTTTTGGCGGAGGGACTCCGAGGGTGCCTTCTTTCAGTGCTTTGGACGGATGACTCTCCCTAAAGACACCGCCATCGCTAACTCGGCCGTTCGTTCCGACATCGACGTACAGGAATCGGTACTTGGCATCAACAAGAGCAAGTAAAATTATGCTGTCAAAACATTTGTAGTTGCGAAATGTGGATCCTGCTGACCTGGGAGGTCATATGCTTGCCGTCCATCGCACCTAAACAATTGGGATAGTTCCACAGCCGGTCAAACTCTTCAGCAACCTTCAACCAATCGGTCTCACTTTTTGGTACCTGCACAGAGTGATATAAGAATTAGCCATAAAGAACTTCCAAAATATCTTCTAGTCTAGGTAGGTAGGTAGTTACCTTCATGTATTCTTCTTCCAAAGCAGCATAGATTGCCCTGCACACAATCGGCACGAACAGAGAAATGGTACATGCAGGTATTCTTGTGGATACTGCCAAACTTTGGTACGTTTCCCCGGTGGCCAAAAAACGCAGGGTAACGGAGAGCTTATGCGAACTTGAAATGCATTGCCTCATGTTCGTGACTCTTTTGGCGATTCTGCCGTCGATGAGGGAAAGTAATTTCGCAAACGTTGCTTGATCCATGCGCAAATAGTTCCTAAAAGCCGGTGGATCTTCATTTGCAAGCTCATTATGAACTTGGTGTAGTGTTCCTAGGCTGTTAATTTCCCTTCTCGCAATCCAATCGCGTCGCCAACAAGTTCGAATTCTTGTAGGCTTTTTAGCCTTGGTTGCTTTCTGAACTTTATCCACAATATCTACTACAGTCGCAATGTCCAAAATCACCTGTAAGTCTTCCTAAAATTCAAGATCACTCGCCATTACACTTGTCATGGCACTCGTCGTATAACATAACCCACAAGGCGCATCAGCAGCTGTCAGAGTGACAACTCGAAACTGACATTTCCACAGCAGACCACACAAGAAAAATGCTCCCGTGTAAACGGCCAGGGCATAGCGCGGCAGGGCTGCTATGGAAGTCTGCTATAGCAGTCTGCCATGGCAGACTGCTATGGCAGACTGCTATCAAAAATGTGCCCGTGTAAACAGGGCTTAAGCAATGCAGGGAACAAATCAGTTCTAACGAGGATACATATAATTCAGAGCAACTAAATTTTGCTAAAGAAATATGACGAAAATTCCAAAATTTTATATCCCAATAGTCATGCAACATAATTGTCAATGCAAATCCTAGGAGTTAAAAAAGAAATGCTCTGTAGGTTCATTGAAGTGTCGAGAGAGAATGCTAAAAAAAAGGTTAAAATGGAAGTAAGAGTTCCCGACGACTGCCCGTTCTGTGAGGGATGCCAGTCAATTTTTATTGATAAATGTCTCAACGTAATGATCAACGCTTTCGCTAAAAGTAAAAACAACAACTTGCGGAAATCGATACTCGGCAAGAAAAACAATAAAGCAGAAAAAGTTATGCACTTGTAAAATCCACAATCGCAAGCACGCAAGCACGTACAATTTGGATGTGAATAAAGCTTATAGGCGCCTTTTTGGCATCATTGAGTAAACATTGCCCAAATTGCCATCCCATCTGGTTTTTGTTTCAAATTCCCATTTTTTAGCAAAGCTCCAGATGTAAAAAACGGTGAAAACCATGCTTTACATTGGGAGATACACTTATTTCTTTTATCTTTCATTTTTAACAATGAAAATTACCAAATTATAAATTGTTTATTGTTAGTTAATGGCGTGTAAAAATGTTTCTGGACCGAGAACTATGTTTGGAACCAATTCCTAGTTTAAATAAATAAATAAATAAATACAAAAAATGTTCTTTCAATGTTAATGATATATAATTCTGCATTAATAATAAAAGCAACATTTTTTTAGCAATTGATACTTTGTATTTGTTGGTAAAGTAGTAGAAGGTAGCACCTAAAATCAGTGTTAATTTGAAACTAGCGGGGATAAGTCAGTCCTTGCCGCTAGGGTGCTCTGAAACACGTGTCGCCATACGCTTGCATTGAAAGTGGGCGGAGCTTCCCGTATTATAACCCAGGGTTATATACTACAGTATTTGGAAGAACATTGCATAGAAGAAAATCGCAAGGCTACGACCCTGGGAGGGAGATACGTCACGGGGAATAGGGAATTAGGGCTAGGAAGGAACCTATGGATATTGGCGGAGGCGATTGAGTCTGGAACCGCGTACTATGTAAAGAATAGGATTGAATAAACTAACTTGTGTACAACCATAACCCAAAAGGTCTTCTGCAATCATATGTGAAAGTGGTATTCCTATATTCTCGCTACAGGTTCTTAATAAAAAAAGAAAATAAACTGAAATAGCTCAGCTCATTATTGCAGATAAAAAAATATTTGTCTTTTTCAGTGTATTAAATATCCTGAATAATGACTGACGCGTATTTATCGGATAAATTTCTCGAAGATTTGGCTTTGAATGGTATGTATTAGATAACATTATTTATTTTCAAGTTATATTGATGTGTTGATAAATTTAATATTAATATAATCGTTATATGAAACTAATATTATTTAACACGCCAGTGTGATGACTTATTTTTTCATTCGTTTCACAGATGACGATATGGTAAGCGTGGGCTTCGGGCAACGTCGAAGCCTACACCTACGCCGACGCCACAAACCACAACTGCGCCAACCGGCAACGCCAGCGCCGTGGCTGGTCCTAACAGGCGTAGGTGGAGGCGTCGTGGGGAAAGGAAAGGCGTTGGAAAGGGAAATGTCAATGGGATTGTAGTGACTCTGTGTCACGTAGTGACTCTGCCTGAAGAGATCAAGAAGGCACCAAGACAGCATTATTAAGATACAAATGTATTTGTTGTAAAAAACAATAAAGACAGTTAGTTGTTTCGTAAACTCGAATCTGTGTAGTTCACATATTGGTAGTCGAATATTTTCTCCCACAAATTGGTGACCCCGACGTGATCATTACGTCCGTATATTTCTACTCCTTTCTCAATTATTATTTAATTTTCGTAAACGTTATATTTACTTCCATGGAGCTGAACAATGCACATGTCGAACGAGTAAGTGTTCGCGCTCCGCCGTTTTGGCCCGAGAAGCCAACATTATGGTTCGCTCAATTAGAAGCACAATTTGCTTTGGCCGGGATCAGCCAAGACGGAACCAAATACAATTATGTTTTGGCACAACTGGAAAGTAAGTACGCTGCAGAAATAGAAGACATTCTTGTTGCTCCGCCTGCAGAAGACAAATACAATACTCTCAAATCTGAGTTAATAGCACGGCTATCACCTACGCAAAGTTCGCGTCTACGACAACTTTTTGAGCGTGAAGAGCTCGGTGATCGAACCCCTACCCAACTTTTACGTCATCTCCGTGCGTTGGGTGGGCCGACACTATCAGACACCGTGTTACACACATTGTGGTTAAGCCGCCCTAGAAGTGATGATGACTTTAGGATAAACGTTTTAATTCTGTTCTCGGTCACGTGATCAGCGAGTTATTAAGGCTATTGATAGGGGAATATGCGCAAAAAAACCCGCACAGGAACCGATTTTTTTTGATAATATTTAGATTAAGTAGTTGTTTTCACACCTGGGAAAAATATTTCACCTTACGGAAAATACCAGAAAATTGGTGGAAAACTCAAAAATGTATGTTTCACTGCCCACCAGTATTCCAGGGAAAGTCGTCGAGGCAAGGGTGTCTAGTATTGATTTTTAGGAGAAGGGTGTTTGTATTAAGCCAATGACACCTTTTTATTTTTGCTTCTTACGCCCTTTTCGAAGACATAAATTTTTTACTTTGTCAAATATTTCATAAAAAAAACGTCTGCATTTCACTGGTTGTCACAAGCAGATGGCGTAATCTAGAGAAAAAATAAAACTGTCAATTGAGAGTTTGAAGCAAGCCGAATCCAACCATGTTGGTCCCGTGCTCATCCGACAAAGGATGTGTCCGGAATACTGTACGTAAGCCAGTGCTGCACCAGAGAAAAATTTGAGCGAAAATATGAACACACTCGCGTCGGAGCAGTCAAGTGCTTGGTCTGGAAGCACTAATTTCACGTAACCTTGGTACGTTCACTCGCCCGCTAGCGTCTACAATCTCTCCGGTATCTCCGGCTTAGCGCTCGAAAAAAACAACACTACGCGCTGAAATCTGTATATTACAACAGCTTATTATAAACGAAATGTACTGATTTCGTCTCGCAGTTTCTAAAACATATATGCTACTTCCTAGTTCCTGGCCGCAATATTCTTTCAAATTCAAATATAAATGCAATTGGGTGTGCATCGGGTCAGGTGAAATCTGCAATCTGCATGATTCCCTGCATACACTCTGGTCTTCCTAGACACGTGCTGCATCTAAACGAGCGGTTCCTTTTATTGTGATATCTTGGCCGTATCAGTTACGAACGTGCGACATTGAAGATCTGTCGATATATTAGCAATTAGCCACAAGGTAAAATCTTTATTTAAAATTATGCGGTTTACATTAATTGAAATGACATGACATGACATGAATGCCATGCAGAGAAAAATAGATGCACAATGTGCAAATAAGCTACAAAACCAATCAATTTTTATCATAAAGTTTTGGTGTAACATTTTGAACGAAAATTTACTTCACCACCTTTGTCTTTGATATTCATGTTTGTATGTGTTTTCCGAGCGTCGATTCAAGCGGCGGATAACCTTTGCGCAGAGGTCCAATAAACATATTTTCCTTGTTACCAAATGTAAAATGGGTCACGGGGTGGGAGAATCCCATCTAAATACAGAGGTCCAATACCCATAAATATTATTTGGAGCCCTGTTCACCAACCATGGGTGTCTGCATGGATCACAGTTTTCAATAAACCGCACATCTGCTTGAAACTAATTGGGCAAACGAGACATTGTATTGATGTGTGTACATACTTGTCTTGTCAATCACGCTAAGGGGGCAAAATAGCCGCCTACACCTCCGACATTATTTTCTCATTGACTCATTTCTGTTGCTTTGAAAAGTTGTCACAGGCTACAAGTTGTCTCTCACAATGTATTCGTCACAAGTGGTCACAACTCACAATCGGTAGGCACAGAACCAAAGTCTGAAATCCTCGCTTTAGTAACTTTTTTTAGGCATTTTCCCATCACGCAAACCCTGATTCCTCGTGAATTCTGTCCATAAAATTATCCAAAACCATATGATAAAATGTTATTTTAATTATCTTTGATAATAACAAAACAGATAATGCAGGTTACAATGAAGTTTTCATTTTAGCCCCTCCGACATTTCTTCTCATTGACTCATTTCTGTTGCTTTGAAAAGTTGTCCCAGGCTACAAGTTGTCGCTCGCTATGTTGCGATCTATACATTCGTCAAAACTATAACGCTAGAAAGTTCATTCAAAAAGGCATTAGAGCATGTTTGCTTAGAAAACGTAAATTATTTCCTCCCAATCAACAAAATCAATTGAATTTATCGATCTTTTGCTTCATATTGCCTACTCCACTTATATCGGATTATAGCAGTAAACGCGCAGGGAATAAACATCGCGAGCAGATAGGACGACTGCGATAAAGAATGTCTCTTTTGGCATGCTTGGTGGGGTGTCAAAAATTGACATAAGGACGCTAGAAATTCGACTCAAATTGATTCAAAATCTGTATCACATCACGAGTCCACTCCTGTCAAAAAAAGTCACAAAAATTGATTTCCGTGGTTTTATCATGTCGATGTGAGATGTCTCGAGTATTAGGTGACTCATAAAAGTTATCAATGTTAATTATGCTCGGCAACTATAATCTCTCAGCTCTTTGGCAAGGCGATAATAATCCTCTGTCGAAATGTGGGATGGGGGGGTGACAAAATAGTATTTTGTGGCATGTTCAATGATGTTTATAACCGATCAATAATAACGTTAGAACTTCGATTCAAATTGATTCAAATTCTGTTTCAAATTACGAGTTCAATCGTGTCAATTAAAATCCCATATTTCCATCTCAGTAGTAATTCGCTATGACTTGTATCTTGTTTTCATTTTATTTATGCAATCTAATACCATAGGGTATGTAAGGCTAATACCCTAGTAGAACAAAACATACAAGGCCGTTTAGTTTGTTGATAACTCGAGCTCAGACACACATGCCAGCATGAGAGAATCCCGGCCCTCACCCCACAGAGCTAGTGGATGCTTATCGTGAATCTACACTTAGTGCCGGGGCGAGTTAGTGGCTGTTTCAATCGTCTTAAAGCGGTTCACTAACAACAGTGACGTGTTGATCGGAGTTAGCGCAATGAACCCAAGGAGTGCCGACTTTTTGAAACTTGAAAGTTTGAAACCATTTGTCTAACACTATCATTGTGATGCATTGTATCGCTGGTTGGCTCGTTTTATTTTCATTTGCAACTGACTGCCGATAAGAACTAAAAATTAATTTGCCTTGCAATTCTTATAATCGCAACTGATTCACACTAAAACTACGAGCCCAATTTGCTTTAAAAATGTAGCAGATTTAATTTAAGAGATTCCAAAGGTTCTGATAAATTTTCGTCAAAATTGCGAGGCATTTGGTCCTTAGAGAGCGAACACACAGAAAAAACAGCATAATGCCAGGGACTCTTTTCAGCAGGCTTCGCAAGGACTCACAAGGCTCGATACTCCAATCAGGTAGATTATTCTGATGCACGGCTCAGGTTGAGATGTTGCAATGGAACATGATAAGTGTTATGTTCGGCAATAGAAATGAGAGTGCACCAGCTAGTGACTCATGTTTCAGATCTCTGAAGATCCGATCGACTTGCCACGGATGCTGTTATACGCCAGCTTCCACGTGCGTTCCAAGAGGCTGGACGCTGCTTTATCAACCCTGAAAGATTCCGCCTCTCTTCCGCGGCGGATCCCACCGGCCCCGACCTCCCCAGGGGGGAGACGTGTGCGCAAGGCAGGGCACAGCCAGATGTCGATATTCAGGCCGTAACCCGGAGATTTTGTCTAGAAAGAAGCTGGGAAGGGGCCGGAAACGAGCGTATTTAGTTGTGAAGAAGTAGGCGGGGCCCACGGCAGGCTCCGGGATGCACTTGCATCCACAGCCTGGTGAGATGTTCGATGTTTGCTTTATAGCAGGATATAGCTATGGTCAACAAGCTGAAACGTCTGCTGGACAAGGAGGAGGGCTACTTCCGCAACGTGACGCTCAACAACCAGCCGCCCACCGCGCCCCTCCATCCTTGGGCTACGCGTTCAACAAACAAGTGAGTCGTCATGCCGATCTCACTGACAGCACCATCCAGGATCGCCGTTCATACTCTAATAAGACAGCTATTTTCATTCCACCAACTCATGACCTAATGGCATAATATGACCTAATAGGATGCCGAGGGTCAGGATAGCTAATAATAACTGGATAAGATATGCATGGGTTTTATTAATTAATGATAAGAAAAATAGTGTATTTCTGAGGCTAGGTACAAGGAGATGTTGCTGGCTTGGAAGGAAGGAAGCCGGGTTGTCTTCCACTGACTTGACTTGCCACTTGCTAACTTAACTTGAGGTTGTGACAGCAAGACAACATGCTGCCTCTCCATGAAGTGCTCGATGCTTACGTGGCTGCTATGTGCTAATATGGCTAACTATTTCCTACTTTTAGGCCATATGGAGAAATTGCCAGGAGCTCGGCACGGCCCCCTTTAACAACACGAATCCTTTGCATTGGCGTCGCTTTGCGAAGGAGGTGATCGCGTTGGCGCTGTTGCCAGGCGACAGGATTGTCGAAGGCCTGCGATCGCTGGAGCTTCAACATTATCTAGACTTTTTATAATTTACTTTTAACACCACGGCATTAATCTTATGAATTCCAACAAGCGTTCCCTGACGTCAGGGGTTTAATAAGAACTAAACAAATAATCCAAAAGAAAAATAGAAGTAAAAATTTCAAAAAACACATACAAGGAATTGATACTAAATTCACAGTACAAATAGGAAGAAGCCAACAGAAACGGTTGATAAACATGGAAGAAAGTAAAATGAGTGAGTGTGCAGAGCTCTAAGACCTTCCCTGGTCGGCTGCTGCCTAAAGACTGACGGTGCACCTGTCAGCACCTCGCTTTTATACCCTTGCCGTTTCAACACCCACTGACCGCCACAACCCAGCGGGCTGCCAGTTCTTTCTCTGTACTAGCCCTGTGTCCTGGCGGCTGGGATTTGAGGGTTTGGAGGGGAGCAGCGGAGCAGCGAGCACAAGCAGAGCGTGCATGTTTGTCTATCTGTTCGGTGACATTCGGCAACTTCCACCTGTTTGCGATCGGCCGCTTTTCACCGACAGAACCTGCAACTATGGATTGACCAACGATGGCATGCTGGCTTACAAGTCGTTTAGCCACTGCCACACACTCTCCGTAGTGCAGCGACAAGCCGGCGACAACCCTGACCAGGTTTTGTTTAGAGGTCTCTTGGGTAGATTGAGTAATGGATGCTCCACCCAGGAAGATTGGGATTTGCTTTCCACCCGCTATCAGCACTCTCTGAGTGTTGAGGAGCAATCAAAGTTTACCGAATCTCTTTACCTCGCCCCCACCAAAGACATTGTGAATAAGCACAATATGGACCATATCAGCAACCTTGGGTTTCCCGTGGCAAAGATCTGTGCCTTGCACAACTGCAGCAAGGCAGCGCAAGGCACCGAGGATGCAGCCCAAGGTTTGCAAACAATAATATACCTTTCAAGGGGCAGCCGTGTGATGCTACGGTCCAACTTGTGGACATTGCACGGCCTGGTGAATGGAGCTACCGGGACTGTCGAAGATATAATTTATGCACCGCATACGAAGCCACCAACCGACCAACCGTTGTGTGTGCTGGTCAAATTCGACAGTTATACCGGCCCTTCATTCCACCACCCCCAAGTCATCCCTATCTGCCCAATGGCACGGGCATGCCCAATGGTGGCCGGAGGCCGCAGGGGCAGAGCCCCTAGATTACTTATATAACGCGTTGCGTGTGCTGTGTACAGTTTTTAATGATATTTTTATTTATGATGAAGAAAATGTTTGTCCTTTTCCGGGCGAATATATATATTTTTTTTTAATTGACATTATAAACGCGTTTATAATAGCTATAAATTAATTATTTCATTATAAAAATTCTCATTGAACTCCATGGTTCGGCGGCAAATAATTTTTTGAATGTTGTGACTTTTTCATATAATTTTGAATTCGGCATATTGGTTTCTTCATTTTTTAAATCAAATGTTTGCCTCATTATTGATGAATAACAATTGACGAATTTTCTGTGTTTCGTTGCATTTCTGAAATGGCAAACGAACAACTCTCCGACGCTGATCGATTTTTCGAAGAAATGGTCCTGAATGGTACGTAGTAGTAGATAATATTATTTATTATAAAATAATATATCGCATTTTATTTATTGACATTGAGTTTTTTTTAAATATTATTATTTTCGTTGTCATCTGAAACTTAAATTATTTTCCATTTTTCATGGCGTTCATCTTTCACAGACGATGTGAAAATCGTAGACGACTGGCAGCGAGGGCAGGCTGCAGCTGGCATCGAACCTCCATCGGAGGTTGCAGCTGGCATCGAACCTCCATCGGAGGTTGCAGCCCCGCCAGCAACACCGACACCAACCGGCGACGCCAGCGTATTAGCCGTGTTGAAAAAAAGGCGTAGGTGGAGGCGACGTGGGGCCCGGAAACGGGTCGGAGAAGCGGTTCATGGGCTGGTGAGGGGCCTCGTCACCGGCAACGTCTACATTAAAAATATGTATAATAATTTTTTTTTTTTTTTTTTTTTTTTTAATACTATAACTGTGTTATTTTTTTCACATTTTTCAATTTATTGCACATTTAATTACTTTTTTAAAATTATTTTTCGTTTTATTGTTTTTTTATATCTTACATTATTTATAATTTATTTTTAAAGATCGGTCGGTCTTCGACACTGGTGCGTTTTTAATTTAATTTTTATGAGTTAATGTGTTTAATTAGTAACTAATTTAATTTTTATTAAATAACTTTTGGAGTTCAAGAGGTAATATTTTCAAAATATTCAATGTCAGAAATAGAATAATTTGCTTCATAACAGAGTCTTCGACTGATAGCGCAGCCGGTCGGACGTGTTCCGAGAGAGCGATGTTGTGTAGTAAATGTAGTGAGGAGCTGCCGGACGGCGACGGGAAATTCATCATGCCAAGGTTGGGCGTGTGGAATTCACTACCAGTGTGCAAGTTTGCAAAAATCTTCATATTTGGCAAAACCAAGGACCTGAAATTGAAGTGGCGTTGTTTCAGCTGCAAGGAAAGGGTCTACGCCTCCTCCAGGAACGAAGACGTTTGATTGTAGTTCCCTTGAAGAGTGGAAGAATGAAATACGTGAGGAGGTAAAAGACTTGGTGAAATCGCTAGAAGTAACTGTAGTGCAAAACGTCAAAGCAATTGATGAACTGTCAAATCGCTAGAAGTAACTGTAGTGCAAAACGTCAAAGCAATTGATGAACTGTCAAATCGCTAGAAGTAACTGTAGTGCAAAACGTCAAAGCAATTGATGAACTGTCAAATCGCTAGAAGTAACTGTAGTGCAAAACGTCAAAGCAATTGATGAACTGTCAAATCGCTAGAAGTAACTGTAGTGCAAAACGTCAAAGCAATTGATGAACTGTCAAATCGCTAGAAGTAACTGTAGTGCAAAACGTCAAAGCAATTGATGAACTGTCAAATCGCTAGAAGTAACTGTAGTGCAAAACGTCAAAGCAATTGATGAACTGTCAAATCGCTAGAAGTAACTGTAGTGCAAAACGTCAAAGCAATTGATGAACTGTCAAATCGCTAGAAGTAACTGTAGTGCAAAACGTCAAAGCAATTGATGAACTGTCAAATCGCCTCAATAGGCTGGAGCAATACGGACGTAATAGAATCATCGAGATCGGAAACGTCGCGTTAATCGACGGGGAGAACGTGGTCAATATTGTGATGAAGATTGCCGAAGGTATCAACGTTGACTTGAGCCTTTCAGACATCGAGGCTGCACCGCGCCTTCCAGCAAGAATATCATCTGCTGCTCCTCCGCGAATAATTGTGCAGTTTGCTTCAAGAAAGAAACGCGACGAGATTATTTCTGCGCGTAGCCAGAGGCGGCTCCTATCACCAGTCGGCGACTCGTTGGCGGGAAGAGTAAGGAACGTATTTACCTGAATGTAAATCTGACGAAATATTATAGTGAGCTTTTGTGGCGAGCGAAGCAGAAAGGTAAATCCGTTGGCTACAAATTTGTATGGTAAAAATTTGGCAAGATTTTAGCAAAAAAAAGTGAAGCTTCGCGCGGTGTGATCAGAATTTCCAATTTTGACGACATCGATAAAATTGTGTAGCTGAGTAGTCAGTGTAGTTCATTGCCTCTGTAGCGTCTATGACCGACACTGAAAACACGCGAGTGGGTCAAATTGTAAGCGACGAGGACGCGGGCTGTGTTAATTGTGCTGTGGTCAGTAAAATTGATGAATGGGAACATTTGACAGGTGCAATCTCGCTTGTTTCTAAAACTGGGATGAACTCCAGGTCATACTACAAGACGTGATCGGCAAATTTCAAGTTCTAATATTAACTGAAGTATGGGCACAGGTTACTGGTAATGTTCTCTCCTATTATGCAATGAGTGGAAACAACCTTCATTGCAAAGTGAGAGAGAATAAAAGAGGCGGTGGCATATTTCTTTATGTTCGGTCTGATATACATGTCGAAGTGGCTCACGAAACCAACTTTGAACATTTTGAAGGATTAAATTGTACATTAAATATTAGTAAACCGAATGCATTGCCTTTTAAAGTAGGTATTTTAGCAGTCTACAGACCGCCACACTTGAACAAAATGTTGTTTATAAATGAATTGGAACAATTTATGTTGGGTGGAGGTAATTACAATTATCTTGTAGCTGGCGACATGAATTTGGACACCCTGAGAGGGAATGTTTTTTATGTTCAAAATTATGAGCATGAAATTGCCACAAATGTATTCTCAAACTGTATAATACTGCCCACTAGGGAAGAAAGTGTGGACGGTAATTTGACGTCCTCGTGTATTGACCATGTTCTAGTGAGATGCAAGTCTTTAGATATAAACTCTCATTGTAAGAACTAAGTTGTCAGACCAGTATTTAACTGGTGTTGATATTGAATTAAACAAGAACATGCAACAAAATGTTAGCGGGCCTGAATTTATGAAAGTTGAAAGGTTGATTATTGGTGCTTAACGACGCACTGTTCCGACAACTGGCCCTTTTTGGCACTGGTCTAATGGCGTCGAAGTTGAAAGGTTACACGAAGGGCAACTAAAGGGTGCGTTAAATAGATGTAAATGGGAGAAGCTAGGAGAAATCAATGATAGTCAAGTTTTGTATGATTCAATGGTATCTGAATTTAGCAGATGTTATGAAGGCTCAAAGCTTGTGCAAGTTCTTCTAAAAGTTCAAACAGGGTTCATAAACCATGGATGACCAAAGAATTAATGGCAATGTGCCACGATAGGTATCGCGCGTTTCAGCGGTGGTGTAGCTGCGGGGTATCTTTTAAAAGGGTTTATCTTGCAACATACAAAGCACTTCGAAAATCTGCCAGGTGTGCAATCAAAGGGCAGACAACATATTATAAAAATAAATTTAATTTATCGCGGGGAGACATGAAGAAATCTTGGCAAAATATAAACATGATACTAGGAAAAAACAAAAACTTACGGCAGACCAAATTATCGAGAACTATATGGGAAAACATTATTCAACTGAAGCCATTGTAGAGCAAGTTCAAGCTACATTTACCAATGAGGTTGAACTGGCACTACATAAATGTGACATGGTCACTTTCCAATATACTATAGGCAACGCAAAAAGGCGCTGCAGTCGATGTATATGCCTCCTGCCACGGTCAGCGAGGATGAATAACAACAATCTCCTGGATTCGATGAGGTCCGAGTTACAGATTTACAACTTTTGTCAAAGAAATTGAGCCCGATTGTCACTAAACTTTTAAACATGTCGATGAAAGAAGGTAAAGTTCCAGCAGGGCTGAAAACCTCGAAAGTATACGTCCGGTATACAAAAAGGATGATAATTTGATATTTTCAAATTACAGACCAATATCCCTGTTGCCTGTAATTGACAAAATCATGGAGCGCAATATTGCAATAAAATTATCAAAATATTTATCCAAGTACAATATAATTAACGAAAATCAATTTGGATTTCAGAGTAAAAAAAGTACATCCGATCTTCTTAAGTTTTCAAATTTAATTAATAAGAACCAAAATGATAACTTGCACTCGCTTGCCTTATTTATAGATTTCACGAAAGCGTTTGACACCATAAGTCACCTTAAATTGATAACAGCATTAGATAACATTGGAATACGAGGTCCTTTACTTCAATGGTTTGCCAATGGTTTGCCTTGATTCTAGAAAAATGGTTGTTAAAGTTCGTGAGACACGTAGCAAGATCAAAAATATTACAACTGGTGTACCTCAAGGGTCTATTCTAGGGCCGACGCTTTATCTAATTTATGTAAATGACTTGTTCAAATGTGCAGTAAAATGTAAAATATTTATGTATGCCGATGATACAGTGATCGTTTCTAGCCATGAAAATCTGGATATTGCTGTTGATATGTTGCAGACTGAATTTACAGACGTGTTACGTTGGACGCATGACAATAATCTTATCTGTAGCCCTTAGAAAACAAAATTGATGCACATTTGCTCGCCTTATAACCGAAATTCGCAAACATGTATTAAAATTCTGCATCACAGTTATGATTGTATTCATGACCTTCATGTACTAAACTGTCATTGCACAGATATTTTAAGTGAAGTAAATAATTTTAATGATCTTGGAATAACAATTGGCAGATTTTTTACATGGAGACCTCAAATTCAACAAGTATGCAAAACATTAAATTCTATAGCCTTTTGCCTTTTTAAACTAAAATCCTTAGGAACACCATGCCACTTGCTTAAAACAGTATACTTAGCATTAGTAATTATTGTATGGGTTATTGTCATGGGGCAATGCCTCAGATTATTTCTTGGAACGAGTGTCATTAATTCAGAACAGTATCGTAATATCTATTGCGCCCATGCCAGGGAAATATAGCTGTACACATCTAAGAAATATCTACCAGGAATTACAAATTTTGCCTGTTAAAGACCTATTTCGATACAAAATCTATTAAAATTTTTCTTTGATGACACGCACAAAATCCTTAAATCAAGCTTTATAATAAAAGCAAGACTACGTAACTCCGAGCCTTTCATACTTCCAGCACATGTAAATAAATATGGAAAACGACTAATTGAGTACAATGTCCCGCTACTTTTTAATAAACTACCTTCAGAAATCCGAGATCTAGAAACTTTCTGTAAATAAAATTGTGTGTCAAAAATTGGATCCTGCAAACATAAATTATTCTCTTAATGAATTCTCATGTATTTACGTTCATGTTATTGCAATCTGTATATATCTGTATTGTGTTATACATTATTTTTGATATTTGTATCTTTTTGTGTTCTGCAAATTGGCTGCTATTTATTTTGGTATAAAATATTTCTTTTGTTTTGATCCACAGATGAGCCCCGTGGGCTTTGTGGAATGTGATGCGAAGACGCGAAATGTATATTATGGTACTAAATAGAGCAGATGTTAATTATAAAATAATAATAATAATAATAATAATAATAATAATAATAAGCCAGGAAATAGTGAAAGGCGTGGGCAAATAGTGCCAGGAGCACCCTGAAAATCTTTTGCAAAATTTATGTCCAGACGTCTTGTACAAAACAAAAGAAAATAAGACTGAAAATATAATGTCCAAAACAAGGCCTATCGCAAACTCTTTAATTTCCAGAAAATAGCAACAGCGCCGACGGTTTCGACGCGCTGTTCCTAAATCCGAATGTGAATGTGTGCCGTAAGCATACAGTTCATACTATCTTCGGAATGAAACTGAATTTAACAATGATTTCAAGTTTTGACTTTCAAAAATATCGATCGATCAATCGACGATCGACGATGAGAAAAAAGAACGAACGTCTTCGCGTAATTACGTGGTCCCTCTGTTCCAGTACTGATTCCGGCTCCACCCTTCAACGTCCTCCCTTTTGACGAGGTTACATCACTAAGGCCGATGCAGCCGGAGCGAGCTGGTGGTCCCTCTGTTCCATCACTGATTCCGGCTCCACCCTTCAACGTCCTCCCTTTTGACGAGGTTACATCACTAAGGCCGATGCAGCCGGAGCGAGCTGGTGGTCCCTCTGTTCCATCACAGATTCCGGCTCCACCCTTCAACGTCCTCCCTTTTGACGAGGTTACATCACTAAGGCCGATGCAGCCGGAGCGAGCTGGTGGTCCCTCTGTTCCAGCACAGATTCCGGCTCCACCCTTCAACGTCCTCCCTTTTGACGAGGTTACATCACTAAGGTCGATGCAGCCGGAGCGAGCTGGTGGTCCCTCTGTTCCAGTACAGATTCCGGCTCCACCCTTCAACGTCCTCCCTTTTGACTAGGTTACGTCACTAAGGCCGATGCAGCCGGAGCGAGCTGGTGGTCCCTCTGTTCCAGCACAGATTCCGGCTCCACCCTTCAACGTCCTCCCTTTTGACGAGGTTACGTCACTAAGGCTGATGCAGCCGGAGCGAGCTGGTGGTCCCCTTCCAGGTGCAGTTTGCTCCGTGGACGCAGAGCCCGACCTTTGCGAGACACTCAGCTCGGAGGAGCGCAGCCAACAGGCTGCTCTGCTTTTTCAGCGGTTCCACGAGTTCGCTGTGGAGCCGTTGGTGGCAGCAGCAGCAGGCCAGCAAGCGAGTATTTCGTGCATGACAAACAGGAGCACAAGGCTGCGCGTCCCGTGCGGACAACTATGTCTTGTAGTGAATGCACTGCCTACACTGTTGGACACTATAAAATTTGCAACTGTCCAGTAAGTGGGTCTGCCGCGGTGAAATTTCAGGCAGAGTATGATTGAGATACCAAAAGTTGTAGCGAACTTTGTGGTCCCTCCCCTCACCGTGTGATCGTGTGGCTGGAGATTCGGACGCTCGGACGGCGCCTCCACCATTCCACACCAAAAGAGTCCTGGCAATTTCGTGGAACGCTTCGCCAGGCGACCTCCAACACAAGCATGTGCCGATTGACTAGAGTATTTCTAGAACCATGGTAGGTACAGCCATAGTGCGTGCTATTTTTTAGAGAAGTTCTGCCACCACGTTCGAAAAGAGTCGCGCATTGTAGAGGAGCGGACCCGTCGCTACGACATGCCGCAGACCGACGATGCCGCCGTCATCTACGAGGGCGAGGACGCCGGAATGCCACCACTTGGTAGGGACATCAGAACCGTGACGGCTCCTTCGAACAGCTGTCCATGTTGAGTCGCGGTGCTTTTCCCCTGTGGCGACCTCGGCTGGCAAAGAGACATGCCGCACACGCGAGTATCGACAAGAGGCAAAGTGACGATGCTGGAGTTTTACAGCTACAGGCTGCAGGAGCGCCGAGGCGTCTTTAATCCAGTTCTGCACGCCGGATAATTTGTTCGTCATCTTGTGTGTTTGGATTGTTTATTTTAATTTTCATAAATTGACTCTGGGAGAGCGTATTTTGAAGTATCCCTTCACACACTGCCGGGTTGAGTTTTGAGCCACGAGTCATAATCGAGCCTTTTCTGTTAATTTTTTTTCTCATTATTGCTCATGAACAAAAATTGTTTACTTTAAGTTTATAAAACATATTTTTTTTTACAGATTTGAGGAGATTCTCAAAGAAATTACGTTTAACGGCGTGAATTTATAATGTTTTTATTATTTTGTTAAGAAATTTATTTTAGTTTAATTTTTTGTTAATTCAGAGGATGACTTGATGACCGACGACGGTAATTCTTCCGCCGGGAGGCAACTGGTAGCTGGTGTGTCGCCATCAACGCGGCACCAAAATATCGGGAAATACCTATATTGATTGTTCAAATTGGATTTGTCTATTATTTCAAATCTTTCGAGAATTCCCATAAGAATTGCTCCATTGCTCTTTCAACTTCAATTTTCCAACAAGCAATTCCCTACGCCAGGGGATCCCACAATAATTACAAAAATAATCCAACAGAAATATAGAAGTAAAAATTAAAATATGAACATAGGAAGATACCGAAAGGTCTTGATACAAAAATCTTGCGAGCGTACCCAGAAGATTATCACAGCAAAAATAGGAAGAAGCCAACAGAAACAGTTGATAAACATGGGAAGATAATAAGTGAGTGAGTGTGCAGAGCTCGAAGACCTTCCCTGGTCGGCTGCTGCCTCAAGACTGACGGCACACCTGTTAGCACCTCGCTTTTATACCCTTGCCGTTTCAACACCCACTGACCGCCACAAGCCAGCGGGCTGCCAGTTCTTTCTCTGTACTAGCCCTGTGGCCTGGCGGCTGGGATTTGAGGGTTTGGAGGGGAGCAGCGGAGCAGCGAGCTCGAGACGACAAAGAGAGGTGGTGAGCACTCATTGCGCGGAGGCGCTGCAGAAGTGAACGACTGGAAGTTTTCTCACCGATCCCTCCAAGCTATGTGATACCTACCACGTAAAATAGCTAAAATTAAATTAAATTACATACCCACGTGACCATTTATAAGTAAACAAGCTTTTCGGTAGCCCCTCGATTGCCAGGTTGCTATTTTAATATCAATTTCCATCACACAGGAAACGCGCATCAACCGGAAACCGATGTCGTCAGCGGTGCAGAAGCTGGCCCGCGCGATGAGGATATGGATATTTTTCATGATAGTCAAGTTGATCGGCGGCGCGATGACCGGGAGTTGGCCAATGTTAATGAAAGCGGCGCATCTCTTGCAGGGCATCCAGAATTTGATAGCGAGCTCGTGGTGGCGATCCGGGTCGGGGGGCGGCCAGAAAACGAAAAATTCACTTTCGGATACCATCGGGCCAGGAAAAATCTCTTGTATCATGTGAATGCTTAAACTGGATAATACTTTGCTGACATGAACATACAAATCATTTGTATTATTTCTTACAATTAGTAAAGGAATATTGCAAGATAGAATTTTAATTATAATTATAAATTAAATAAATTAAAGCGCTTATTAGTGTGATTCCAGTGTGATTAGTGTGATCCTGGGACGGAAACAGATTTTGGATTGGGCATTTCGTTTTTAGCGACGCTCCACATGTTAAAAAACGGTGTTAACCATGTTTTACATTGGGGAGATACGCTTATAAAATTGCTTCCGCGGTTGCTACGCAGTTTCATTGTTAGTGCGTTGGAACCCGACGTGATTGGTCGCTGAGTTTTAAGCATTAAGTCCCTAGTTGTTGCTTTTATTACTGCTTTTACAAGCTATATGGGTGAATATCACAAAAGTGGAACTTTCTAAAAAAATTAAAATTAAAGAAAAAAATGGTCAGAAATGATCAATTTTTGGGTAAAATGTTGAGGATGGTGGTAAATGCTGAAATTGAATCTGAGATGAACAGAAATTATCTGGATTGATCTTTTATTGCACATTTTTATAATGGCAATACATGGAAATGACTGATGTGTCCATGGAAATGACTGATGTGTCCATGGAAATGACTGATGTGTCCATGGAAATGACTGATGTGTCCATGGACATGACTGATGTGTCCATGGAAATGACTGATGTGTCCATGGAAATGACTGATGTGTCCATGGAAATTGTAATGAAATACCCAAATTCAAATGAATAGAAACACGGTTTAATTGGAAACTAAACAAACAAAACAGGGTAAACAAACAGAACCCATCGGTAGCTAGCCGTGGTTTGCAAAAAAAATAGGAAATAAAACCGCTTATCAAAATAAGTAAATAACTAAAATAAACGAAATGACAATAAAATATCATAAAATATCACCCAGAGGGAGAGTGCCAAAAGAAACCAAGTTCAACGATACCGGAGCAACTGTAAACGGCGAAAACTCGGCGAAGCGTCGGCGTCGCGTGGAAGTCGAAACTCGACGAAGCTTCGGCGTAACGTGGAGGACGAAGCGTCGGCGTCGCGTGGAGGTCGAAACTCGACGAAGCGTCGGCGTCGCGTGGAGGACGAAGCGTCGGCGTCGCGTGGAGGTCGAAACTCGACGAAGCGTCGGCGTCGCGTGGAGGACGAAGCGTCGGCGTCGCGTGGAGGTCGAAACTCGACGAAGTGTCGGCGTCGTGTCGAGGACGAAGCGTCGGCGTCGCGTGGTGGTCGAAACTCGACGAAGCGTCGGCGTCGCGTGGAGGACGAAGCGTCGGCGTCGCGTGGAGGTCGAAACTCGACTAAGCGTCGGCGTCGCGTGGAGGACGAAGCGTCGGCGTCGCGTGGAGGTCGAAACTCGACGAAGCGTCGGCGTCGTCTCGAGGACGAAAACTCCGTACTTTCTTGGCCGGAGACCAAACGCTATTCTTTCACCCACTCCTCACTGCGGTCAAGCACCCACTGCCTGCTGGCCTCTTGTTCTCCACCCCTTCACTGCCAGACGCACGGCCGTAAAAACTACCCGCACTGGCACTGCCCTCTGGTAGCTAAACTTATTCTTAAATAAAATATGAGCAAGTTTTTGGAACTTGCTCCAAAGAAACATAAACAAACAATGAAAAAATATAATGAATTAAAACCTATAAGTTAAGAGGGTCGACCTGTTACATAATGACTGATGTGTCCATGGAAATGACTGATGTGTCCATGGAAATGACTGATGTGTCCATGGAAATGACTGATGTGCCATGGAAATGACTGATGTGTCCATGGACATGACTGATGTGTCCATGGAAATGACTGATGTGTCCATGGAAATGACTTATTTCACTTTTTTGGTTTTACTAATGGCATTCATACCGATTGGGATATTTTGTGATATTATCAAATAACAAAAATAAACTAGAACTGACATTAGAGTAACCTCGCTCATGCGATTAGCGCATGGCCGATTAATAAAACCGATCATGGAAAGCCATCGAAATAAAATTCACGCATGCGGTGGCTACATGGAATGGGATTTCCTATTTTCCCCTGGATGGCGGCCCTTGAATACGTCAAAGTGTCGGGCACGGCTGGCCATTTGAATTTTTTGCTTCCACTTGTGATCATCACGCTAATGGTGTAATCATCGCCCGATATCTTCGTGATTTCTTCAGGGTAAAGATCGCCATCGTATTCCGTCGCAACCTTATTTCCTACTGCCAGACCTTCTAAGGACAAAATAAATTCAATTAAAACTTTTCAATAAGAAATAAATTTTAGAAAATTCAAGGAAAAGCTATAGCTGCATACCTTCGTCAGTTTGTAAGGATTCCGATAGCTCTTCCCCTTCGGAACGTTCCAAAGGTTCGACGAGGAGAATGTTCCGAGCCCGTAGTGGATGCAGGGTTCACCTGGTCCGCAAACGAAGCAGCTCAGCGCCCTGAAGCTGACGGTCTCGTTACTTGCCAGCCATCAAAGTTGGTGAACCTTCATTGTTCCTTTAAACGGCAAAACTTGGGTTGGATCTTCCGCTAAGGCCTTTTCCTTTCCAGCGATATTCACACAAGAAATGGTGAAGAGCTTGATCGCCTCAAAGTTACTTTGCATAAGGTCCACAAATGTTTCAAAATTTGGGATGTTACGTCCCATTGCCACGAGGCGGTCGGCCGTGCGTTTGATTGCGCCGCCAATGCCATCGGGGGCACCCTTCCCGTGGCCCGCTTCGGAGTAATTCCAGGTTGCGCACTTCAGAGACGGAAAACTGCTGTAATGTGGTTGGACAGGATGTGGAACATAGTTTTGTTTCGATACTGGGTTGCTGGACCATCGCTTACAAAATGTAACGTATCTATTTCAGGAAACTGGGCCTTTATGGATTCCAGGATTGGGTCTAGCTGGGTCCATATGGCGCTTGGTCCATGGTTTATGGAGTCAGAAAATGAGCAGAATGAGAAACATTTCACTACATTTACTACTCGGACATAGGTAACCACAGTGTGGAGCGTAATTTGTTGCCGAGACCCACCGAAGTGTAGCGATAGCACTTCTTGGCTGCACTTGCAGCAATAGTTTTCACTAAAATCCATGTGATTAATGGCTTCAGTGGACAACAAATTTTCTTTTAGCTCTTTCATTGAGTAAAATTGATGAACCTTGTTACCCTGATGGTCCATGAACCTTTTCAATGAATAATTAATTGAGCTTGTTTACGAGCTCGCCCACCGTGCAGGGTGTATCGACAAGTTTAACTTTTTTGTCGATTTTGTGTTTGCCACTTTGTCTGTGTATTTGTCTGAAACCGTTGTCCATTGGGAGAGCGAAGTCTTGTCGCTATTTTCAAACTCTTGGTAGCCTAAAGCCCCTTTTACACGGTCACATTTTTTCATCACATTTCGTCAAAGCCTTGCACAGCAGTCTTGTATACAACTGCATGTGACCGTGTAAACAGTCCATAGCACGGCAGTCCGTCACATAAAAGTCTTGTATGGCAGACTGTGGCACATTTTTTTCGGATAGCCCAGGCTCTATTTCCATCACATCTTGTATGGAATGCAGCCAATCAGAGATCAGAGATTGCGTGACGTCAAACTTTTCAAAAAATCGTGGCGGCAAATGTCAGTGAGCAGTGCAAAATTTGAAATGGCTGCAATTAAAATGAATTAAAAGTTGATAAAAGTTTATTTCTAAATAGAAATCACACCCATACCTGACGTCTGACGAAAGTAGATCTAAATTCACTCTCATTTTTTTTCTGAAATGTCAACTGACATGACTTCCATGGCCTACTGTGATAATAAATGTGATACAATGATTATTGTACCGTGTAAAAGGTCGTCACATTTTTCATCAAATCCGTCACACAAAACCTTGTACAATGTTTATATTAGAGACTGCTGTACAAGGGTTTGACGAAATGTGATGAAAAAATGTGACCGTGTAAAAGGGGCTTACGTTATGATATACACAACTCTTGCATTTTCGAAACAGACAAAATTCGCTGTCAGACTTACAGCAAATGTGTTGCAGCAGTGCCAAGCTACTCGTTAGCTCAAGCACTTTTAAGCTATGCAGCTTCTTTACTATGTAGTTAAAATTGCTACATGTGATGCAAAGACACGTTTCCCTGTCATTGACATTGGGTTGTACCACCCAAAAAGGCTTAAATCGACAGAAGGTGGTATAGCTAATACGAGATAGTGGATTGATCTCGTTAAACTTTTTGTGCAGTTCCTTGAGGGTCGCAGAGAGTAGCTTCTTCTGTTGCTTGATACTCTTCCTTGTGATGAAGTCCTTTTTCCCTGGACACATACGACTACTGAAGTTCAATATTAGAAATTCTTCTACGGCTTTTTTCATTCCACTCGATTTTTTTTCTGGTCAGACATTGAGAGAGACTTGTTCTCTTCAGGTTGGCCCACAGCCTTTTGTATTTGACAAAAATACTACCTTTTAAAATCTTGTACTTCCGCATGAAACCTCCTGCCAGAATAATTTTCATGAAATTATGCCGAGATATTTCATTGGATGAATTCATCCCAGCTTCAATGCCACTCTCCGAAACAGCTCCCATAAAGAGGCGTCTTTTTACTGTTGGAGTAACCGTTGAAAGTAGATTAAACAAAATGATCAATAAAACATCTTCTAGTACTGGTATTAAAGGTTGAAACTACATGCACAAACCACATTGTTTACCTTGCTTGAGGAAACAAGCAATTTAACTTTTGATCGTGGAGTCAACTCGCTGCCTTTGGACGTCTTGTTAACTTTCGGTACAGCCCTAAGTAGCTTTTTCTTATATCTTTCCGCCAGCCGTTTACTAAGCGCCAGCTGCCGCTTTAAAGACAAGTTGTCTCGTACAAGCTGAGACCGATTCTTGAGGATTTTTTTCCTGCCTAGAATTTTCTGAATGCATGGCGTTTCTGCAGGGTGTTGCGCGACAGAAGGAGTAGGCTCCTGCTGCAAATCATCGTTGCTTCCTGGAGATGAGCTATCCGATGGAGTGTTTGCGCGTAACACCTCTAACGTCCTCTTCTGTAATTGTTTCTTGGATCGAGAACGTCGGGCATTACATCGCCACTCCTTGCGTTTTGCACGCTTTGCTCGCAGAGTTAATGTATCGATGGGCTTAACTTAACCTCTTTGCTTTTTACTAAGATATCTCAGTCTCTCTTTTTCCTGTTGTTTGGCAAAAGCCACCGGATCAGACTTTATTTTGTCCCTTTTCTTCTGCTCGATTATCGTCTTTTGTTTCTTACGCTCAGCGTGACTTAAGCCCCTTTTACACGATCACATTTTTTCATCACATTTCGTCAAAGCCTTGCACAGCAGTCTTGTATACAACTGCATGTGACCGTGTAAACAGTCCATTGCACGGCAGTCCGTCACATAAAAGTCTTGTATGGCAGACTGTGGCACATTTTTTTCGGATAGCCCAGACTCTATTTCCATCACATCTTGTCTGGAATGCAGCCAATCAGAGATCAGAGATTGCGTGACGTCAAACTCTTCAAAAAATCGTGGCGGCAAATGTCAGTGAGCTGTGCAAAATTTGAAATGGCTGCAATTAAAATGAATTGAAAGTGGATAAAAGTTTATTTTAAATAGAAATCACACCCATACCTGACGTCTGAAGAAAGCAAGGTATGTAGAAGGGTTAGGAGGTAGTCTCATCCGGCCATGCGCTTGTCCCGAGCCGAATACCGCCCGCGGCAGTGTGACGCAGCTGGTAACGCAGCTGATGCGGTGGCCAGCGGAGCTGTGATTGCGTGTTCAGTGAGTTGACAGTGAATTAAACAATGTAAGAACTGAAATGTTGACATAAGATAGATTGACCACACTACCAGGATTATGATAAAAAAGTAAATGTCATCTAATTTAACTGTGGACTTATTGATGGGCGTATACTCGACCGTGTTTTTGCCTTGTGGCTATTTTAGGTTAAGTGGTCCCATTCATTGATACTGATACAGAATCTGTGGATGTTGATGGAATTACACCCTATATAAATTAAATCAATGACTATCCAATTATACCTAGTCTACTATGTTGCCGAACATGTAGCTTGTATTAGCTTGTAGCTTGTAGGTATATTAGCTTGTATTTTTCCAGATGCCTGGTACACGCTGCACTGTAGCAGTTTGCTCAAATAGCAAATCAAAAACAGACAAGGACCCAACTACATCCCATATTCAGTACCATAGATTTCCCAAAAATGCAGATATCCGCAAACTATGGATCCACCGTACCCGGCGGGATGGGAAATGGAGCCCCGAAGGATGCCGTATTTGCTCAACGCATTTCACCGAAGATAGTTACGAGCGTGACCTGCAATCAGAACTTCTGAACTTACCTCCAAAAGCAGCAAGTTTTTTTTTATTAAGTGTTGCAGCTATGGTGCTGTTTGTGCTGTCAGGGAAGGACGGGGGGGGGGGGGGGGGCTTTCACAACGAACGATATTGGATTTTTTGTCTCAAAGTGTCTCGTTTAAATAGAATTGTAGATGCTTCTTAGTAGGCAATATTATAAACAGTCAGTTTAATGATAATATGATCATTTCAGCGCAAGCTCAAGTCAACTGCCGAACCAACTCTGCACCTTTCCGACAAGTCACCGTTCCGCACCTCATCTTCACCACATCGGGCAGTGCGACAGGAACGTAGAACAGCTAAGAAAAGCATGGACACACTGCTACTACATACAGAGCAACCAGTTACTCTCGAGACCATCTCTCCTGAGACCGAAGAATCATCCTCATTTCAAGACGCCAAGTTAGAGCTGGAATCCCTCAGGAAGAAGAACAAACAGTTGGAGAAAGACTTTCTAGTTTTGCAAATGATATTTCAGAGTTATACTAAATCTATCACAGTAAATAGGAGCATTAGAATCAAATCCCTTAAAAGAGAAATCCAGGGACTGAAAGTAAAAAATGGACAGTCTGAGATTATTCGTAGTGAATCGCTGATGTCTTGAACACTGTGTTCACTCCCAGCCAGGTGAGGATGCCACTTAAAAAGCAGAGGGTTAATTGGGACAACACAATTTCTATTGCATTTGCTCTCAGATATATGAGTAAACGGTCCTACATTTACTTGAGAGAAAAACTCAAGTACCCACTTCCTGGACTTTCTTCTTTAAAGCGATGGGCATCATCATTGGAAATGCGATCAGGAATTCTCGACGATGTTTTGGAGGTAATGCGAATTGCAAGTTCTAATATGACAGAGCGAGATAAAGTCGCAGTAGTTCTCTTTGATGAAATGAAGATTAAATCGTGCTATGAGTTTGACCAAAAGGATGACGAAATTGTAGGAGCACACTCGCAAATGCAGGTTGTTATAGTCAGAGGACTTTTTGGGAAATGGAAGCAACCTATATATGTTGACTTCGACAAGAAAATGACAAAAGAAATTTTGAATGGTCTGATCGCCAAACTTCATGGCATTGGCTATATAGTTGCAGCATGTGTGTGTGACATGGGTGCCACAAATAGGGGACTCTGGAGAGACCTTGGTGTGACTGTGGACAAAACTTGGTTCAGTCACCCATCGGACTCTTCCAAAAAAGTATATTTTTTCGCAGATGCCCCTCACCTTCTGAAGTTAGTAAGGAACTGGCTCTTAGATTACGGTTTTACTCTCGGAAATGGCAGCGTAATCCATAAGGGTCCACTTGTCGAGCTGATCAAATTGGATCAAGGTGAATACAAAGCTTGTCATAAGCTGTATGAGAAGCATGTTTCAAGCGAAAAATCAAAAAGACAAAACGTGAGACCAGCAGCCCAACTACTATCACACACCACAGCGACTGCGTTAACCCACTTCATGCCAGGTGGAGATAGGAAGCTATGTGAGGAATTGGCTGAATTCATTGAGCTAGTAAATTCATGGTTCGACATGTTTAATGGCTATGTACCCAAAGTGTATGGATTTCCGTGCAAAAGTGGGTATGGCAGGCTCTTGGACCAACAAGATGACATATTAAATAAAATGTTTAATGCGATAAAAAAACATGCGAGTATGCACGAAGAAGTCACTGCAAGTTGTTCAGACTGGGATTCTGCATTCAGTTTCATCGCTGAAAGCATTATTTCAAGACATGAAGGCTTATTACAATGTTACATATATTATATTGACACATAATTTAAATCAAGATGCGCTAGAATTTATTTTTTCACAGATAAGAACCAAGGGAGGATTAAATGACCATCCGACACCTTTGAGTGAGCATCAGAATGATCATTTTAGGTAAAAATACCGGAATAACGCAATGTAACACAAACACAGTAAGTAGGTCCAATGAAGAATACTTGGTGGCCAATGTTATGCGAGTGTCTGGTGTTAGCGTCCAAACCTCGGACATATCTTCAGTCCCAACAATCAAATATGAACCAACCAATGATAAAGAAAATGATGTTCAGGAAGATGATGTCCAATTGTCAGTAACCGACACAGAAGCTGCTGGACAGGAAAACATTGCTGGCTGGATTGCCTATAAGCATAAAAAAACCCATCCAGATCTTGGAAATGACACATACAAATTGAAAAATGACCATTCCTACTGCGTGGCTTCATGGGTCCAACACCGCTCCTTTGGAGGACTTAAAAACCAACGTCAGAATAGGAAAACTATGTGTAAGACATGGACAGGGAGTTTTTGACATATCACGGTCCAACTAGCTTTAAGAAAGGTCCAAACGTCATGAAAAACTTAATTTCCATTTTGAATCTCAAGTATTCCAAAGTGCCGTGTGAAGTTATTCGCACTTTTGTTCGCATCAAATATTTTAACGATAAACTAATAACTGATGCCCAAGAAAAATCAAGAAAGAGGACAATCGCTGCACTGCAGCTGGCAGAGGGCACTGACGAAGAAAGAAAATCTGCGAAGAAAATGAGGAGAATTGTGCTCTAACTGCATTTAGAATAATGCAACCCACCTACGTACTAGCTACTAGCTACCTACTCATAATGCTCATTTAATGAATAATTGGATGAGCGTAGCGAGCGAAGCGAAGACTTCAATTTGACCACCCGTAGAAAAAAGTCCATGTTTTTTTTTTTTTTTTGTGTTTGTTCGCGCTCTACCGTCCAAACGGCTGATCCGATTTTGATGAAATTTTTAGTGTACCTGAATTTGTTCTGAACTTAGACCCCTTGCGTTTTTCAGCTTGATAGCTTTAGAACTTTTCTCAAAAATGCAAATTTACGAAAGTTTTCAGATTTTTCGCCATAATTTCGCTGTTTGTTTTTACTCTACCGGCTAAAATACCAAGCCGAATTTGATGAAATTTGCAGAATAGCTTTGGTATACCGTATACACTATACTGGTTAACCAAGAAATATGTTTTATATGTTTTTAATACGTTTTTTAATCGTATTTTTCGATTAAATTTTCAAGTTTTTTGCCGTTTAGCATATCTAAACTGTAATTACCCTTGCTTTTTCTTCAACAAACGTTACAAATATGTTGACCGTAGTGAGATGTACCGTTATAACAGTTTTCCTGCGATTTGAAATGGTTTTTATATGAAAATTATCGAAAACTCCATCTGTCGTCTAGGCTGGACAAAGTTTGACAGCTAGGTACTGATTTTGCTTGGCCGAAAATTAATTGCCTCTGGATTCGACCGGCTTTCACCAGAGGTAATTGTAATAATGCTTGAATCTTTGAATCTCTAGGTACAAATTCAAGTTGAAGTGAATTCATCATTCTACGTATTAGCTTGATAGCTTTAAAACTTTTCTCAAAAATCCAAATTTACGAAAATTTACAGATTTAACAGAAAAAAAAGTTATGATAAGGTGATGTGGAAATTCGGCAAAAGAATCAAGACGTGTGTGGATTTATTCGCTTCCAAGAATCCTTTACTTAGCTTATATGCCAAAATTATGAATCAAAATTGATGAACTTTGGAAGACCAAAATGTGGGCTGGTGTACACTTTACTGTATACACTATATAGTATATACTGGTATACAAAGAAATACGCTCATCCAACAACGCGTCCACAGGTAGCGTTCGGCGAAGCCCTAGTATAAGATAATATGAGACAGATCTTCCTCATGTGACTGAGCTATAATCTGTGATTGTTATTCTTTCATTTGGCTTCAGTTGCCTACATTTGTTATGTCTTTTATAAAGCGTGTAATGACATAAGTAGTCCTAATTTGGCCAAATAAAATAATATGTGATTCCAATTAATTTGCCTGTTACCACAATTAGTGAGGCCTTTTATAGTTTGTAATTATTGTCAGTAAATTGACAAAGTGATATTTGTGACTGCAATAAATCTGATATACCAAAAGTTATGAAACATATTTTGTGTTTATTTTCAATAAAACGCATCTTCCTAGCTAGATTGCTTTTATATCTTTCAACTATCAAGTGTAGTAAAAATCGTTAAATGCGATAATAATATAATGATTCTCTTCATAATACCTTTTAATAATACATTTTCATTTCTCCCAAAAACATAAACACAGTATTAATGTATTAATTAACACAGTAGTAATCTTGTCTGATGGAATCTTCGTGCTTTCACAGTTCATATTAACATTTGAAGTGATAATATTGTAATTTTGTCACTGGGTTTTGAAGAGAAGATAATATTTTTTTCGTAATTCAATCTATCTGGCATAATCACGTTTGTGAAGATTCTAAATACAGGTAACATTGAACTTGTAGCCAAGTGAGTACAGGTAAGTTCTACCCGTGTTATAGCCTACTGCTTGTAAATCCCGCGGCTCTGGGTTGCCAGTCGACGTCACAGCTCGCTAGCCAATGGGAGCATTTCACCGGCTGAGACTACCTCCTGACCCTTCTACATACCTTGTGAAGAAAGTAGATCTAAATTCACTCTCATTTTTTTTCTGAAATGTCAACTGACATCACTTCCATGGCCTACTGTGATTATAAATGTGATACGATGATTATTGTATCGTGTAAAAGGTCGTCACATTTTTCATCAAATCCGTCACACAAAACCTTGTACAATGTTTATATTACGAACAGCTGTACAAGGGTTTGACGAAATGTGATGAAAAAATGTGACCGTGTAAAAGGGGCTTTAGTTTTGCCATGTTCCTTTTTATATCTGTTGACCTAAGATATAATGTGAATGTAGTTTTTTTTATGAAATAGCTCTTTAATAAATGCTTATTAGACATGTATTACGCGAAAGTTAATCACAAGAAATCATTTCCATGGTCAACTGTCATTCCCATGCTCTTTAAACTCTAAGAACCTCCATGGCAATGACAATTGCCAAATGGAATGGAAATGACATTCTCATGCTTCTTAGCTGATAGCGCCAATTCGGGAAAATATTTTGAGGTAAGATTTTACGAGCACATTGTGGACTACATAAGAACACACATATCGATAAAAAAACGATTTTAATCAATTCAAAGTTTTCTTACGCCTTGGTTGGTAATGACATCACATTAAAATACGCACCTGAAATGCGGTGAATCAATTTTTTTGCTTCTTATCTTCATACAACAAACACCGACTTCAAGAACCATCAGTTGACAAGTCAGGAGTGCCAACTTCATAAAAATTGACAGATCGAAAATGTTTAAACTTCACAAGACATTTGATGAAATCTAGTTGGCCGTGGAAATGACCGAAAGGCAGAGGGACGAAGTTTAAGGGGTTTTATTTGGCCTGAAAAATGTATTTGAATCACAAAAACAATTTCACCGTGTTCAGCAACTCTTTTTGCATGAGGGAACTCAATTTTAAGGCTGAATTCGAATTATATCAGGTTCTACACTTAGTTGTTGTTAGCAAAATGTAAATCGGGACAGCCATGGAAATGACTTTTGAGGCTCTAAATCTTTTTTAGCAGACACAATTTTGGGCTGGGGGCAAATTGCACAATGGCCACAAATAGGCGGCAACGTTTCACAGGTGGCTATATTTACAAAATTTTGAAAACTAATGCTTATGATGTAACAGGGACAAGAAAGTTCCACTTTTGTGATATTCACCCAAGTATTACCATAATCTTGAATAATTCAGCCCCGGATTTAGCTCAAGAAATCGAAATGACTGCCATGGTTCAGGTATTGCTACTGTGGATTAGTACGTAAGTGTGTTTGACCTGAAATTAAATCGCTCTTAGAAATGTCGACCTTGGCGAGGTGATTTCTCGCCATCTGTCATGATTGCACTTTCTTTCTTACCTGAAAATTCTGCCCATTTAACGGTTCCAAAAGAGAATCCTTACCTTAGAATTTCTAGGTTCTAAAAGAGAATCCTTAGAATTTCTAAATACAATAGTTTGTTCCTGCTATGAAACCATTCGAGGTGAAATATTAAGTAGATTTATCGAAAATACGATGTCGTTTGACATCTAGCCGATTGTTTTTTTCTGACCAGGAATCAAGTACTAGTAGGTAGTAGGTACTATGTATAGGGAATATTTATGGCTTCCTTGAGTATATAATATTAAATTGGAACAAAAACTAACCAGCGTCCATTCCGAATGAATTATTGCAAAAAAAATGTTTCGGTCTGACTGGCTTGGTGATTTTTTGTTGTTTAAAGGACCTATCTCAGCTAGTAAACCAAGTATATGTAGTGTAGAACATGTCACTGTGATGATATTTAAAAAAATGAAGTAAATCCGAACAACACTTTTCATTTGAGCGATTTTCTATGAATGCTCATTTGAATCCGCCGCGCCGCCTGCGTGACGTCACCTAGGGCTATGAGCTGCGTTTAATTAGAGGAAAGTGGGAGGAGTCTGGCCGAACTGGCCGACTGGCCGTGGCCCGAAACAGAAAAGTGCCACGGCCGATCGGCCAGCTCGAGAACATTAAATTGCGCCACGCGGTGGTTGTTGATGAAGGGATATCGTCGGTTTCCTCACAGGAATTAACAATTTTCGATCAGAGAAGTAAGTTTGATTATAACTGCATTGATTAAATACCTCGATGGCGAGAAAAATTCAAAATTTTCTCTTATAATATGATTAAGTTAGCTGCAGCATTTGAAGGTTAAGAATGTCCAGTATTATATAATTAACTTAAATATACGTAATTTCGGCACATTAACACGGCTATGTTGACTTTTATTTTAGCAAATACTATATTCAATGTGCCGAACTCGATGGAAGTTCGCTGCTTTTTCAATTTGGATAGCCGGAACACATCTGTTACGGCTGATGGCAAAATTAGACAATGCGGCAATAGTATTTACAATGAGAGTAACTATTTCTGTGGGATTGTCGTCCTCCACAATATCCACAATCATTTCAATCGGAATGTCCCCCATCCTGACAGTTGACAATGACAGCTACAGCCATACACAGCCCCCTCGATAATTGGTTAATCGGGAACGAAGAAGGCTGTGGTAATTTTCGGCCAAAATGTTGCCGTTTACACTCTCATTTCAATTCGCTTAAACATGAGTGAATTCAGCTCAGAAATGAGCCATAACTTCGACCAGAATACGTCGTACTTGATTCACTCACACCCGAGATACACGTTCGCTCGCGAATCACGAGTGAAGCTGAGTGAAGCTACGGCTCGCCCACTTCACTCACGGCAGCTGGGTCACTAAATATCCAAACGAGCGTTGTGCACTCCGACTTTAAACTGGATTATAGTAGGGGGTGATTAGAGGAACCGTTTGACACCTCATTTGGCCATGGGGGATGAAGGGTTCACAAGATATGGGCACTTTAATTATCATTTTCGTATATTTTTGTAGGCAGCATTGGGTTGCGGCCTTTTGACTTTAACCGGCGCTGCTGTTCACTACCGCTGGTGTTGGTGTAGGTGCTAGTCAGACACCGACACCCATAACCTCACCTTTGTTTTTCTAAATCTGACATATTCTTAGGAATAGGATGGAATTTAGGATTAGGAACTGATCAAATCTGCAATTCATTCAAGTTTTACCGTAAAGTTTAATTAAATAAGCAAACAAATGGGATATTAACCTGGGACCGCTCGATTAGAAGAGGTGTGCTTGCCGTTGAGTTACCAAAGTAGCCGTGTTTGCTCTCCGCCGCAAAGTGCTACCTAGCTAAAGACTTACACGATCATAACACTAGTTAAAATCAGTTCAAATGGTTCGCAAAACATGTAAACGCTGTTGGCATCACGCGTCAGTCGTCTCCTTTTTGTCACTGTCATCACTCGCAAGTCGCACCCGTCATGCCGCGTCGTGCTATCAACCAACAAGTCGCAACAGGCCGAGTGGCGCCGAGACTAGCGTACTCGTGGGCAATGCGTGCGCAGCTACATCTTGAGATATCTCTGGCTCATTGCGAGTGAACATTCTCACACAATTGCTTTGAGTTAAGTCAAGCAAGTGAAGATTTTATAAGCTAGTGGTGTCGCTCGCTAAAAATGAGCTGATATTGACTCGTATATATAGCTATATATTGCTCATATACATTTTGAGCTAATGCATTCACTCGCTACTTGAGCTAATCGAAATGAGAGTGCAGTTAGAGGCTTGCCCCGCCCACGCCTGGCTTCAGCTTGGCCGCGGCCACGCAGCGATGGTCTAGGGCTGTGCCGCTGAGCTCTGAGCCATGTGCACCGGCCGCGCGCGGCTAGACTTGCAGCGCGCCACAGTCGAAGACCCTTGCACGTTACACCACCCACACTTTTGCCGGTCCACGCATACCAGCCTAGTTGCAAATATGTCTGGCTTGAAGCCGTATTTGTTCGAGCCTGTATTATCAGTCGATCGTAGACGCATCAGGGAAGAAAGTGCGACGGCGGGAAGGATGAGGGCCGAGAAGTTGACTGGGAGGGCAGGCAACACCGAATGGTGCTCCTGCGGATTTTGTAAACAGCAAGTCACAGACATCGAGTCGGTTTGCTGCCAGGAATCCCACCAAATCAAAAATTTAATCAAAGGTGATTCCTGCATTACACTCAATGACTCGTTTGGCAGTGTAACCACCAATTTAGATGTTCTAAACATGGTAAAACACAACCTAATTATGCAAACCAGCTGTAAAGACACCAAACAAAAACTGCGCTTAGAGTCCAATAAGTTATGGCGCCACATTGGCTATAGAAATTTCGTGACCTGGGTAAACTCGCGGGAATCGCTTGGTATTCACCATCGAATAGAAATCCCCGCGTGCGTCGTTGCTGCCGTTCGGGACGAGCTCCCTGAAGAGAGCGGTATTTACGTCGGATACCACGCGGCTGAAGGAGAGGAACCAGATTACTTCGATTGAAGGCTTACATAAGGTAAATAACTTAACCTTCTACGCAACCATATAGATGGTTAGGAATAATTGGAGTTGAACTGTAGTCGATTTTGCTCTAATACAAACCGTATTACGCGCTCTCAAAGCGAGAGTACCGTGGTCTCTGCAAGACTTCCGCCATCGATGGCTTTGGCACGCGAGCGACGTACTTGGGCGTCTCGACGTCGACGACCGCGGAGTCGACGACAGCTTCATTATCTTTTCAATAAGCTTTTCCCTCCATAGAGTGGATTTTGATTCGTATTTCCTTTTTAAAACCCAATCCTTTTGGGCTTTCGAGTAGCGTAATGCTTGTCCTGTGCACACTCGCGACACATTGGCGTTGTGATCTAGTATCGCTAGAATACCCCGCAGGACCATGCCAACGTACGGGAAGTGCAGGCGTTTTGGGAGATATTTCAGTCTCTCGTTATGATATGACTCCAGTGTGCCTAAAACAATGTAAACATTGTCTGAGTTAGTTTAGGTTACAAAGGAATGCTAAATACTGCAACGGAAAATTCACTTTGCGACGTTCGTGGAAAATGTCCATAAATGGAAATGTGAAAATGAAAATGCAAAATATATTACCTGTGTGGCAGTAGTGACTCGCATGTCGTAAATCCTTCAAATATCGGGGATCAAGAACGATTTTGCCCAAGTTCTGATACTCCGAGGATCCTTTACGAATCCAATCCTTGCTGGAAGCTTGCTCTTCTGTCAGATCTTCGTGTTCACACTGCGTAAATTTGCCATTTCCTTCCCAAATATGGACGTTTGTAATGTGCTTCATTACCGATGTAAACTTCGATCAGCAAATCCGCAACTCCATCGCATGTTGTAGACGACCACCACAGGTGGTTGTAAATGCTCGTCTTCCAAGACACCAGTGTAGCCGAATATTTATCAATTGATGACAACTTCTTACTGAGGCTTTTCCCCAAGTGCCAGACGTCGTACTCATGGACAAAATTGGGATAACTTGTCCTGATCAGAAGACCAATGCCTCGGTGGCGATCAGAGATAAACCGTTCGATATCCAACTGTTCTGATAAAGTCTGCATTAATATCTCGCATGCCGCCTTCTCCAAGTCACCCTCGGCTTGCTTCCTTTGAACCACTTTGAAGTCGACCGAATGCCCTTTCGCCCGCACAATCGATTACCCCGCACGCGCTCACATCTCCCCTAAGAGCCCATGTTAATTTATGCAAAACTAAATCCTTTATATTTCTTTCAATTTCAATTTCTAAGGAAAATTGAATCAGTAATTCAGTTATCAGTAATCACTGGATTAACGCCAAATAGTCAGATGGCGTAAGTACAGTGTAGCTGTTACTGGAACAAAGCCATATTGCAATATGACTTAAATCCACTGGATTATCGCCATATGCTCAGATGGCGTTAGTACAGTGCATTTGACTGGAACAAAGCCATATTGCAATATGACTTAAATCCACTGGATTAACGCCATATGCTCAGATGGCGTTAGTACAGTGCAGCTGTCACTGGAACAAAGTCATCTCACAATATGTCGTAAATCCACTGGATTAACGCCCACCGACTTATGGCTTTATTCCGGTGGGACAGAAAATGGCCGATATGGCGTTATTATGTAGGTTACGTAATTATGTAGGTAATTAATACCTCAGTTTACACGTATCACAAATATATGTCTTAGTCGCCGTAACACACGGTGCGTGCGACCAGTTCTTGCAGTCCTGGGGGCCAATTCACGAACAGGGTACAGCGAGAGCTAAGGGGGTATAGGAGGGTACAAGGTACAAGGACAATTCACGAACGCTTGTACCTCTCTATATCCAGAGCTAAACTTATACCACACCCGAGGCGGGTACAGGCGGGTACAAGTCTAGTTTATACTGTCAGCCATTTTAGATTTGAGTAGATTTACCAATGTTGTTGACAGCTCGTTCGCTTAACCATTGGTTAAGGTGGCCGAAAGCTCACTTTTAATGGTAACGCTTTTCTTTGCCACTTCAGCTGCAAGCATTCTATACTCAGCATCGGTAAAATTGGGTCTGCGGTCCTTTTTAATAGATTTTTAGCTTTTTCTGCCATTTCGTACAATTTTATAATAATTTTTCTGAACATACAATTTGCCAGAAGGCAGTGCCAAAAATTTTAATCAAAGCCGTCAAATCTCTGACAGGTCGATTCTGATTGGTTGGTTCAAGGTTGTGACGAGGGTGGTGCTTAGTTCACACTTCCCAACTTGTACCCGCGTTAGTCCTGCTACGTGAATTGTCCAGGGTATAGAGTTATACCTAGGAGCTAAGGTCGGACTAACTTAGCTCGGGTATAGAGGGGTATAGCGAAATGTACGTGAATTGGCCCCCTGGCATTGCACCCATTTCTCGCCCTCATGGCTGTCGGAAAACAGCTCCTCGCACACGATGCATGGACAATCATCAATTCTTTTCGAAGTACGTTTCTTTGTTGACTTGGCCGGTCCTTTCTTCTTCATTGCCAACTTCCGTGCTGAAAGACGCAACTGTTTCGCGGCGCGCACATTAGTTGCTTCTTCGATAAGTTTCTTCTCAGGTGTGCTTGTTAACACAGCTGACTTCTTCTCAGGTGTGCTTGTTAACACAGCTGACTTCTTCAAACGCGGCTTCCTGCCGCTGCTGCTTTCACTGAAAGCAGCAGCGGGTAAAGGGCGTACTATATCTCGCGGCGAGACGAGTGCAGAGCTGGCTTTAGATGTTGACGGCAAGTTGGAAACTTCACCAAGAATATCAGCAGATATATCTCCGACGCCATCTCTAGGCAGGATCGGCATCTTTCACGATTAAGGGAAGGTGGTAAATGGACATGCGTTGTCCTGGGTGCGACCTTTTCCAGCTGTCCAAAGCTAAATTTACGTACCTTTGAAAAGGGCCGAACACTCCGCGATCCATCGGCTGCAATTTGCGCGGGCAATGTGGCGGGAAAGTCAGCAGCACTGTGTTGCTGTCACGACAAAAGTTAACAACCTGGAGCGCCATGTGGGACGAGTGATTGTCGAGCACGAGCAGGACGTTCGCGTCTGCTGGGCTTGGCGTGCTTTGCAAAGTGTTCGGTGAACTTGTAGAAATCATCTTCTTACATCCAACCAGATGCATTGCCGCTCCCAATAGAGCCGGTCGGTCCATCACGGATGAAGTGTTAGCGATTTACGAGGGGACACAAACATTGGCATTGATGGCGCAACAGACGGTTACCAACTTTCCTCTTTCGGCCGATGTGCCAGCACCTATCTGTTTCACACCACGTGCAGCGACAATTTTGGCTGGTGCCAGTCGTCACCCCGGTCTCATCAAGATTGTACAAGTTCTGGGGCTCAATCTTATACCGATCCATGACGTCAGATAAGTTGTCATAGAAACGATCTACATTATATCGGTTAAAACTAACTGCCCTTGCCAAGCTTGTTGCTTCAGGCTTTCGTATCGATAGTTCCCGATTCCGCTTAGTGAAAGCGGCAAACCAGTCGGCACTCGCCATTCCATTCTCACGCCAGGTGTCAGGAATTTCACAGGAATTTGCAAAGGCAAACTCAACGGCTAACTTACGTACTTCCTTCGGACTTTAGCCGAAATACAACTCCGTTGCTCTCAAAGATACACTGATACACGTATCTAGATACTGTATCGAGATACTTTTTGACAATCTTGTATCTAATCTAGATACTTTTTATTTCATTTATCTACCATCTGATCTAGATACTTTTTTTAGGCATCTTTCATCTTTTTTGTTTTGTTTTAGATACAAGACTAGCAGCGGAGCCCGTGCCTCCGGCACTATGTGGTTACGCCTTTTACTTTAATTAAAAATTTTTTTTCATTTAATATTTTAAGCTCATAAGGCTGCCCCTTTACCCATAAGGCAAACCCTATGTCCATAAGGCAAACCCTATGCCCATAAGGCAAACCCTATGCCCATAAGGCAAAAGTACGTCCATAATGCAGAAAAGGGCCAATTATGCAAAACCTTTGTTCAAAAGGCGTGAATAAAACCTATAGAACTTTGGGTGAACCATACGCCATTATGGCTAAATATGCACGTAGCAGTTGAAGTAGCTGTCTAGACTGGGTTCCCAAAGTTTCGACCAAGTTTTCAAATAGAACTGTTCAATTGATTCCATGGGAAAAAAAAACCTCTGCTGTGTATAATAAGCTGTGTTTAAATTCTAGACAAATACGCGTGGTGGAGTGTAAGTGAATTATTCCCTTTATGCATAGAAGATTTATGCAATTGATGCACATAACATATGGTGGACCATACGCCCTTAATGCGAACTATACACCCGTAGGGTAAACTTTACACCCATAGGGCCAACTATACACCTATAGGGTGAACCATACGCCCTTAGGGCGAACTATACGCTCAAAGGGCGAACTATACGCCCATAGGGTAAATTTTACACCCATAGGGCCAACTATACGCCCAAAGGGCGAGCTATACGCCCAAAGGGCGCACTATACGCCGATAGGGCGAACTATACACCCATAGGGCAAACTATACGCCCATAAGGCAAACAATACGCCCATAGGGTGAACTATACGCCCATAGGGCGAACAATACGCCCATAGGACAAACTATACGCTCATAGGGCAAACTTTACGCCCATAGGGCGAACTATACGCCCAAAGGGCAAACTATACGCCCATAGGGCAAACTATACGCCCATAGGGCGAACTATACGCCCATAGGGCGAACAATACGCCCATAGGGCGAACTATACGCCCATAGGGCAAACTATACGCCCATGGGGCGAACTATACGCCCATGGGGCGAACTATACGCCCATAGGGCGAACTATACGCCCATAGAGGAAAAATACGCTCAAGGTTAACAATACGCTCATAGGCCTAGTTTTCGCAATATGGGTGAATGTTCGCTAAACTTAAAGGGCGAACCATACGCCTAAAGGGCGAACCATACGACCATGGGGTGAACTATACGTCCATAGGGCGAACTATACGCCCATAGGGAATACCATACAGCCATAGGGTGAACTATACGTCCATAGGGAGAACTATACGCCCATAGGGTGAACTATACGCCTATAGGGTGAACTATACGACCATTGGGCGAACCACACGCCCATAGGACGAATTATCCGCCCATAGGGACAAAAATACGCTCATAGGGCGAACAAAAAGTTTATAGACCTAATTTTCGCAATACGGGTGAATGTTCGCCAATTGTATAGTTTGCTAGTATAGTACGCTATGGGCTTATAGTTCGCCCTTTGGGATTATGGTTCGCCCTACGGGCGTATGGTTCGCCCTATGGGCGTATTGTTCGCCCTATGGGCGTATGGTTCGCCCTATGGGCGTATAGTTCACCCTATGGGTATGTAGGTCGCCCTATGGGCGTATAGTTCACCCTAAGGGCGCATTATTTTCCCTATGGGCGTATAGTTCACCCTATGGGTGTATAGTTTGCCCTATGGGCGTATAGTTCACCCTATGGGTGTATAGTTTGCCCTATGGGCGTATAGTTCACCATATGGGTGTATAGTTTGCCCTATGGGCGTATAGTTCACCCTATGGGTGTATAGTTTGCCCTATGGGCTTATAGTTCACCCTATGGGTGTATAGTTTGCCCTTTGGGCGTATAGTTCACCCTATGGGTGTATAGTTTGCCCTATGGGCGTATAGTTCACCCTTTGGGTGTATAGTTTACCCTATGGGTGTATAGTTCACCCTATGGGTGTATAGTTCACCCTATGGGTGTATAGTTTGCCCTTTGGGCGTATAGTTCGCCCTATGGGCGTATAGTTTGCCCTTTGGGCGTATAGTTCACCCTTTGGGTGTATAGTTCACCCTATGGGTGTATAGTTTGCCCTATGGGCGTATAGTTCGCGTATGGTTTGCCAAATGGGCGTATAGTTCGCCCTATATGGGAGTGTGGTTCGCCTTTTGGGCGCAGTATAAGGGTTAGACTGATGGACCTTGGGCATTAGGTACAATGTTTTCTTTGCCTTTACATTTTCGTTTATTACTTTGTCCAAATTTTTCATCCTCTTTGCTGATTCCCTTAAGACATTAAGGCGATCTAGCTTCTGACCGTGGTAAAGTGACTAAATCTCTTAGTTAAGCCCTCGTCAAGATGCACCCCATGCCTCCATTTTAAATGCAGGCAAACATTTCGACATCTACTTTGTCAATTTATACTTTAGAAATTTGCAAATAAAACTGTTTTTGAGGCTATTCGATATATTAGACTCGCATTAACATGAAACAACTTAATGGTAGGTCATTTCTATCAACATCAGTAAAGAGTAATAATTTAACAGAAAATGAAGATTAAAAAAATTGTTGGTTTTGAGTAGCAGCTTTTGAACCACATCCGTTGAATAATTGTAGCACCTCATATAGTATTCTTGTTCGCTGTTTGAATCCTGATAAAGATATAATATAGAAATTACGGTTTTTTCGACTGCATTCGTACAAATATCGAATAGTCTTTTAGCAGCGGAGCCCCGTGCCTCCGGCACAATGTGTTTACGCCTTTTACCTTTATTGATAATACTATTTTCCATGAGACAGCCTCTTTTCCCAAAATACACACCTTATGCCCATAAGGAAAACCTGATACCCATAAGGCATAACCCTATGTTCATCAGGCAAAACCCTATGCCAGTAAAGAAAAACCTTACTCTTAAAAGGAAACCCTATGCCCGTAAGGCAAAAATAAGCCCATGAGGTAAACCCTTAACTCAAAAGACAAACCCTGTGCCCATAAGACAAACTTTACGCTTAAAGGAAAATTTCCCGTCCCCTTACACTACCTCTAAGCTTTCGAACTACTCATACCTACTTCTACACTACCCCTTCACGACCAATACCCTGCTTTTAACCAACTGATAAACTACTCCCACCCTACCCCACCTCTACCTCTACCCTAATTCTACCCTTCCCAACTCGTCACCCACCCTACCCCTACCCTACCCCTATCCTGCGTTGAAATTTTTTCCGTTTCTTATGTAATATACTCTCGTGTCTGGTAAGTAGGTACTACTTGCCTTGCTCTCGGGTATTCAAGTTACGTGAGTTTTGCGACGTTTTTATAATTTTATTCAATGCATTGACTCTTCAAAATTCTTAAGTGACAGATGTATATCCATTAGGTCACTGCTTATTTGAGTTTTGAATAGAAATCATTTTTTGCCAGCTGTCAAATGCCGCCGTGAAGACAATTTTGCTCGTGGTGTTTCGCGATTTAAAATGCAAAAATGAAGCCTGATGATTACAATTGGAAGTTGGTACGCGAACATGCCCTTATTTGTGTGTTTTTATTAAAAAATAACGCGTAAATTATTGCAATGTAGATGAGTGTGTGTTGCACTCTTGAGTCATAATGCATGTTTGTGTTTTGAGCAATAGAAATTAATTCTTAGCCATATTCTGTCAATTGACTAAATGTCGGAATTGTTTTTCTGTATTTTCCTCAATTTAAATTGCATTGAAAAGACGAAAAATTGTTTCAAATGAAAGAAGAAACATGTCCACGTTTGAGAATTTGTATGAATAAATATCACCTGCAAATTGGCGTGGCGATGATTGGACGATGCACTCGGATTAACTGTCTTGGCTGGACGTGCAAAGTTTCGATCGCCTTTCCTTGTAGAATTGTTCGTGTGATTGTTTTGACACTTCCATGATGTACTCGTGGAATGAGCAGTTGCCTTTTTCTTGCAATATAAACTCGTTTTTAACAATTTTTTTAATGGCTAAATTTCGGCCATGTGCTGTTATCATTCCGTTCTTATCAAATAAAAGTGTATCATGTCACGTCAATGAGTGCGCGTTGCACTCGGGTTAGCTGTCTAGGCTGGACTTAAGGCTATCGATAGGGGAATATGCGCAAAAAAACCCGCACAGGAACCGATTTTTTTTTGATAATATTTAGATTAAGTAGTTGTTTTCACACCTGGGAAAAATATTTCACCTTACGGAAAATACTAGAAAATTGGTGGAAAACTCAAAAATGTATGTTTCACTGCCCACCAGTATTCCAGGGAAAGTCGTCGAGGCAAGGGTGTCTAGTATTGATTTTTAGGAGAAGGGTGTTTGTATTAAGCCAATGACACCTTTTTATTTTTGCTTCTTACGCCCTTTTCGAAGATATAAATTTTTTACTTTGTCAAATATTTCATAAAAAAAACGTCTGCATTTCACTGGTTGTCACAAGCAGATGGCGTAATCTAGAGAAAAAATTAAACTGTCAATTGAGAGTTTGAAGCAAGCCGAATCCAACCATGTTGGTCCCGTGCTCATCCGACAAAGGATGTGTCCGGAATACTGTACGTAAGCCAGTGCTGCACCAGAGAAAAATTTGAGCGAAAATATGAACACACTCGCGTCGGAGCAGTCAAGTGCTTGGTCTGGAAGCACTAATTTCACGTAACCTTGGTACGTTCACTCGCCCGCTAGCGTCTACAATCTCTCCGGTATCTCCGGCTTAGCGCTCGAAAAAAACAACACTACGCGCTGAAATCTGTATATTACAACAGCTTATTATAAACGAAATGTACTGAATTCGTTTCGCAGTTTCTAAAACATATATGCTACTTCCTAGTTCCTGGCCGCAATATTCTTTCAAATTCAAATATAAATGCAATTGGGTGTGCATCGGGTCAGGTGAAATCTGCAATCTGCATGATTCCCTGCATACACTCTGGTCTTCCTAGACACGTGCTGCATCTAAACGAGCGGTTCCTTTTATTGTGATATCTTGGCCGTATCAGTTACGAACGTGCGACATTGAAGATCTGTCGATATATTAGCAATTAGCCACAAGGTAAAATCTTTATTTAAAATTATGCAGTTTACATTAATTGAAATGACATGACATGACATGAATGCCATGCAGAGAAAAATAGGTGCACAATATGCAAATAAGCTACAAAACCAATCAATTTTTATCATAAAGTTTTGGTGTAACATTTTGAACGAAAATTTACTTCACCACCTTTGTCTTTGATATTCATGTTTGTATATTGTGTTGTCCGAGCGTCGATTCAAGCGGCGGATAACCTTTGCGCAGAGGTCCAATAAACATATTTTCCTTGTTACCAAATGTAAAATGGGTCAAGGGGTGGGAGAATCCCATCTAAATACAGAGGTCCAATACCCATAAATATTATTTGGAGCCCTGTTCACCAACCATGGGTGTCTGCATGGATCACAGTTTTCAATAAACCGCACATCTGCTTGAAACTAATTGGGCAAACGAGACATTGTATTGATGTGTGTACATACTTGTCTTGTCAATCACGCTAAGGGGGCAAAATAGCCGCCTACACCTCCGACATTATTTTCTCATTGACTCATTTCTGTTGCTTTGAAAAGTTGTCACAGGCTACAAGTTGTCTCTCACAATGTATTCGTCACAAGTGGTCACAACTCACAATCGGTAGGCACAGAACCAAAGTCTGAAATCCTCGCTTTAGTAACTTTTTTTAGGCATTTTCCCGTCACGCAAACCCTGATTCCTCGTGAATTCTGTCCATAAAATTATCCAAAACCATATGATAAAATGTTATTTTAATTATCTTTGATAATAACAAAACAGCTAATGCAGGTTACAATACAATGAAGTTTTCATTTTAGCCCCTCCGACATTTCTTCTCATTGACTCATTTCTGTTGCTTTGAAAAGTTGTCCCAGGCTACAAGTTGTCGCTCGCTATGTTGCGATCTATACATTCGTCAAAACTATAACGCTAGAAAGTTCATTCAAAAAGGCATTAGAGCATGTTTGCTTAGAAAACTTAAATTATTTCCTCCCAATCAACAAAATCAATTGAATTTATCGATCTTTTGCTTCATATTGCCTACTCCACTTATATCGGATTATAGCAGTAAACGCGCACGGAATAAACATCGCGAGCAGATAGGACGACTGCGATAAAGAATGTCTCTTTTGGCATGCTTGGTGAGGTGTCAAAAATTGACATAAGGACGCTAGAAATTCGACTCAAATTGATTCAAAATCTGTATCACATCACGAGTCCACTCCTGTCAAAAAAACTCACAAAAATTGATTTCCGTGGTTTTATCATGTCGATGTGAGATGTCTCGAGTATTAGGTGACTCATAAAAGTTATCAATTTTAATTATGCTCGGCAACTATAATCTCTCAGCTCTTAGCAAGGCGATAATAATCCTCTGTCGAAATGTGGGATGGGGAGGTGACAAAATAGTATTTTGTGGCATGTTCAATGATGTTTATTACCGATCAATAATAACGTTAGAACTTCGATTCAAATTGATTCAAATTCTGTTTCAAATTACGAGTTCAATCGTGTCAATAAAAATCCCATATTTCCATTTCAGTAGTAATTCGCTATGACTTGTATCTTGTTTTCATTTTATTTATGCAATCTAATACCATAGGGTATGTAAGGCTAATACCCTAGTAGACCAAAACATACAAGGCCGTTTAGTTTGTTGATAACTCGAGCTCAGACACACATGCCAGCATGAGAGAATCCCGGCCCTCACCCCACAGAGCTAGTGGATGCTTATCGTGAATCTACACTTAGTGCAGTGCAGAGGCGAGTTAGTGGCTGTTTCAATCGTCTTAAATACCTTCGGTCGACTTTTCACAAATAAATAATCAATTGATTGCATTGAAACTTGAATCGGTCGGCGCAGAATGAAATCTGTACTTAATTACTTGCTTGCTATCTTTGAGTTGTGAGAGATGGAAATTAATTATTTTGCCAGCTGTCAGATGGTGACATTTCGTTGATGCTCATTTCAAGTTTTCCGTATTTGAGTTGCTATAAAAAATACGTGAGACGATTGAAAATGGTAGAAAAATCAAGAAAGTACCTGAATTTAGTTGTTTTTAGTGAATATAAAGTAGTAAAATGCAGATTTGGTGATGTGCACGTTGCAAACCAAAAGCCTATAGGCCAAAATCTTTGCGAAAGTTGGCGGCAACTTTTGATTTAATTCATTCCATCAACTCTGGAACAGCCCTAGTGAAAAAATGTATCCTGGTAGTCAGTGCCTGTTTGAGTTTTAAGCCCTTGAAATTCATAATTTGCCAGCTGTCATAGACGAAATGTCTGAAATGTTCTTATCACGTTTTGGCACAAAAAATCGCAATGAAACGATGAAAGACATCTCCAAATGGTTAAAAATACATGTACGTACCAAATTGAATGTGTATTTATTAATATTTCGTGTAAATTGAAAAGTCGATGAGTGCCCTAAGGTTGCACTTGAACTTGAAGTAGCTGTCTAGGCTGGGCCGCGAACGTTTCGACCGAGTTTTCTAATAGAAATATTCAAGTGATTCAAAGGAAACATAGCCTTAGCAGTAGAAAATTAGCTGTGTTTTAATTCTAGACAAAGACGTTTGGTGGAGAGTTCGTGAATGTTTCATGAAAGGGATTTCTAAATTTGCACTACTGAATACAAAGAAACATAGCCAACAATGGAATCCCGGGGCAACCAAATCGACGGACATTATCTAATATATATAATGTCCGTCGATTTGGTTGCTCCGGGTTTCCATTGTTGGCTATGTTTCTTTGAATTCAGTCATTTGAAATGTCAAAAGTTTGCTGAGATGTAAACTATTAATTCACGCACTTTACACCAAACGTCTTTGGCTAGAAATGTAAAACAACTTATTTGACGTGCCCTAGGGTATGTGTCAAGTCAATCACTCGGGCATTTCTGGTCGAAAACTCGGTCGAAACTTTCGCGGCCCAGCCTAGACAGCTACTTCAAGTGCAACGTGCACTCATCGACTTTTCAATTTACACGAAATATTAATAAATACACATTCAATTTGGTACGTACATGTATTTTTAACCATTTGGAGATGTCTTTCATCGTTTCATTGCGATTTTATGTGCCAAAACGTGATAAGAACATTTCTGACATTTCGTCAATGACAGCTGGCAAATTATAAATTTCAAGGGCTTAAAACTCAAACAGGCACTGACTACCAGGATACATTTTTTCACTAGGGCTGTTCCAGAGTTGATATGGATTGAATTAAATCAAAAGTTGCCGCCAACTTTCGCAAATATTTTGGTTTGCAACGTGCACATCACCAAAACTGCAATTTACTACTTTATATTCACTAAAAACAACTAAATTCGGGTACTTTCTTGATTTTTCTACCATTTTCAATCGTCTCACGTATTTTTTATAGCAACTCAAATTACGAAAACTTGAAATGAGCATCAACGAAATGTCACATCTGACAGCTGGCAAAATAATTAATTTCCATCTCTCACAACTCAAAGATAGCAAGCAAGTAATTAAGTAAAGATTTCATTCTGCCCCGACCGATTCAAGTTTCAATGCAATCAATTGATTATTTATTTGTGAAAAGTCGACCGAAGGTATTTAAGTCCAGCCTAGACAGCTAACCCGAGTGCAACGCGCACTCATTGACGTGACACGATACACTTTTATTTAATAAGAACGGAAAATCTAAGGTAATAATCTAATAATCTAATTCAAATTGCGATAACTTGATAACAGCACATGGCCGAAATTTCGCCATTAAAAAAATGGTTAAAAACGAGTTTATTTTGCAAGAAAAAAGCAACATGCTCTTTCCACGAGGACAGCATGGAAGTGTAAAAACAATCACACGAACAATTCTACAAGGAAAGGCGATCGAAACTTTGCACGTCCAGCCTAGACAGTTAATCCGAGTGCATCGTCCAATCATCGTCACGCCAATTTACAGGTGATATTTATTCATACAAATTCTCAAACGTAGACATGTTTCTTCTTTAATTTGAAAAAGTTTTTCGTCTTTTCAATGCAATTTAAATTGAGGAAAATACATAAAAACAATTCCGACATTTAGTCAATTGACAGATGGCTAAGAATTAATTTCTATTGCTCAAAACACAAACATGCATTATGACTCAAGAGTGCAACACACACTCATCTACATTGCAATAATTTACGCGTTATTTTTTTAATAAAAACACACAAACAAGGGCATGTTCGCGTACCAACTTTCAATTGTAATCATCAGGCTTCATTTTTGCATTTTAAATCGCGAAAAACCAAAAGCAAAATTGTCTTCACGGCAGTATTTGACTGCACTGGCAAAAAATGATTTCTATTCAAAACTCAAAAAAGCAGTGACCTAATGGATACATTTGTCACTTAAGACTTTTGAAGAGTCAATGCATTGAATAAAATTATACACCCATTGGGTGAACTATACGCCCATAGGGCAAACTTTACACCCATAGGGTGAACTTTAAGCCGATAGGGCAAACTATACACCCGTAGGGTGAACTATACGCCCATAGGGCCAACTATACACCCATAGGGTGAACTATACGCCCATAGGGCAAACTATACACCCATAGGGTGAACTATAAGCCCATAGGGCAAACTATACACCCATAGGGTGAACAATACGCCAATAGGGCAAACTTTACACCCATAGGGTGAACTATAAGCCCATAGGGCAAACTATACACCCATAGGGTGAACTATAAGCCCATATGGCAAACTATACACCCATAGGGTGAACTATACGCCCAAAGGGCAAACTGTACACCCATAGGGTGAACTATACGCCCATAGGGCAAACTTTACACCCATAGGGTGAACTATACGCCCATAGGGCAAACTATACACCCATAGGGTGAACTATACGCCCAGAGGGCAAACTTTACACCCATAGGGTGAACTATACGCCCATAGGGCAAACTATACACCCAAAGGGTGAACAATAAGCCCATAGGGCAAACTTTACACCCATAGGGTGAACTTTACGCCCATAGGGCAAACTATATACCCATAGGGTGAACTATACGCCCATAGGGCAAACTATACACCCATAGGGTGAACTATACACCCATAGGGCGATCCATACGCCCGTAGGGCGAACTATACGCCCACAGGGCGAACAATACGCCCATAGCGAAATATACGCCCATAGGGAGGACCATATGCCCGTAGGGCGAACCATACGCCCATAGGGCGAACTATACTTCCATAGCGTACAATACTAGCGAACTATACAAATGGCGAACATTCACCCGTATTACGAAAATTAGGCCTATAAGTTTTTTGTTCGCCCTATGAGCGTATTTTTGTCCCAATGGGCGGATAATTCGTCCTATGGGCGTGTGGTTCGCCTAATAATCGTATAATTTACGCTATAGGCGTATATTTCGCCCTATGGACGTATAGTTCACCCTATGGGCGTATAGGTTGCCCTATGGGCGTACGGTTCGCCCCATGGTCGTATGGTTCACCCTTTAGGCGTATGGTTCGCCCTATACGTTTAGCGAACATTCACCCGTATTGCGCAAATAAGGCCTAGGAGCGTATTGTTAACCTTGAGCGTATTTTTTCTCTATGGGCGTATGGTTCGCCCTTTAGGTGTATGGTTTGCACTATGAGCATGTTGTACGCCCTATGGGCTTATATTTCGACCTATGGGCGTATGGTTTGCCCTATGGGCGTAGTTTCCGCCCCATGGGCGTATAGTTCGCCCTAAGGGCGTATAGTTCGCCCTACGGGCGTATAGTTTGCCCTATGGGCGTATGGTTCGCCCTATGGGCGTATAGTTCGCCCTAAGGGCGTATAGTTTGCACTATGGGCGTATGGTTCGCCACATGGTCGTATGGTTCGCCCTTTAGGCGTATGGTTCGCCCTATACGTTTAGCGAACATTCACCCGTATTGCGAAAATTAGGCCTATGAACGTATTGTTAACCTTGAGCGTATTTTTCCTCTATGGCCGTATGGTTCGCCTTTTAGGTGTATGGTTTGCGCTATGAGCATTTTGTACGCCCTTTGGGCGTATATTTTGACCTATGGGCGTATGGTTTGCCCAATGGCGTATTGTCCGCCCCATGGGCGTATAGTTCGCCCTATGGGCGTATAGTTCGCCCTATGGGCGTACAGTTTGCCCTATGGGCGTAAAGTTCGCCCTTTGGGCGTAAAGTTCGCCATAAGGGCGTTTAGTTTGCCCTATGGGCATATAGTTTGCCCTATGGGCGTAAAGTTCACCCTATGGGTGTATATTTTGCCCTATGGGCGTATAGTTCACTCTATGGGTGTATAGTTTGCCCTATGGGCGTATAGTTCACCCTATGGGTGTATAGTTTGACCTATGGGCGTAGAGTACGCCCTATGGGTGTATAGTTTGCCCTATGGGCGTATAGTTCACCCTATGGGTGTATAGTTCACCCTTTGGGTGTATAGTTTTCCCTATGGGCGTATAGTTCGCCCTTCGGGCGTATAGTTCGCCCCATGGGCGTTAAGTTCACCCTATGGGTGTATAGTTCGCCCTATGTGCGTAAAGTTTACCCTATGGGTGTATAGTTCGCCCAATGGGCGTATTGTTCGCTCTAATGGCGTATTGTCCACCATATGTTATGTGCATCAATTGCATAAATCTTTTATGCATAAAGGGAAAAATTCACTTACACTCCACCACGCGTCTTTGTCTAGAATTTAAACACAGCTTATTATACACAGCAGAGGTTTTTTTCCCATGGAATCAATTGAACAGTTCTGTTTGAAAACTTGGTCGAAACTTTAGGAACCCAGTCTAGACAGCTACTTCAACTGCTACGTGCATATTTAGCCCTAATGGCGTATGGTTCACCTTAAGTTCTATAGGTTCTATTCACGCCCATTGGGTGAACTATTCGTCCATAGGGCGAACATGCACCCCATGTCGTTACAAACTTAAAGAAAAAGTCGTAATCATGCTTTATGCCTTATGGGCGTAGGGTTTGCCTTTTGAACAAAGGTTTTGCCTTATTTGCACATTTCTGCATTATGGACGTACTTATGCCCTATGGACATAGGATTTGCCTTATGGGCATAGGGTTTGCCTTTTGAACAAAGCTTTTGCCTTATTGGCACATTTCTGCATTATGGACGTACTTATGCCCTATGGACATAGGATTTGCCTTATGGGCATAGGGTTTGCCTTATGGACATAGGGTTTGCCTTATGGGCATAGGGTTTGCCTTATGGACATAGGGTTTGCCCTATGGACATAGGGTTTGCCTTATGGACATATGGTTTGCCTTATGGACATAGGGTTTGCCTTATGGACATAGGGTTTGCCTTAAGGGTAAAGGGGCAGCTTTATGAGCTTAAAAAAATTAAATGAAAAAAAAAAAATTATAAGTAAAAGGCGTAACCACATAGTGCCGGAGGCACGGGCTCCGCTGCTAGTTATATTAGATGCTTTTCCAAAAATCTAACTTATTTGTAAATTTCAATAGAAAACACCAAAATCTAATAAATGCAAAACCATCCCCCGGGCTCTCACTCTCACGGCCTGAACTCGCGCCGTTTATTTAACTCGAATGTATTTGCGCGACGCACCGCGGGGTTGCGCTGGAGGCTATGGAGCGCGTGAAGCGGTTGCAGCGTGAAGTAGAGTGCTGGCTGACAGGGAGTTTGTGTTTCCAAAATGGCGGGGTCGAGTAGTGAAACTGACTTAGCTGAGGACGATGTGGAGGAATTGGTTCTTAAAACATTATCCATTCCCGCGATTTTGGATGGGAAGTATTTGAAAATCGCTAGCCATAATGGCTGTAATGTGCACGACACATGCTGCTTTTGTTTACCAGCAAAAACTTTGAAAGGAACCACCACGTCAACTGGGAATTTTTTGGCACATTACAAGGTATGTAACAAATACAGAGTTCGTTTTGGCGTTTACTTAGGTACAATCAAAATTGCAGATACACACGCGGTAACATAAGTCCGTCAATCTGAGACGCTCTGAGAGACGATAGCATCATCATCTCCATGACTGCTAATGCCAAGTGCCAAGCTCACCCTTGCATCTTCCATTGAAACTGCCATAACCTACTTGATCGTATTTTTCGTTTTTAAATTGGCAACGAAAAGCGCTACGTAGGTGTAAATTCATACATCATTTTCGTTTTTTAGAGAATGCATAGCCATTCACTGGCTCGGCTCAGGAAGCACATCCAGACGAAAAAAATTACCACGCTATCAAATGCACCCCCTCCAGGCAGCATCTAGCAAATTGAAAACTGCTAGTGGTCTCGAGCCTACTAAGCCTGCCTGCAACATTTTTGAAAAAGCTTCTCCTGCCAACCGAAAGAAAACTTCCGTCCCACTTACCCAAACCAAAGTGGAGAGTTTAATCTTACAGTATGTTTTAGAGGAAATGAGACATATTTCTTGCGTTGAGAAGACGTCATTTAAAAATCTCGTGCTGGGGCTAGCTGATTCGGACGACGTTCATGTACCCTGCAGGCAAACGCTGAAGAAACGTTTGAGGAAGAGGGCTGATGCCATGGAAACTGGAATAACAAAAAAGTTTGCAGGCCAAAAGTATGTATGGACTACCGCAGACTTGTGGTCAGGTCATAACAAAAGCTTTTTGGGAATGACAGGTCACTACATTCGAGCTGATACGTTGACAAGGGAAAATTTCGCTTTGGGCTGCAAAAGGTTTAAATTTTCCCATACTTACGATCGTATTGCATCTGGTGTGATGGACATTCACCAGAGTTACGGTTTAGGGACTGACAAACTGACAAATACTGTCACTGATAATGCATCCAATTTTGGGAAAGCTTTTAGGATGTTTTCAGCTGGACCATAACATGTAGAGAATAGTGACAGGAATGAAGAAGACTCTGACTCAGAGTTTTCAGATGATGAAGCAAGTCTTGATGATGATGTGATGATGAAGCGACAACATTCTAAATGAGGATGACAGTGACCTGTTTGAATTGCCACCTCAGACATGTTGCGCATCCCATACTTTGAGCTTGTTGGCAACAACAGATGCTAGTAAGATAGATGATTACAAATATAATGAAGCGTTTACGTCTGCTTTCAAAAAAGGTAAACGCCTTTGGAAAGGAGTTTTGCGAAGCACACTAAAATAAAACACTACACCGTCGTCATGCCAACAAATAGACCACGCTCGGTAACGGTGGGATGCTCTCCATCAATGTATCGGAACAACGGCAGCCAACTCCTGGAAAACAAAGTGACGACACGTGAATTCCGCGTCGGCGTCTCCAGCGTCATCTCCGGTACCCCGACGAGGATAGTGTTCGTGGTTCCTCTCGTCGTCTGGACGCATTCTTATGTTTGTGTGTGTTGAGTTTCTTAAAATAAGAGCCAGCGTGTCTGCATCAAGCAGCAGAAATGTTTTCTCGTGCCCTGTCAGAACAAAGATGGTTCGAACAAAATGTGTTTTCACAAATAAAATTGCCCGACGTACAGCCGTCGCCGGTAGTGATTGTTGAAGATGGTCGTTTATCCGAGCGTAACTTCGGATTGCTTCGGATAAACTCTGAATTGCACGAGGAACCCTGCCAGGTGACCGTGGCGCTAGTAGTACATGAGAGCGAGAGAGAAACACCTGGCAGCCTGCTTGGTTGTGTCGGTCAGTGGGTGTTGAAACGGCAAGGGTATAAAAGCGAGGTGCTGACAGGTGGGCCGTCAGTCTTGAGGCAGCAGCCGACCAGGGAAGGTCTTCGAGCTCTGCACACTCACTCATTTTTTTTTTCATGTTTTATTTTCTCCTTCCTGTTTTAATGGGATATTCGTCTGGGTACGCTGGTCAGGTGGTAGTGTCAAGACTTATTGGTATCTTCCTATGTGTCTATTTTATTTTCTATTTCTATATTTCTGTTCGATTATTTGAGTTATTATTTGTTTTTGTTTGGTGGTGATTGTTAATGATCGCATCCGAACGTCACTTCGGCTTGCTTCGGCTTACTTCGGCTAAACGTAATTGCAGGAGGACTCCTGCCACGAATCCCAGCCGCCAGGCCACGGGGCTAGTACATGAGAGCGAGAGAGAGAACAGGCAGACTGCTGGGTTGTGGCGGTCTTTGTGTGTTGAAACGGCAAGGGTATAAAAGCGCTGTTTTTTTTTTCTTCCCGTGTTTATCAACCATTTCTGTTGGCTTCTTCCTATTTAACGGGATTCACACCCGTGGCCACTCCACTATGTTCTTAAGGCTATTGATAGGGGAATATGCGCAAAAAAACCCGCACAGGAACCGTTTTTTTTTGATAATATTTAGATTAAGTAGTTGTTTTCACACCTGGGAAAAATATTTCACCTAGCGAAAAATACCGGGAAATTTGTGGAAAACTCAAAAATGTATGTTTCACTGCCCACCAGTATTCCAGGGAAAGTCGTCGAGGCAAGGGTGTCTAGTATTGATTTTTAGGAGAAGGGTGTTTGTATTAAGCCAATGACACCTTTTTATTTTTGCTTCTTACGCCCTTTTCGAAGATATAAATTTTTTACTTTGTCAAATATTTCATAAAAAAAACGTCTGCATTTCACTGGTTGTCACAAGCAGATGGCGTAATCTAGAGAAAAAATAAAACTGTCAATTGAGAGTTTGAAGCAAGCCGAATCCAACCATGTTGGTCCCGTGCTCATCCGACAAAGGATGTGTCCGGAATACTGTACGTAAGCCAGTGCTGCACCAGAGAAAAATTTGAGCGAAAATATGAACACACTCGCGTCGGAGCAGCCAAGTGCTTGGTCTGGAAGCACTAATTTCACGTAACCTTGGTACGTTCACTCGCCCGCTAGCTTCTACAATCTCTCCGGTATCTCCGGCTTAGCGCTCGAAAAAAACAACACTACGCGCTGAAATCTGTATATTACAACAGCTTATTATAAACGAAATGTACTGAATTCGTCTCGCAGTTTCTAAAACATATATGCTACTTCCTAGTTCCTGGCCGCAATATTCTTTCAAATTCAAATATAAATGCAATTGGGTGTGCATCGGGTCAGGTGAAATCTGCAATCTGCATGATTCCCTGCATACACTCTGGTCTTCCTAGACACGTGCTGCATCTAAACGAGCGGTTCCTTTTATTGTGATATCTTGGCCGTATCAGTTACGAACGTGCGACATTGAAGATCTGTCGATATATTAGCAATTAGCCACAAGGTAAAATCTTTATTTAAAATTATGCAGTTTACATTAATTGAAATGACATGACATGACATGAATGCCATGCAGAGAAAAATAGATGCACAATGTGCAAATAAGCTACAAAACCAATCAATTTTTATCATAAAGTTTTGGTGTAACATTTTGAACGAAAATTTACTTCACCTTTGTCTTTGATATGCATGTTTGTATATTGTGTTGTCCGAGCGTCGATTCAAGCGGCGGATAACCTTTGCGCAGAGGTCCAATAAACATATTTTCCTTGTTACCAAATGTAAAATGGGTCAAGGGGTGGGAGAATCCCATCTAAATACAGAGGTCCAATACCCATAAATATTATTTGGAGCCCTGTTCACCAACCATGGGTGTCTGCATGGATCACAGTTTTCAATAAACCGCACATCTGCTTGAAACTAATTGGGCAAACGAGACATTGTATTGATGTGTGTACATACTTGTCTTGTCAATCACGCTAAGGGGGCAAAATAGCCGCCTATACACCTCCGACATTATTTTCTCATTGACTCATTTCTGTTGCTTTGAAAAGTTGTCACAGGCTACAAGTTGTCTCTCACAATGTATTCGTCACAAGTGGTCACAACTCACAATCGGTAGGCACAGAACCAAAGTCTGAAATCCTCGCTTTAGTAACTTTTTTTAGGCATTTTCCCATCACGCAAACCCTGATTCCTCGTGAATTCTGTCCATAAAATTATCCAAAACCATATGATAAAATGTTATTTTAATTATCTTTGATAATAACAAAACAGATAATGCAGGTTACAATGAAGTTTTCATTTTAGCCCCTCCGACATTTCTTCTCATTGACTCATTTCTGTTGCTTTGAAAAGTTGTCCCAGGCTACAAGTTGTCGCTCGCTATGTTGCGATCTATATATTCGTCAAAACTATAACGCTAGAAAGTTCATTCAAAAAGGCATTAGAGCATGTTTGCTTAGAAAACTTAAATTATTTCCTCCCAATCAACAAAATCAATTGAATTTATCGATCTTTTGCTTCATATTGCCTACTCCACTTATATCGGATTATAGCAGTAAACGCGCACGGAATAAACATCGCGAGCAGATAGGACGACTGCGATAAAGAATGTCTCTTTTGGCATGCTTGGTGAGGTGTCAAAAATTGACATAAGGACGCTAGAAATTCGACTCAAATTGATTCAAAATCTGTATCACATCACGAGTCCACTCCTGTCAAAAAAACTCACAAAAATTGATTTCCGTGGTTTTATCATGTCGATGTGAGATGTCTCGAGTATTAGGTGACTCATAAAAGTTATCAATTTTAATTATGCTCGGCAACTATAATCTCTCAGCTCTTTGGCAAGGCGATAATAATCCTCTGTCGAAATGTGGGATGGGGAGGTGACAAAATAGTATTTTGTGGCATGTTCAATGATGTTTATAACCGATCAATAATAACGTTAGAACTTCGATTCAAATTGATTCAAATTCTGTTTCAAATTACGAGTTCAATCGTGTCAATAAAAATCCCATATTTCCATTTCAGTAGTAATTCGCTATGACTTGTATCTTGTTTTCATTTTATTTATGCAATCTAATACCATAGGGTATGTAAGGCTAATACCCTAGTAGACCAAAACATACAAGGCCGTTTAGTTTGTTGATAACTCGAGCTCAGACACACATGCCAGCATGAGAGAATCCCGGCCCTCACCCCACAGAGCTAGTGGACGCTTATCGTGAATCTACACTTAGTGCAGTGCAGAGGCGAGTTAGTGGCTGTTTCAATCGTCTTAATGCGTACTCTGCGTACTCTTTTAAAATCAGTCGCTCACGAGCTTTGAAGCCAGTAGGATGTGTTTTTCTCACGCTCCCGTCTTATTCCTACGCGAAACAAGGCGAAACATCGAAGTCGAACTGCTCTGGCCACCTGCACCATGCCCCCCACCCCCAATGCACATGCTGGCATCTAAGCTACAACGTCTAGTCATGAGCTAATACTCTTACATTATACACACAACCACAAGTAGAAGGATTAACGCTCGAGAAGGAATTTTTCTTATCACTTCATTTCAAAACATGTCCCAGTGACATAAAATGGCACACAAAATTGGGAATTCTATTATTCTATTGATACCATTGGATTCGTGGCAGCATACAGAGTGTAGATCATTTTGAATCGCAGTGATCGGATGATAATTGCGGATATTACATTGATCTATTTCTTTACTTTTACGAGTTTTATGTCGTGTCGTTATAATTGCCTATTATCGCACTGCGGAATGTTGTTCTTTCACAAATCTAAGCCAAGGCAATAAAATATTCCCAGAAATAATTGGTCAATGATAAATAGTGGCCAATCCGAAAATCGATTGATTTATTGATAACGATTAATTAGAGAGTATCATTGTTAGGGTGTGGATGTGTAAGTGAGACTTCCTTTTTGAACGAACTTTTCAAGTGAAGTTTGACGGACGCAATGCCTTCTCACGCGCACGTAATTTAGTGGTGAGTTTGGCGCGCTTCGTTGTCATCCTAGGTTTTCTGGCCCTTGCTAATGGTCGTTTAGGACCCATTTTGTAAATGATGTACCACTGTAGGTACTTGATTCACTTTCGCAAATTGAAAAAATAAAGCTGACACGAAATGCTATATATACTGCCAGAAGGACACAAAGCCACAACACAACGTGTTTGCTGAACGACAAGAGCAGCGACTGACCGAACTTCGAGCTGCGAAGAGTACTGTGACTTGCATGCTTGGCTTTGTGTCATGTGCCATGTGGTCGGGCTAGGGGTTGGGCTTTCAGTGGGGTAGAAAGATATGCCAAGTGCCTGATGTGCCCCGTCGAAGCGATCCTGGAGATGCAGGTAGTCAGTGGGTAGGCCCTGGGCCACAGTCCTGGGAAGGCGACAGGGATTTCGAACATCACAAACCTAAAGATCGAATCGATGCAGATATCAGCGAGTGCCTGTAAGGTCCAGCCTCCATATCAATCAGTAATGAGCTAATATTCGAAACCAGTGATTTATAACCCGTGCTTATTAGGGCTTCCGTGTGCTTCCGTGTGATCAAACCCACTGTTTCAATAAGGCTACAATAGCGACAACCCACAGAGGCGAAGGCGCCCAATCGGCCAATCGGTGTACTTACCAATAATTTATTGATAATTATTAATTATAACTACGGCAGGAGGTGAGCTATATACCACTATTGGGAAGCGCAGCGCTCGAATACTCCAAAAACAAAAATGAGTTCGTCACACATGGTCAAAGTCTTGTCACATTCTAAAATACGTCGGGAGCTTGGAAGGCGAGACTTTTTACCGCAGTGCTCGTAAATCATTTCATTTGAGCTTAGAACCAAAATATAAACTAGAGGCTTATGAGATAAACTCTCGCGCGAGATACTTTTGGTGCACGAAACGTTCCAAGGTCGCTGAAGCTGGCTGCTAGCGATGAAGAATTGACGCCTGTATGTAGGCAGTTCATAAAGATCGCGGCTTGGAATCCCGGGGAAAATTTGCTTCGCGCAACCGTTGCTTGTGTACTGTCAGGAATCTACATTTCTTGACCGATCTGGATGAAACTTACATATTTGGAATCTGCATGGTTCAGGCCTCCTGCCCCCTCATTTTAAAATCGCGAATATCTTATTGTTTCCCACTGGCAGTCTGTTTAAAATCATGTAAAATTTGAACCTATTTTTCCAAGTTTTCAAAATTTTCTATTTCCGTTTGTATTATACTTGTAGTGATAAAAACAATAGGTCACAAAAGTACCACAATTATGCACTAGGAAAAAAATCCTGACCACGCTATCTCTAATTTTGCGACTTTTGGACAGTACAAAAGATTCCATCGCATTTTCCGAGCCCCCCACCAATTTTCCTGCACAAGATTTTTTTAAATATTTTTAGTTAGTTATGTTTAGCATAATAAAACCATAGAACATACAAAAACCCCGTTTTTAGGTGGGTGTGAAACCCCTTAAACCGTGATTATCTTCTGGGTACACTCGTTAGATCTCAGTATCAACACTCACTGGTATCTTTTTATGTGCCTCGTCTATTTTCTGTTTCCATTTTTCTATTAGATTATTTTGTGTCATTTATATGGAAACTATCTTGATACCTTTCAAGATGCTGCGCCCTCTCGAACCAGATTCTTTTTGCCTCAAAACAACAGACGGTGACAGAGCACTTTAAATATTTAGCCGTAAAATAAATGGAATAATGGTGATTGGTAGATTCACTTATAACACTGGCCGGGCCTTACACTCTATAAATCCGCTATATTATTTTCTTTGATTGACACATGGGTTAATTTACAACCAATGTATAACGAGGTTTTAGCTAGACCCGGTTTTAAGCGAGGGATTGTTGGAAGTTCCAAGTTGTGGCCGTCACAAATTTACTTCAAAGTTACATGCTTCATCAAATAACCAGCGTTCCTGCTGCTGAGTCCTTGGCGATGCCGAAATCTCTAGATGATGAGCTGTTCCTTACGATACGTTTGAAACATGAATTCTTCACGCTGTAGCAACCAGATTTTCCAAAACGAGAATAATTTTTTCAACTAAAACGAACTCTCATTAACCAAGTACGACCAGGCTAAAGCAAATACGTTTTCTCTCATTTGCTGCATGACGCCAAAGCCGGTTGCTTCCTCGCGACGTTGAGTTCTAACCTTGAGCAAGGGTACCTTTATGACCACAAGATTCTGCGTAGGTACATTGCAGCTCTGACGATGCACGTCACCTTCTACCCAGCGAGGTTGGTTATAGGATGTTGATTGTTGGAGGATGCATCCAAGTCTTCACCGTACCTTTTGCAGACGCTATCGATTTGTCTTTTTTTAAGGTTCTTCATTAATTGAATTCTCGAAGCAAACAAAACGTACCTGTGCCATTATCATTCTTGGATCGGTTTGGTGCTGGATGTGTCACGTGTGTGGTTCTGGGAACCAAAAATAATTAAGGGCTGGGTGTTATCTTATGCCATGGCTATAGCTTTCACCCAAAATTATCTTGAAATAAGAACCTATGCAAAGAGTTTTGGGACTCATATCCCTCACACCAAACATTGCAATGGAACATCTTGGGAAGTTGATTGAACGCCGGAGTTTTTTCAATCAAACGAGGAGATTACATTTCTCCACAAACGTCAACAGTACTGTATTGATGGGCTTCCGCAATTACCTCCATCGGCTATCATAACATATCTTTAATCCAATTGTTATGATTAGTATTATTATATATCTTCTATCGTTTCCTTTGAGAGGGTTAAGATTTGAACAATCTTACCTCGGGCTCTCGGGTAGTCCACGAACACAATCATTCATCTGGGTACAACCTGTATGACGGCAGGGCCAACAAGTATTATTTCCTCTCGTTGGCGAGGTGCCAAGTGTTAACGTGGGTCTGATCTTCACCTCCCTCCTGAGCAAGACTTGTTCCCTTCTTTATTCTTCTGAGGTCCTGCGACCTCGATCTCGGCAAGCGAACACATTTTTGCGGCATAATTATTTCCACTTGCTTTTAGTAAAGTTCATTCGCAGATATTCTTCATTCAACCATATTTTGTAACCGAGAAGCGATTTCTTCACCCCTTTCTTCTCGCTACAAAAAGCTGTAGCTGCTACTCTTAAAGCTCCAGCCATAACGCTGCAAGTAGAAAATTTAATTAAATTTTACTGTGTTGTTAATCGCTTAAAACACGTTAAATCCAGAAAAAAAGCCAGCCAGACAGACCAGCAAAGTTAAAGGCTTCCAAAATAGGGAGTTTATATAAGGTTAAAATTAATATTAATTAAAAACACCATCAACATCAAAAAGGAATAAGACCAAAACGAATGAAAAAAATAATTTTGTCTGCATTGGCTGGTCATCCCTTTCTCTAAATTAAACCATTAAAAACTGAATTTTGTCGCTTTCAACGAAAACAAATTAAATCATCGAAAACATATTACATGCATTTCATCCAATATATTTTGGGTTTATTCTATTTATTTTTTATTAATTTAAAGCAAAGCTGTTTAAAATGTTTTAATAAATTTTGAAAAGAAGGAATAATAATCTGCTGGGATGATGACTAATCCGAAATTGAAGAAGTGAATTGATTGAATTGATTGATTGAATGATTTGAATTTGATCAGATGTTGAGGGTGAAGCTGCCGTGGTTGTTTGTTATACCGAAGCTGCAAACAAAAAGATTTAATAATTAATTATTTAATTAATGGGAAAAAAGAGTTATTATGTGGCTATTTATAAATGAGGTGCATAAGTAAATACTGATGTCTGTATACCACGGGCTTTTCAAATTTTTTTCAGACGAATATGAATTTAAAATTTTTCTTTCGTCTCTTTTTTTGTTCCATAGCTTTCCCATTTTTCATTTGCCTTTTCTTCTGCCTATTTTTATATCTCCTGTGTGCATTTTCTTTTCCCTTCCGAATCTTGTTCAGTTTCTGTCTTGGGTCGTAATATTTCTCCTCAGGCTGGCGAACAGCAGCTGACCTTTTTGCTGCTTCGGATTGAACCTGTGAGAGACAAACATTGGACGTTGTATTAGTACCTAATGAGAATCTGGAAACGTCAACATATACGGTTATATAATTTACAATGATCGATGATCAATGATTATTAATGTTGTTGGCTTTACAAAGATAACTTTACCTTCTGCATCCACAAAAATCTCGCTTCCGCTTTCGGACGTGGCTGCTGCTGTAATGAATTGCGTTTTACAGAAATAAAAGAATAAGGAAATAACAGAATTGTCAGGGCACAAGATTTTTCCAATAGATTTGTCACTGCACATTACGAAATTTCTTCTTGAGTTTACACAATAACTATATTTGTACTGTGTTCTATGACATGTTATTTTTGATAACTTAAATTTTTTTGAAAGTTTCATTTATTTTTTCATCATCAATCATCATCCAAGAAAAAAAATCTTTTTCCCTCTTTCTACATCTTCTTCTCCGCCATTTTATTTCATTCGTTCAATCAATTATCTCTCCACTTTTCTTTGCTTTCCCACAATCTTTCTTTTGCAACATTTTTTACCATTCTTCACCTCTCTCTTCAACACTTTTACCTGCATATTCCTATTTTTCTCTAGGCCTTCGCACTATTCGTTTTTTTTATATAATCAATATCAAAAAGTTACCTAGGTATATGTTAGACTTAAGTATTTTTCAAGATTTTTCCGGATTAATATTTGTATGTATTCTTCAGAGTGGTGGTGATAAGAACCTGTTTCTCAGCGGAACGTCGCGATTGAGTTCATTGGTTGGTTTTTGTATGGAAGCCTCGTAGCCGCGCCAAGGCACCAACCACGTATGAGGTTTTTGGTTTTTTAACCCTTTCTTGGGCAAATTAATTCCTTCGAAAAAAACCGTTTTTTTGGTGTGAAACCATTGTGAAATTTCACAAGCTAACACCTCCAATAAAAAAAATATATATATTTTGTGTCCTTCCCACCAAAATTTTGGTGGGAAGTATACGTCCCGCTGCCCAAATGAGACTTTTTTTTTTAGTTTTTATTTTATTTTTTATAATAAAAAACACATTTGGTGGTAACTGGTTCTACATATTGAGATTAATACTAAACAGTAAACACCCTAATACTATAGAAAAAAGTCAGATTAGGCACCAATTACAAAAAGACCCGCTGCCTGAAGTGCCGAAAGTTCTTCGGCAGCACCAAAATCCGCTTCGACTTCCGAGCCTTCACCGTCGCTGGGAATATCATACAGCAATAAGATCATTTCCTCGCCTTTTGGCACTCCTGATAACAAAAACAACACAAATATAAGAGAAAATCACCAAAATAAACAACTATAACCCAACTTTATTTTCACATGGTACCCGGTTCAGCGGGAAGTGGGCTTCCCATAAAGCTTATATTGATACAAATCATAAAATAATCACGTTGTAATTATGCTATTTATCATGAAGGCTTCACAGTACAACAACAAACAACATACTTACATATCAAGCTTATTTTTTCACAACTTTTGCTGCAAGTGGCACATGTGTCAATTTTGTGACCAATCTGACAGCTGGATTTGCAGTTTTCTGAGAGCACCTCGTAAAGCACCGCAGAGCTACAGTGTAGACTTGGGAACTATTTTTTTAGTAGTCCTACATACATCTGCTAGATGGCAGTGCATCATCGTATACGGAAGGATACTTCCCATGAACACACCAGCCGGTTTTACTTGCTGGGAAGCGGGCTTCCCGCCGCCCACGAGGGGCCAAAAGTTAATTCCCCATAATTTTGTTTTATTTAAGTGGGAGGTAATTAAAACCACCTCATATGGATATGTTTCTGTTATTTTAAGTGGCAGAGTCCGAACCACATTCCTTTTTTTTTTAAGTTGAGGGAGGTTACCACATCATAACATGGTTATTCAGGTTACTGGTCCGCGTAGTGCATCTAATGCAGGACCTCGTGGAACACGATGTTTTTGGTGAACACCGTGTCGCAAGAGCGGATCAACTTGTCCTGAGCCTGGTTTCCAACCACCTGCACGGACACAGAGTCGATGGACAGCGCCACGTAGAGTTGACCGTGGCCGAAGACTGGCTTCTCCAAGTGGATGCCGACACGTCCTAGAGTCTGCCCCTGTGGCTTGTTGATGGTCATGGCAAATGCCAGGCGAGTCGGGAACTGGCGACGCTTCATGGTGAACGGCAGGCCGACATGCGGAGGCATGAGGTTGATGCGAGACAGAAACGTTCCGTCGCCCGCACAACGGCCTGCGATGATCCTGCAGTCGATCACGTGCTCGTAGAGCGCAACCACGCTTAGACGGGTGCCATTACAGAGTCCGGCCCTGACGTTAATGCTTCTCATCAGCATCACGACCGCATTGACTTTCAAGCGCAGCTCGTGCGGTGGCAGACCAGCCGGCGTCAGCGAGTTGACGACCTCGAGTGGGAAGTCGGCAGTCAAAGCGTCGCCATCATCACCCTCGCCGCACTCGATGGAATCTGCGCTGCAGTACTCGCGGATTTCCCCTTCGAGTCGCTCGAGAACCACGTCGTTGATGTCCAACGACTCCGTGTTCTTCGGACACAGAATAGCGTAGTCCTGCATCTCCGCCATCTCGGCAGCACAGATGCCTTCCCCGAAGACGGCGTCCACGACGCTGGCCACAACGCACTGGTCTGGCAGAGCGATGACGTCTTCTAGCAAGTGTTGTTTGTTGAGAAGCTCCCCGTTGCCGACGCGAAAAAGCCACGAAACAAACCCCCGACGTACTGTTCTCCACGATGGGCACTGGCATCCGGAATTCCGAGTGGCAGGTCCTTCCTCCTTAGAACAGCGTCGCCGCGATGCCCGTCCACGCGACGGCCACAGCACGCTCGCCTCGGGCTCGCAGCGCGCTGATGATGGTTGTTGTAGAGGAATGTTTTCCCGCTGCCACCCGGGCCGTCAAGAAAGAAACATCTCTGCTCGGCTTCCGGGTCGTCGATAGCCACCATCACCGCATCGAAGGATGTGCGCTGCCGCTCGTTAAGCTTTTCTACGTCTGTCTCTGCCTCATCCCTCTCGGCAGCCTGGTCGAACTGCTCGTCGACGGCAACCATTACTGCCACTCGCGGCGCTGGCAAGCCGACGTCCAAGTGGGTCATCCGATGCAGCGCCAGGATAGATTGTACAGCGTTTAAAGCCATCTGCTCCGCTTCGGTCGCGTCGTTTTCTCGGGCAAAGTCCTCGCAGAAATCACCCTTGAAGCGCTCCCACAGCAATAGCGGCCGCGTCGGCTCGCAAAACGCGCAGATCACGGCGAACAGCTGGCAAATAAGTCGCTTTACTGCAGCCTAGATTTCTACCCCTGGACGGGCATGATTGTCACCTAGAGGGAAGATATGTCTTGCTGCTGGGTGATTAATTAAAACATGGTTCTAGATTTCTACCCCTGGATGGACATGATTGTCACCTAGAGGGAAGATATGTCTTGCTGCTGGGTGATTAATTAAAACATGGTTCTAGATTTCTACCCCTGGACGGACATGATTGTCACCTAGAGGGAAGATATGTCTTGCTGCTGGGTGATTAATTAAAACATGGTTCTAGATTTCTACCCCTGGACGGACATGATTGTCACCTAGAGGGAAGATATGTCTTGCTGCTGGGTGATTAATTAAAACATGGTTCTAGATTTCTACCCCTGGACGGACATGATTGTCACCTAGAGGGAAGATATGTCTTGCTGCTGGGTGATTAATTAAAACATGGTTCTAGATTTCTACCCCTGGACGGACATGATTGTCACCTAGAGGGAAGAAATGTCTTGCTGCTGGGTGATTAATAAAAACATGGTTCTGGATTTCTACCCCATTTTAGAGCTGGATTGTATTTGCATTCTAAAAAACAGGTTTCTTACAAAAATCATTTTGTATGAGGAGCAGCAAAATATCAAGAACTATTAACGATTAACGAGAAAGTAAAATACTTGACATTAAAAATGGAACATTAATTATTAAAAGGCTTGTTAAATTATTCAACATTATCGCTTCAAGACATTTTTCAACAATGTCTGTAAAAAAATCTTAGCTCGGATTTTTAAAGATCCTAAATGTTGAAAAAACTTTGCGGTCTGTAAGCACAAGTGATGTAAATTCTGATGATTTATTGAATTTATTTAATAAGGATCTTTTGTCGAACAGCAATGTTAAAATAGCAGTAAGACAGTTCAGAAAAAATGTTGAAAAGGACGAATGAATAGTGTTCGTAAATTGCCAATTGCCAAAATGACCAAAAAAACAAAGCATTTTATATTGACCGAAGATCTGAGAAGATCCTTCCCTACAAGAAAACACGTTCCAATTTTCAGTGAAGACAAATTAGTGATGGAAACTCTAAATAAAAGTGTGCATTGGGGTGAAACAAAACAGGAAAATATTTAAGATGCATTAAAATATTGACGTTTTCAGTGAAAGTGCTTTAAATTTTCACAAAATAAATTTTCTCGCATACTTTTACTCAGAATTTAGCAAGTTTAGCACCCTTGTCAGGCTGGGTGTTCTGGGAGTGCTTGTTGGGAATCCACAAACCTCGTTGATTAAAAATCGCAGGGTTTTATTCAACCCCGGTTGGTTGCGTACATCCCAGAGATATTGTTGCGCAGCAGCAACATCGCAGCCTAATGCAATTGAAGGTGCATTAGTTACGAGTTGGGTGCGGTTCAATGACAGTCATTTCTGGTTCAAAGAAGAGGCGCCCTAAATCTTCCAACTTCGGCCGCAACAAAACCAGTGGAGAATCCCTAGTTAAAAGTTCATTAATGCACTTGGATTATACAATGCTCTTACAAAGATTGTTCAAGAAATACAATGCCAAAATATGTAGTTTTAAATCTCTCTGTAATATTTAAATTAATTAGCTATACTTTAAAAAAGAAGACTAGCAGGTACCCAGCTAGGACCGGCGGGAAGGTTATATGCCCCTCTAGGGCAAACATTAAATAATGTTAATGTCTCGCAAGTGAGGAAACATTGAGTGCATGATAAAGGCAGTTGTCCGTCGGCATACATTCCTCCAAAAAGGTGAGCAATCTCTGCTTCCGAGGGAACGAAGATACTGACCCGCGCATTTTGTCGACCGGGAAGGTGAAGATGGTGCACGGACGGACCGGGACAAACACGTTCTCCAAAAGTGCTGAGCCAATTTGCCAAGATCTCGCTTCTTATTTCGTTGGGGAGGGTCAAGTCCGTTGGCAGGGGAGGCCAGCAGGTCTTGAATAAGCACCTGTGTTTTCAGTTAATTGATTGTGAGATTAAGGAATAAAGAAATTAAAAGTGAAACAGCTCAGATTTCATCGGTATTGTTTTTTAATCTGTCCCATACTCCGCTTCAAATATCAATTCATGCACCTTCCGCCGCAGCACGGAGGCAGCCTTTTAAGGACCTGGACCACCAGACGGCCACAGGTTGTTTGCATCTAATGCAGGTGATGCAGGAGGAGGCGTCGGGCGGCAGCCTGCAACCATCGACTGCTGCCTGCCTGAAACAGATAATAAAAAACATAAAAAGGGTGCCAGTAGCAGGAATGTAGTACCCCTTTAAAAAAATATTCATGAAAAAACACCGATATCTATCAAGTAATTATTTTACCAAACTTTCTTTGATGGTCGAATGCTGGACAGGCAGCAGATGGACGAACTGGATGCCAAGGAGCCGAGTCTTGGTGCTTGTCTCGCGTTCTGTCCCTGACATCCTTCTCTTCCAGCAAGACTTTGAAATCATTTCCCATCTCAAAGCTGGCAAGCCTCATGGCAGCCGGTGGCTCCAATCTCCCTGACGATCTTTAAAAACAATTAAGCACTCAAATTAGAACAGACTAGGTAGTGCATACAAAGAACATAATTACTACAAAGCAGCTCTTTTACGGCCAAGTTATATTCCTTCTTTGTAGGTAGGTTCGCACTTCCTTCCTCCCAGAAATGTCCCTAAAAAGCCATGGACTTTTTCTAGGGCACACGGAGCCGCATCGGGCGGGCCGGAACCGCTCGGCAGCGCGGACCAGACCATGCAAGCTTCTCGTCTCTTTAAAAAACAACAAAAAAACAAATAAATTATGAATTTACAAAATATTCCCAAAAATATACAAAAAAAGTTCCCTATCAGCTCAGCTACGAGACGGACGTGTGCTGATACCTGCTCTGTAGTTCGACCATACAACAGTTTACAGGTTGAACTCTATAGAATGTTGTGCGGCAAATGTTCACTTGCACTACCATCGGATGGTGACTATATTTTGTGTAGTGGCTGTGACAAAGAATACCATTACGGTAAGAATTGTGCTGGACTGAGCAAAGCTTCTCATCTATCAAAATCAGAAAAAGCCAGGAAGGACTGGTTGTGTGCCAACTGTCGTGAGGCAAAGAAGACAAACACTCCAACTGATACGCAATCAACATTCAACTTTGAGGACACTTCTCTTAGAAAACTCATTGAGAGTATTCTTGAAGAATTTAAGTCGGAGTTGCGTGACAGCTTGAAATCGGTTTCAGATGAGCTTAAAACTCTAAACGCCAAAATTTCTACAGAAATAAACGGCATCAAAGAGTCAGTGGAAGTCTTAAAAAACAGAAACGTGGAGCAAGACGCCATCATAAGCAGTTTGCAGCAACAAGTTGTTTCTCTTGACCAATACGGACGCAACAAAAATTTCGAGATTGCCAACGTCGAAGAGGTACAGGGCGAGTCTGTGGAGAAAATCATACTGTCACTAGCAGATAAGTTAAATATTGTCATCTCTGCCGACGATATCGACGCTGCGCATCGTTTACCGACTAGAAACAACTCGAGACCTTCCAGTATCATCGTCCAGCTCACTACTCGAAAGAAGCGGGATCTGTTTATCAATAAGAAGAAACAAGTCGCTGCCGTTTCAAGTAAAGACTTGGTGGGAGGAACCAGCACGCAGAGGTTACATATCAACGAGAACCTGGGCCCTTACTTTCGCTCGTTACTTTTCAACACCAAGGTACTGGCCAAGGAAAGAGGGTTTAAATTTGTCTGGTTTAAATTTGGAAAAATTCTCGTTCGTAAAGACGAAAATTGTAATAACGTAATAAAAATTTATAATCACGACGATTTGTCTAAGTTTCGCTCATTAAATACTTAGATTTCACTATTGTTATTTTGTATATCGCTGCATGGCTCTCGTTAACGTAAATGAAAATGATGAGAATGATGTACATAAGGTAATAACAGACGACATAGTGACTTGGATGTCATCATCAACGGGGTTAACGTTTCTGCATATAAACATTAGGTCGATAAGAAAAAACTGGTTGGAATTAGAGGCTGTACTGCAGCCTGTGAATGGCTACTATGATGTAATTGTACTCACGGAGATTTCATACGTGCGTGAAGGGGAAAATTATAATTTACATGGATACGACTCTTTCTTTAAAACAAGGCTTAACAAACGTGGAGGCGGAATAGCTTTGTTTATCAAAAACTCTCTGCAGTTTATAGAAATAAAAAATAACTTTGTTAATTTTGAAGCACTCCATGGTTCCTTGACAGGTATTAGTGGCATGCCCTCCCTGGAATTGCTAGCTATTTATAGACCTCCAAGTTGTAATAGGTCCTTGTTCATCGACGAATTAGATAAGCTCTTGGCTGATACGAAGACAGCCAACATGGTTCTGTTAGGCGACATAAATATTGACATTTTACAGGAGGACGATGTAATTGTTCAATCCTACAAGACCTTGCTATCTGCAAATGGATTTCTCGCTTGTATTTCTGACGTCACTCGAGAGGAACATAGGCTGAACCTTATTTCTAAATCTTGTCTGGACCATATATTTGTGAGACTCACTGACAATAACGCTCCATATAAACTTCGTTCAGTTATTTATACGACTAAGTTGTCTGACCACTATATGATAGGTGTAAACATAAATGTAAATAAAGAGATGTCTGGCAATGGAGGAAAGGCTAATTTGCCATACCTCAATGAAAAAAAAATATCCAGGTTACTTCAGGAAGTCAAATGGGACAGCCTGCTAACTGAAACAGATAGTAACAGTCTATGTGAAAAGCTTGCATTATATTTTGGCAAGTGTTATGACAGTGCGACCTGTATCCCTACTCTACAGGATAGACGTAAACGAGAGTGCAAAAGTTGGGTCACAAATGATATACTAAATTTAAGTAAAGAGAGAGATAGGAAATTTAAACTTTGGAAAAACTGTAAAAGCTCTCTCGTCAAACATTATAGAGCTGATTATAAGATATTCCGAAATCAAGTCAGTAAATGTATCCACTCTTCTAAATTAAAGTATTACAAGGATAAAATAACCTCTGCTGCCAATAGCTCCAAGGATACCTGGCAATTAATTAACGAGTTCGTAGGAAAAAGAAAACAAGCATCAGTCGATGAGGTTATTATGAAATACATAGGTCGAAGCAAATCTTTAATGGATCTCACTAATTGTTTCGCTAGTTCCTTCCTCAGTGACGTAAATTCTATAACTCATAAATGTGACATTCGTGCCGGTTTAATTGATGAGTTTCAAGAGTGCCAATCGATGCGTATGCCCAGAATTACTGAATCCGATATTAAAACCATCATTGATAGGCTTGATATGAGTAAGCAACCAGGTATAGATCGCATTAGAGTGCGCGACCTAAAGCTATTAAAAAATGAAATTAGTCCGGTATTGGCTCTCCTAATAAATTTGTCGTTACGTAGCGGTGTTGTCCCAGACCGTCTAAAAATTTCCCTAGTCAAGCCTATTTATAAAAAGGGTGACCACATGGAGTATTCGAATTATAGACCCATTGCTATTCTACCAAGTATTGAACAAATTGCGGAACGCTGTGTAGCCAACACTCTGCATGCTTATTTGCTCAATCATAAAATTATCAACTTTAACCAATTTGGATTTCAAAAACATAAAAGCACTTCCGATCTCTTATCAATATTTTCAGATTTTATTAATTCAAAACTTAATGACAACAAACACGTTCTGGGTTTATTCATTGATTTCTCCAAAGCCTTCGATACTCTAAATCACTCCAAATTGTTACTAGCCCTAGAATCTATCGGTATACGTGGTCCTTTATTACGTTGGTTTGATAATTATTTACAAAATAGGAAAATACTAGTTAGAGTGGGTAATGTGTGTAGTATTCCTAATATCATAAAATCTGGTGTTCCGCAGGGTTCGATTTTAGGTCCTGTTCTCTATTTAATCTACGTAAACAACCTGTTCCACTGTATTAAGACCTGTAAAATTCTAATGTATGCGGATGACACGGTCATTCTTGCTTCTCACAGAAACCTAAAAATCGCTGAGAACTACTTACAGGAAGACTTCACTAACTTAACCTACTGGACACATGATCACGAATTAGTCATAAACGCTAATAAAACCAAACTAATTCACTTCGCCTCTCCTTTCAACAAAGATTTAGACAGCCCTGTTCAAATTATATGCCACTCATACGAATGTATTCATGATTGTGCACGCGTTTTGATGACTAGAAGGTCTTCTAACTGTCATAATTGCAATGAAATCGAAACTGTTCCTAATCTTACGTATTTAGGTATTGTGGTCGACCGATTTTTGTGTTGGAATCCTCATATTGTTAAAATTAGTAACCGATTAAGAGCCACCTCATTTCAAGTTTTCCAACTCAGGCTTATCTTACCTAATTATATATTGAAACTTGTATACCACGCTATTGTTGAGTCGATTATGTTATATGGAATTTTGTCTTATGGTAACGCTTCAGTTAATCACCTTCGCCAGATTCAAGTAATACAGGACAGAATTGTAAAAACCATGGTTCCTTATTTAGATTCCAAATCAAAACGCTATCAACACTGTAAAATTCTACCTTTTCATGAACTATTTCTTTATCGCTTTATTCTGAAATACTACTACTGTAATGATTTTAAAACAATCAACAAAATTAACTTCAATACAAGGCTACAATTGGGTATGAACTATATCGTTCCTACTTACATAAATAAATATGGTAAACGTCAGCTTAGTGTTGCAATACCTTTAATATTTAATCAGCTACCGAAATCTATGAGGAATATTAGTTCTTTTAATATTTTAAAGATGGTGATTAAAACTTGGTTCCTAGACAATTTGTAGCCCCCCTCCATCCTGTCTTGTTATCATGCTTATTGTTTTAGCAGTCAACTGTTGCGTACCCTCAAAAGCGTGCACCCTTTTCTGCTGTGTATATTTCGATATGATAAACGCTAAGACTTGTTGGCCTCGATTTTTGATTCTAAATAATGTATTTCTGAAACACAATATCATATGTTTAACATTAGTCATTCTCTCCAATTTTCTCCATGTGTATATATAATTTCTTTCTCTGCTCTTTTGTCTGCACATAGCCGTTATATATTTATTTACACTAATGTATATATAGGGGAAGGTTACCTAAGACGGGAAGGTTTTGGGGGCTTTTTTTCTCATCTGATAGATATGAAAGATAGGAAATTGAATATTTGGCAGATAAAAGAACACTATCTCGGCGACCTTTTGCCGTGAACAAATTTATGTTTTAAGTTTAAATTAAATAAAAAATTAATTAATATGCATTTCAATGTGTATGTTCCCATCTTTGGTAATTTTTACTTAAGATGGGAAGTGCATTTCCTAAGATGAGAAAAAATACTAAATAGGTAAATAAACAGTGGTCGATCCCAATAAAGTTATGTAATGATCATTGAATCATTACAAAATATTCAAAAACAAAGAAGAACCTGTTACTCGCACTTAAAACAAGTGAAGTACAATTCATCCGATGCGCCTTGACAGAGTGCTCATCGGAATGTTATACTTGATGCTAGCCGCTTTCAAAGTGATCTTGTTATCCTTGTATTTCTCCAAAGCAATGTTCATATCTGCCTCCAGCCAGCTCCCCGATCAGTTTTACGTTTGTACTTATACTTCGACATAGCAATCTAATAGAAAAAGATAGTTGTAAATACAATGATGACCAAAAATATTATTTCATGGACGGCCTTAACCTACCTCCACCATGGGGCACGATTTTTCCCGTCTTAAGCAACCACACATTCGTAATTTAAAACAAACCTCAAGATACAAACAACATAATATATTCTTTGCAACTAAGCGTATGTCAAGCGAAACATAGCAGCTAAATAATTGACCACAGATTAACGGTATTAGTAATTGATTACATTACCTAAATGATAAAATCCGACGATGGCGAAACTGATAGCTAAAATGAAGAATTTTTTATAAGTGTGATAACTTCCGATTGTGACCACGAACTAGAACTTTTTTTTCACGCACCGTTGCAGTTGCTCCGCAACGTCGTGCTGATGGCAAAATTGTGCTGCCATCTACCATAGGAAAAAAAATACCGAATTTTCCCGTTTTGGGTTACTTCCCGTCTTAGGTAACCTTCCCCTATATATGTTTTGTTTTTTTTTTGATCACGTCTTTTGTAGCTGCTATTCGTTTTTTTTTCTCGCTCTTGTTTAAGCCTACAGTCAAGCCTCTGGCTTTGTAGGACTTCTTGAGGAATAACTTGTTCATTTTTCTGTTTCTTGTGTGAAATTAAAAAAAAAAAAAAAAAATTATCATCCTATGGAAGCATGGTGCAATTGAGGTTAAGGCTCATCCACTTTCCACCACTACAATGACTGGCGACCCTTGCCCACGCAACAGCATTCGTATTTCTGTTTTTGTACTGTGGACTTGACACATTCCACTGATAATTTTCACTTTCGATGGCACTAACCAATTCGAAATCAAACTGACTCAAGCTTGTCCACCATTTTCTCACTTGCACTCAAACCCAGCGAAACGTTTGGAAATGTTGAACCGATATCAACATATCTGGCTCAGCGATCGTAACGCCCACAACTCGGGCTCTGATCGGAGAACCCCAAAGCGCAACGCTCGCAAAGCCAAACAGTAAACGAGGCATCAATATCATGATTTTTGGGCAAAAATTTGCAACTTGCTCTGCTTTTGGTCTGCGTTACTTTCGTTAACAGCTACGAAAGCTAAACACATGTTTCATACCGAAACATATCACGGCATTATCCTAGACTGTCTTCGTGATCCTGAACCCCTTCGAGGCTAGCACCTTACCGTGGTGAAGGGGTTTGTGTGGTCCGATGATCCGGGAGGCCATGCCGGGGGGAGGTTCCACTCCCACCAAGGTCTCCTATACCGGACAGGCTCCCGGGGAGGACCCAGACCAAGACTAGCCCGCCCCGTCGTTGTCGTGGGACCCGGACTTTGGTCTAGGGAGGATCTGGCGTTCTTTCACTCCCCACCTTTCATTTCACCATCTTTTCTTCGTCTCCCTTCTTACTTCATATCTTTAGCCGCCTCCCGAACCCACCATCTGTCTTCTGCGACAGCGGCGGGGTTCCCCCCATTGACGACCCGGCTACAAACAAGGATATGATTCGGTTGACTGTCGGTCGTTGTAGGCTCCAGCGATGTCTGGTGACTGGTGACCTGCACAGGGAGTTCTCGAGCCTTACCTTATTGCTGTCTCTTCTCTATCCTACACTCTCCTGTCTCTCTTCCGGCCGACCCCCTGTGCAGGTCAGAACGCTTACCTGCGTGTTTGCCATGCGCGGTAACCTGAACGGGCGGAAAAGATTTTCTTGGGGGTTGAGGGGCAATTGTCTGGTTATTAAAGACAATTGTCCCAACACACCCCTTAAGTTTCTGCTTCGCCCAAAACAGCAGGCTGGGGGCTAATCCACCCCCAGCCAATCGGCTCGCCTGGGGCGTTAATGCTTCACGCGTGGATGAGGAGGGGGGCACCGGTGGCGTGATGAGTGTTGCTGGGCCCCACCAGTTGCGGTCACTCGCGACTGCCGGTGCCTCCTGACTATATCCCCCGGACAACCCCGGCGTCCCAGTGCGACGTCCCCCTGGTTGGGCTCCGTGGTGGGCAGGGCTCCGGGGGACGAAATGACTCCATTTATATGGAAACCAAAACAAACAATCCCCCCCTTAATCCGAAAAAACGCCTACGTCCTCTTTTGGAGGACGCTATTTCATTGAAGGATGTGGTGGCTCCCAGGAGTGTGGAGCCACTCTTTCTTATTCTAAAACTCAACAGTGGTAAATCCTCCCGTACTGTTTCGCCTTTCGCGCAGAAGCGCGGTCTGTTACTTCTCGTAGGCGACGTCAAGAGTTCCAAGTGCCTTCGCGATGGCACGCTACTCGTAGAGGTAACTAACAGTGAGCAGTCACTGAAACTGCAAGCGGCAACTTCTTTTGACACCATGCCGATCACAGTGACTGCTCACAGGTCCCTAAACACTTCGAAGGGAGTTATCTTTAGCTTTGACCTACAGGACTTACCAACCGAAGAGCTAAAAAGAGAGCTTGCTAGCCAAGGTGTCACTGACGTCTATCGAGTGATGAGCAAGAAGACCGGTGACCTTAAGCCAAAACCATTGCTCATCCTGACCTTCGGCACCCCTAAGCTCCCGGATTTCATCTTTGCTGGCTACCTGCGTCTGCCCGTCAGGCCTCATATTCCTAATCCTCTGCGGTGCTTCACCTGCCAGATGTTCGGCCACTCCAGCTTCGATTGCAAGCGGAAGCCCATCTGTGGGAAGTGCGCCAAAGAGGATCACGAGACAGGCGCGTGCAGCAACAGCTTCCACTGTGCTAACTGCTCGGCAGCCCACCCCGTGTGGTCCCGCGACTGCCCACAGTGGAAGTTGGAGCGGAAAATCGTGGAGATCAAGACGATCGACAATGTCTCTTTGTTCGAAGCACGAAAGCGCTTCAACACTCAAAATGGCCTCGGTCAAAAATCATTTGCCAAAGCCGTGGACTCGGGCGCGGCTGTCTCGGCGGAGACGGCTCGTTTGCAGGCCATGGTGGAAAAACAGCTGCAACTCTCCGCCGAGCAGGCCAAGCGCCACGAGGAGATGGAGGAACGCCACAGGCAAGAGATCGAGGCCATGAAGAAAGATTTGGAAGCTAAGGACAGAGAAATACAGTCGCTTAAACAGCAGATCAACGAACTCCACGAGAGCCGTACGCTCCAGCTGCACGCTTCCAAGGGAAGGCAGACTGAGGCAGCACCTCGAGGAATGCGAGGGAAATAATCACCTTCCGTCCCAACACCACCGGTAGCTCCACGTCCACCTCCCTGTCTACCAGGAAGGATGGAATGGAGGTAGACCCTACCGACACGTCGCCGAACACCTGGCAGACGGTGAAGGGAAAGGAGAAGGAGAAGGTGAAAGAGAAGGGAAAATCCTAATAACTTAAAATGCCAGACATCATTCAGTGGAATGTTAGAGGATACAACACAAGAGCACCCGAGGTCCGTCAACTGGTGTCGTCTAAAAGCCCCCTTGTCTGTTGCTTCCAGGAATCACACCTGAAGCCATCAGACAAGCCACTCCTGAAGGGCTATGACTTCTACCGTTACGACCACACAGGTGGACAGAGAGCTCAGGGGGGAGTTGCAACGGCCGTCCACAACAGTATCCACTCGGAGACTGTTGTGCTGACCACCACCCTCCAGGCCGTGGGTGTGAAGGTTTTCCTTCCCAGCCCCCTACACATCTGCAACATCAACCTCCCCCCTGATAGTGTCGTTACCCAGCAATCCATCGACCATCTCATGGACCAGTCACCTCTACCCTTTCTTTTGGCTGGTGATTTTAATGCTCACAACCCCCTGTGGGGTAGTCTTAGCACCAATCAGAAAGGTACACTGGTGGAAGACACTATCAGGCTTCGCAATGTGGTCCTGTTGAATAACGGCAGTAACACCCACCTCACTGCATCAACAGGATCACTCTCTGCGATTGACCTGACTCTCTGTTCACCCTCCCTCGCTCTTGACACTGAATGGTCTGTGCACGACGATTTATGTGGAAGTGACCACTTCCCTATCTTCATTAAATCGTCGAGGATCCCTTCTCTACCACCCAGACACCCAAAGTGGATTCTAAGACGGGCTGACTGGTCACTTTTAAGTGATCTTGCCACTTTCGATGAGGCTGTCCCCGAGGATATCGATTCTCACGTGGACAGTTTCACGGAGGTGGTAATTCATGCAGCCGAGATATCCATTCCGCGGTCGTCTGAAAAACCCTACCGTCTCCCCGTCCCGTGGTTCACTTGTGAATGCAAGTTTGCCATCAGGGCGAGACGGAGGGCCCTCGCCTTCTTCATGTCGCATCCGACCCAAGAAAACCTGATCGCCTTCAAGAGCTCCAGAGCTAAGGCTCGGAGAACAATCACTGAGGCCAAGAGAGTGTCGTGGCGCGCCTATGTGTCGACCATCACGGCCCGCACGCCGTCGTCCAGGGTATGGGACAAGGTTCGGAAGTTGTCTGGCAGATCAACTTTCCGTCCCATATCCGGACTGATGCGTGACGGGCTGTTGCAGTCCACGGACCCGGCCATCGCCGACACTCTTGGTTCTCAGTTCTCGAAAGTCTCCAGCTCAGAGAATTACACCGCATCCTTCAAGCGGGTCAAGCAGGTAGCCGAGCAGCAAGGTCTTCTCTTCCGAAGTAAGAACCAGGAAACTTACAACCTGCCCTTCAGCGACTGGGAGCTGGACTCCGCGCTAAGAGCCGCCAACGACACTTCACCTGGCATCGATATGATCCATTACCAGATGATCAAACATCTGAGTAAAAGCTCTCGATCATACATGCTTCAGATGTTGAACAGAGTCTGGCTCGAGGACAGTTTCCCAGCTCGTTGGAGGGTGGCGATTGTCATCCCCATCCTGAAGCCGGGCAAAGACAAGACTGATGCTGCTAGCTACCGCCCAATTGCCCTTACAAGCTGCCTATGCAAGATCTTGGAGCGTATGATCAACGCTAGGCTCATGTGGCATTTGGAGAAGAACAACCTACTCTGTGCGGAGCAGTCTGGTTTCAGGCGAAACCGCTCCGTCACAAATAACTTGACCCAGCTTGAAGGATTGATCCAGGACAGTTTTCTCACAAGGAAACACCTGATCGCGGTGTTTTTCGATCTCGAGAAGGCGTACGACACGACGTGGAAGTACGGCATTTTACAGACCATCCACAAGTGGGGTATTCGTGGCCACTTGCCCCACGTTCGTGTCGGAAACACTCTCTCGTCGGCTTTCGATCAAGAAAACGGAGTGCCGCAGGGCTGTGTCCTCAGTGTTACCCTGTTTGAAATCGCCATCAACTCCATCACGACATGCATTCGAACTCCGGTTCGTGCATCGCTCTACGTTGATGATTTGGCGATCTTCCACCAAACAGGGAACCTGAACTCGGCTCAGCGGCAGCTCCAGCTAACGATCAACCGATTGGAGAGTTGGGCGGATCGACATGGCTTCAGATTCTCCTCGTCGAAAACAACATGCATGCATTTCAGTCGCCATCGTCTATTTCATCCTCATCCTGTCTTGACGTTGGCAAACCAGGTGTTGCCTTTCTCAGAGTCAACCCGCTTCCTCGGAATGGTATTTGACGAGAAGCTCACCTGGTTACCTCATCTCCGTCAACTCAAAGACAAGTGCTTGAAGGCAATGAACATCCTGAAGATCTTGAGCGGTACCTCCTGGGGAGCCGACAGAACGTCCATGCTCCGCCTCTACCGTTTCCTCATAAGATCTAAATTAGACTTTGGCTGCACTGTTTATGCATCGGCGAGGAAATCGTATATCGGCATCCTGGATCCAGTGCACAACGCTGGTATCAGGTTGTGTACTGGCGCGTTTCGCACGAGTCCCATCGTCAGTCTGCATTGTGAGGCCGGGGAGGCTCCGCTTAAGATCAGGCGTGACTACCTCCTCGCCAGCTACGTAGCCAAGCTGCGTGGCATGCCAAAACACCCGGCATACAGGTCTGTGTTCGCTCCGCCAAATGTTGTGCTCTACAACACCAGGCAATAAGCAACCAGACCTGTTGGCATCAGAGCAAAAGAGCTCCTGGCCGCATTTGGAATGGACCTACCACCTGTCCTTCCTGTCGGAATCGGTCGTGTGGCTCCCTGGACAACATCCCAGCCTGTGTGCCTGATGCAACTCGCTCAGCACACCAAGGCCCAGACGAGCCCGGCCGTGTTCCGACAGCTGTTCTTCAGCATTTGCGACCAGTACTCACAATACAGCAGGATCTACACTGACGGATCAAAGGACAATGAGTCTGTGGGGTGTGCCTTTGTCATCGACAACACAAGCGTGTGCTTTAAGCTCAGTCCTCTCTGTAGTGTCTATACAGCAGAGTTGTTTGCGATTCTTAAGGCCCTTGAACATATCAAGCGTGCCAATCGCATACAATTTCTTGTCTGTTCCGACTCTCTGAGCTCCCTCCAAGCACTATGTCAGGCATTCCCCACGGACCATCTTGTGCAATTCATCCAGGCTAAGCTTGGCGAACTGTGCTTGGTCGGCATAGAAGTGTTGCTCTGTTGGCTTCCAGGCCATGCAGGAATTGCTGGCAATGAGATGGCCGACAGAGCAGCCAAAGACGCCACAAGAAAAGCCGATGTTGACTTCACAGTTGTCCCTGTTAGCGATCTTAAAGCCGCCTTCAGGGCCGAAACAAAGAAGTGCTGGCAAGCGACATGGGACACTGTGTTAGTCAACAAACTGAAGCCCATCAAGGCAACTATCGACCCCTGGCAATCTTCTGCCCGACATACTCGACGCGAGGAGGTTGTAACAACGAGGTTGCGCATCGGTCATAGCCCGCTCACTCACGTCTTCATCCTGAAGCGAGAAGAGCCACCGATGTGCACCTCCTGTGATCAGCCTCTCTCGATTAAACATCTCCTTGTCGAGTGTGCCGTTCACAGGCAACTGCGTAACACCCTGCAGATTCCCGGAAGTTTGCCAGAGGCGTTGGGAGACAACGCCGTGTCGATAGATCGAGTCATTCGATTTTTAATTCAAACTGACTTTTTTAAACTTATCTAGTTTGTAGTAAGTTTTTAAAGCAGTTTACGTTCCAGGCGCAAGTATTTATAAAAACTGCGTCCGGACATGACAACTGGTGTTTTAGCTTTGTTTTTATTTGCTTTTTTACCCTTGACAATATTTTACACATCTAACTTGACTCAAATTTATTTGTTTTTAGTTGGAGAGTTGTTTTTATTAAAATATTATTAATATTATTATATATTTAATAATATTATTAAATTAAGACTGCCATTTTATAAATTGATCTAGTTAAGAGAAATTTTTAAATCAGTCTTAAATTCCTGGCGCAAGTATTTATAAAGACTGCGTCAGGAAATAATAACTAGTTTTTTTTTAATCTAGTTTTTGATTTTTGTGTCGCGTCTTGTGCCAAGTGGCAACTAGGTACGACACTTAACAGGCATTGCTCTTTCATCCTCAATTCTGCCGATGAATTACAACAAGCCCCTGACGTTAGACGGAAAATTTAAATTTCTCGTGTTTCGGTATCAACTTCGATATATTTGTATATTCGGGGATTTCCTCACTTGTGATATTTGATTGCATATTGTCTCCGGGCACGTTTATAAAGAGCATATTTTCGGCAGCTAAATTCAAAGCTGGTTTACGGCAAGTATCTTTTCATTGTGTATTGGGGGGAAATTTTTTCGCTCCATTGTTGGTCAAAATTTTGTTGGAGGTCAATTGCTGGAATACGTTGGCCTGCTCCAGGGTTCCTCCGAGATTTTGTACTTTCTAATAATTATTCTTTTAATATATTCCACAAATCAAAATAACTCTTTCATCCATATTAATTAATTAATTAATTAATTATTTATTAAATTATTAAACATATTTTTAATGAAGACGTTGCCGGTGACGAGGCCCCTCACCAGCCCATGAACCGCTTCTCCGACCCGTTTCCGGGCCCCACGTCGCCTCCACCTACGCTTTTTTTCAACACGGCTAATACGCTGGCGTTGCCGGTTGGTGTCGGCGTTGCTGGAGGGGCTGCAACCTCCGATGGAGGTTCGATGCCAGCTGCAGCCGGCCCTCGCTGCCAGTCGTCTACGATTTTCACATCGTCTGTAAAAGATGAACGCCATGAAAAATGGAAAATAATTTAAGTTTCAGATGACAACGAAAATAATAATATTAAAAAAAAAAACTCAATTTCAATAAATAAAATGTTGTATATTATTTCAATATGAATAATATTGTCTAGTACGTACACCTCTGGACACTGAAACCCGTCCACCTGAAATTTTTACAAGTCCCAATTTCGTCTTGCTTGGAAATAGTATACCTATAGGTAGCCAGGTAGAGGCTGAGCACATGGCATTTGAAACCACTTGCTTGGGAAGCTGCCTAATGATGGAAAACCAGATTTCTAGTGGGGCTTTTATCATTTCATATGAACCGTGCATTGCGAATATTAGTTCACCAGAGTAGCCCTTTTAGCCATGATCGAGCTCCAGCATTTGTCACAGAGTTGCCGGGGAAGGTTTAGACGGTTTGGACGAATTTCAATATCCTTGCTGTAATTACACTACATTTACATTGATACCTATTAATACCTACTAAAGAAACATTTATTCGACGGTAAAAATGACAACCGTTTGAATTTCCTCCACTGCATCGTAATAATCGACGTCGTTTGTTATCTAATCTCCCGTACTTGATAAAATATATCCGACCCGCCAGGACAAGGTAGCCTACAGCCATCAAAAAGGTCGGGTCTCGGAACCAACCATTGACTTGATCCAAAGATAATATAAGCATGATTATTAGAAACGAAATATCAATTCCAAAATTTGCATCCGTACCGGTACGGATGCAAATTTTGGAATTGATATTTCGTTTCTAATAATCATCATCTACCGTCCATGCAACGAGTATTTGCATTTAGGATTAAATTCACAATAATATAAGCAATTCAAAGGAGAGAAATTAAATCGTGCCATGGAAACAAACTTTTTCCAGAATACTGAAGAAGTGATGAGATAAACGTGTTACGCTGTAAAGAGAAGACACAGGAAGTTTTCGAATTATTTCTGCATCTTCAAAATTACGAGTTATAGGTCATTGGGGGGTGCTGAAATGGTGTGCAAGACTCACGAGATATCATATTTGTGAGCTTGGTCGATCCTCATTTCACTGGACAGGCATTACTGATAAGGAAAACTGGTTTATCATAACGAGGTATAGGTTCAGAAAGCACATGGCATACAGCATGGTGTGTACCCGACTTACCTACACTATTTTTCAAGCCAACCTCCCTCGGGACTTGTATACATTTCTAGTGGACGGATTTCAGTGTCCAGGAGTGAACCACGAAGGAACATATTTTCTTCGAAAAATCGGTCAGCGTCGGAGAGGTGTTCGTTTGCCATTTCAGAAATTGCACGAAACACAGAAAATTCGTCAATTGTTATTCATCAATAATGAGGCAAACATTTGTGAAAAAAAATTATTTGCCGCCGAACCGTGGAGTTTAATGAGGATTTAAAAAATGAAATAATTAAGTTATAGCTATTATATACGGGTAAATAATTAAAATGTTTTTATAATGTCAGTAAAAAAATTAAAAAAACCGATGACATTAAGACTAAACTTTAGATAAAATAATAAATTACGTACCTTAATTATAAACACATGCCTTCGCCAGGAAAGGAACCATCATTTTCTTCGTCAAAAATAAAAATATTATTAAAAACTGTACACAGCACACGCAACGAGTTGATAAAATAAAAATATAACATGTAATTTTGTCGTCTATCTACCGGGGTAGTAAAGACATACTTAAGGGACTTGTATGCCACTTTCAGCAACAACTGAATGCAACCACGCGAATAATTATTGATGAAAAGTCAGCAGAAAGTTTAAACATCCAGCCTCTAGACAGCTAACAAAAGAGCAAAGTGCACACATCAACAAACCAGGATACAATTTAACTGAATGAGAACGGATAATCGAAGGGAGAAACGTTCAATAACTTTATCAGTCTTAGGCCCGATTTTACAACCTCTAGGTAAGTTAAAATTTAGCCTCCACATAGCTAACTTCCACATAAGCTAAGTGGAAGTTAAGTCACGAGTAGCGTTTTATGACGTCTATTTAACTTCCCCATAGCTAAAGGGAAGTTTTTCGTTAGTTGGCAGCCCTGAGCTCTGCTTCTATACTGTCTGGGCTTTGATGCCTAGTACACACTAGTGCTCATTCTCAAAACAAAACTGACAGCCCAAAAAAATGGAGAAGAACAGATAACGTTGAGTGGAATAAATTGAAGATTGAAGAAAAAAAATTAAAACACAAACGTATTTAGAAAATTATGTTCAAATTAGTAAATAATGTCAGAAAAAATGAGAAAACTCAGACAAAGTAGACTAAAATGCTTACAAATCTGTTTTAGGTAAATAATAAATAAAACGTTCGGCTAATTTTACAATGAAGGACTGCCACCAACTAGAAATAGTAAAAATATTATTATTATTTATAATAATAAATAAAAATAAGTCAATATATTTTTATGTTGTATTTTGCTGAAAATCCCAATCTGCCTACCTTTGGCCGCGCTGGTGGCGACGGTTAAATGTCTATGGGTAAGGGGTGAATAGGGATAGGCTGATATATTAGAAAGGCTGATAGGAAGGAATAAAAGGAGACATAAACTTAGCTTCGAGATGCGCAGACTCGGGGCTCCGTCAAATACGAGTTCGAGAAATACACTTGTAAATTCAAACTTGCGATAAACGAGGGTCGCGATTTGTCTCGACAGACTTCCTGTCTGATGCGATGTTGAGAGAAGAACTGAGAGGAAAGGCTCACCACCGCATGTGCGGAGCTTGTCAACTTGATGACACGAACATAAAACAGCTGGAACACACAGGTAGCCAAATAAAAGAAAATGATTTGAAAGCGACAGAAGTGGCGCGAACATTTATTTGAATGCAAAGTATTTAAATGATATTTACTCTCAATCTTCATCTTTTTATATTAGATATTAAGATAGATAGATATTTATCTTCAATTCAGATTCAGTAGATGAGTTTTTCGTGAATTTGGCTGCTCATGAAATGTGCGAAGAATGAAAGAAATAGGATTAACAACTTAAATGTGTAGAAAGATGACACGTTCTCTTTGCTTCTCTAGCTCCACTTCGCCTGCATTGCTGCCCTTCTCGAGCAGTCTGCACGAACAAGGATGGTCAATTTTGTAGCGTCCGAAAGTAGTTGATAAGTCCACCTACGATAATAGCATGAAAGGCTGATGGTTACATTTTGTCTCTTGGTAAAAATAAATGTTGAAAGTACGGTAATCATGAAAAGATAGATTCCAGCCAGGAGATATTATCTTAATGTGGGTACAATCGATTGCACCCAGAACTCGAGGGAAAAGATTCTTTTGGTAGAACCCAAGCTCAATCTTTCTTCTTTCTTCCATGGTTTCGTGAAATCGAATGTATCTTGGTCGGAGATTTGCTATTGCCAGGCGAACTTTTTTGATAATGTTGCAGACCGTGCTCTTATGCACTCCGGCAAAATTACCAACTGATATCATGCATGCCCCAAGTGGCATAAAAGCGCAGGGCTATTAGCAGTTGGTTAATAGGTGACACAGACCAGTTCCTGCATAAAAATGGAATGACGAAGGAAGGATTATAGGAGGAAACTCCGTCAAACAACAAATTCGTATTTAGCGCGCTTGCGGAGACTTACTGATCTGTCATCGTTCCCAGGTGGGGTTCAATCTCCTCCAGAAGACGCAGCACTGAGGGGTTGGTTAATCTAAAGCGCATCTTCGTTCCACACGTTCAAATTATCTATCCTAGGCCTTATATTCTTCGCACTTCGACCATTAGCAACTAAATCCATAAAAAACTCATCTTCAGAATCCGAACTGGCAATATCTCGCCCAAAGTCAGCCATTTTCCTGAATTGACTGTTTGTTTATTTCCGTCGCCAAGGTTGCTAAATGTGACAATTAAATATAACCTGGAACCCAGCTTCGGGTTAAAATATCTTGCTAACAGCTTGGTTTTTTGTGGAGATTAAAGTTAACGGGAAGTCGTACAACACTTTAATTCGCTAACCTCCACATAAGCCTTATGTGGAGGTTAAATTTGCTTAACTGGAGGTTGTAAAACCGGCACTTACATATCTTAGTCCAAATTAAACACGTGAAGGAGGTCGAAACTTTGCTCAACCAGCCTAGACAATAAACTCGTCGTGCCGGCAATTTTAGGCATAGTTAGACTTGGTTAATACATGAAACATTAGGCATGGTTTAGTGCAAGTTAACCTATGTAAACATAGGCATTAAGGCATTTAGACATGTGGGCATTAGACACATGGGCATTTAGGTTTGCCACGTGACCATTAAAGTATCCTAAGTAACGGGCGTAGGGTTTTTAATGATTGGCTTGCCGTAAGTAATGGGTTTTGGAATATGGTCGTTCTTTAATATGAGCTTAAAAATTTAATGAAAAAAAATACAAAAAAATAGTGCCGGAGGCTCGCGGGGCTCCGCTGCTAGTCCGTATAAAATATTCCACAAATCCACATTACTCTTTCATCCATAATTCTGTCATCTACGAGGGGCCTGACCACGGTGTGCCATGGTACGGGCACATTTCACTTATTAGTTTGTCTCCCAAACTCTCAGCCAGATGTATTTTTACCACAATCAACACTCCAGCTTGATCATTAGTATGTTACATGGCCGATGATTGGTGCAGAACAGCCGATTACCGATTTCACACATTTTGAAAGCACAAATTTCATACATTTTTTTTTAAAGGGGGGGTTGGATTTGAATGACTTCAGAATGCTCTCTTAAACAACATTTTTGTTAAGTTTGTTATTTTTTTATATGAACTGTTAAAATATAATAATGAAACAATTACCCAGCAGCCTAGGCCACCGGTGTCGTCATGTGGCCTCTGGCAATGGGAGCAGCATGTGGGCGCTGGCGCATGCGCAGCGGGTCCCCTCGTAGCTGGCGGGAGGCGGTAGCTCGCTGCAGCTCGGGGGGCGGCCCCTGCCTCCGATCATCATTCTTGCCGCGTGAATTTAACAGCCGGCGTCAACTCATGAGCGACAATTGGCCAAACCGGCGGACAGACTTCTTGGGAGGGACCTTAAGATAACATGCCAGGGCCCGGATCCACAAAGCAGAGCTTAAGCTAAACCCTGGGGCTAAAATCAATTGACCCGGTTTTTAAGCCCAATTCGTATCCACAGAGTAGAGCTTAGCCATTTTTGGGGCTTAGATTACCCCAAAACTAACCCCTGCTATAGGAGTAGGGTTTAAACTTAAGCCCCAATAATTTTAGCAACAAGATGGCGAATGTCGACTCACATGAAATGTTTGTGAATTATTTTAAATCTCTACATACCTTTATTGCGAAATAATTAATTTCAAACAAAATCTATGTTTTTGTGTGCCTATTTCAGTGCCGGTGTATTTTTTATTTGAATTGAGCAGAATTGAATGAAGTGGGCTGTGGGCAAGTCTAGGCTTCTGACAGCTCATGTGTCAAACTCTTGTTATTATAATTTAGTTGGTGAAATTTCAAGATTTTAAGATTGCTAGATCTGCATCATTATATTGGGAGCTTCCTTATTGCATGAGTAAAAATCTTTGGACTAGGCGGTGCTTTATTTTATAAAAATAACAAAGTTATTATTTTATCTTACTGTAGCAGTTTCATGACCATTGCCAAAATGGTATTGAAATGTTGTAACATTTTGTATTGAACCTGAAAGCTAATTACTTTGTCAACATCAAGTCCCAAGTCTTTCCAGTTCATACGCAGATTCTCGTGTGTAATACAGAAATATACCTTTTCTGCCTCTGGAACCAAACAAAAATTTAAAGTTTAATTTGGAAAGAGCAGCTCGAATCGAGTTGATTTTTTCAGCTATGGTGGGAAAACAAAGCACACAACTTTGTATATATAAGGGCCGGTTTTACAACCTCCAGTTAAGTTAAAATTTAGCCTCCACATAGCTAACTTCCACATAAGCTAAGTGGAAGTTAAGTCACGAGTAGCGTTTTATGACGTCTATTTAACTTCCCCATAGCTAAAGGGAAGTTTTTCGTGAGCTGGCAGCCATGAACTGTGCTTCTGTACTGTCTGGGCTTTGATGCCTAGTACACACTAGTGCTCACTCTCACAGCTTATGCTGAAAAACAAAACTGACAGCCCAAAAAAAATGGAGAAGAAAAGGTAACGTTCGGCTAATTTTACAATGAATGTCTGCCACGGACTATAAATAGTAAATATATTATTATTTTTAATAATAATAAATAAAAATAAGTCAATATATTTTTATTTGAATGCAAAGTATTTAAATGACATTTATTTTATTGTGAAAATCACCGTACACAATTCAGATTCTGAAGATGAGTTATTCGTGAATTTGGTTGCTCATGAAATGTGCGAAGAATGAAAGAAATAGGATTGACAAATTAAATTAGTAGAAATATGACACGTTCTCTTTGCTTCTCTAGCTCCACTTCGCCTGCATTTCTGCCCTTCTCGAGCAGTCTGCACGAACAAGGATGGTCAATTTTGTAGCGTCCGAAAGTAGTTGATAAGTCCACCTACGATAATAGCATGAAAGGCTGATTGTTACATTTTGTCTCTTGGTAAAAATAAATGTTGAAAGTACGGTAATCATGAAAAGATAGATTCCAGCCAGGAGATATTATCTTCATGTGGGTACAATCGATTGCACCCAGAACTCGAGGGAAAATATTCTTTTGGTAGAACCCAAGCTGAATCTTTCTTCTTTCTTCCACGGTTTCGGGAAATCGAATGTCTCTTGGTCGGAGATTTGCTATTGCCAGGCGAACTTTTTTGATAATGTTGCAGACCGTGCTCTTATGCACTCCGGCAAAGTCACCAACTGATATCATGCATGCCCCATGTGGCATAAAAGCGCAGGGCTATTAGCAGTTGGTTAATAGGTGACACAGACCAGTTCCTGCATAAAAATGGAATGACGAAGGAAGGATTATTGGAGGAAACTCCGTCAAACAACAAATTCGTATTTAGAGCGCTTGCGGCGACTTACTGATCTGTCATCGTTTCCAGGTGGGGTTCAATCTCCTCCAGAAAACGCAATCTAAAGCGCATCTTCGTTCCACACATTCAAATCATCTATCCTAGGCCTTATATTCTTCGCACTTCGACCATTAGCAACTAAATCCATAAGAAACTCATTTTCAGAATCCGAGTTGGCAATTTCTCGCCCAAAAGTCAGCCATTTTCCTGAATCGAATGTTTGTTTATTTCCGTCGCCAAGGTTGCTAAATGTGACAATTAAATATTAACTGGAACCCAGCTTCGGGTTAAAAAATCCTGCTATTAGCTTGGATTTATGTGGAGATTAAACTTAACGGGAAGTTGTAAAACACTAAAATTCGCTAACCTCCACATAAGTCTTATGTGGAGGTTAAATTTTGCTTAACTGGAAGTTGTAAAACCGGCCCTTAGAAATATTTATTTATATGTTAAAGCATATTTATTTCATGGAAAGTCTCTCTTGATTTGGATGATAAGACAACCCAAAATCAGTTTCAAATTTGTAAAAAGTTCGAAATATCTTAAAATTTGATTTCTGGACTAAATCTTGGCTTTATTTTCTTTTTGTCTTTACTAAGAACTATCTATTTGATCAGAATACATTAATCATGTTGCAAAAAAACAACTATTGAACACTGATTTTAGCGAACTGTCAAAGCAAACTGACACTAAAATGAGTTACTCTTTCAATTGTTTCAGTGTTTACCTCCCCTCCATTTGCCCCAAGTGAAAATATCTTTTTTGGATACGAAAAATTGGGGTTAAAATTTTCGGGGTTAAAGTTGGTGTTAACTAAGCTCCTTTTTAGCGCAGCATCATCAGCGTAAAGTATCTTTACAGCAGTGATTGCGAAGGTAAAGCGATGATCCGAGCTCCGTATCGTAGCAACATGCCGTGTCAAAACTTGAGGTTATAGAAATTTACACTCATCATTGTTTCTGACATTCAAATGAAGAATTTTGAATGATTAATTATTTGCTATTGCGCTGCGATAGTTTAATAACCAGAAAATAAGTAATTAATTAATGGTAAAATGAGCAGGCAATTATGTTGTTTACTTTTCCTCTGCCTCCTTGAACCAATGAATTTGAAATACTTAGAAATAATATCTAGAACAGAACCTGTCAAATTATACATTAGGTCTTCCTATACAATAGAATTTTTACTGAAATCGGTTGGAAATAGTATCTCTACTACCGCATTTATAATTAAACAGCTGCGCTAAGTAGTAGTAGGCGGTAGGCCCTAATACAGAAACTGGTAACGATAACAAGGTATATAGTGGTTGGACGAGGAAATATTTCTCAGAGCGGCTGTATTTCGCATTAAGGGCGTAAGCTTGAGTAAGCATATATTGTTTACCAACTCACTTACCTACACTTCGTTTGCGCTATGCGCATATGTTTGCGCTATGCGCATATGTCTGCGCTATGCGCATATGTCTGCGCTATGCGCATATGCCTGTGCCCTATGGGCACCAAGGTTGAGCGAAGCTCAACCTTGTTTCTTAACCCCTTTTTTTAAGCTCTGCTTTGTGGATCTGGGCCCAGGTCATTTTTTTAATGGGAGCAATTGAGTAGAAACTTGAACCCAAGTGTTTGAGTAACGTGAGAATCATTATTTCCTTGTTGCAACCAGATTGGAAGATTAAGTTCCACTTGGAATCAACATAGCACAACTATGGAGCACAGAGTAAGAATTAATCTCCTTTTTTAAACCAAGGAAAGAAAATAAGGAAGTGTTTCACATTCTCTCAGTTCGGTTATTCAATGATATCTTTGTTCAAACAAGAAACTACTAAAAAAAAGTACCTCGCTCTCCAATGGTGAGCCTAACTTGGTGTCAACTCCGACTTCTCTAAATCCTTCTCTACAATCAATATTTCACATGTGAATCCAAGACATTATCTCTTGCAATGGACGAGGGAACATGTTATGTGATGTAATGCAAAATTTAATTGAGAAAATATATTGGTAGAATATTATTCAGCGCCTTCTAAAATCACCCACGGGCCAGTTTCTCGATACTAAGGCTAGACGTCAGTGCTGCATTAATTCCACAAGAAACTGTGTTTACCAGTCTTTTACCAGAAGCCAAATTTTGGCAGATACATTTTTTCTTAATTGGTATTGAGCAATAGCAAAATAGTGTGTCTTCCCCCCAAGGTTGAGACATGTTGGTTATTTCAGCCGGCAGCTGATTTCTTCCATGCAAGTAGAGCTAAACCAACGTTGAGATAATTGCCACTCACTTCTATTTCCTGGAAAGCTGTTTTTCCTGTCGGGTCAGGAACTGGAATGTTGCCATCTGTGGGAAGAGCTGGCGACGGAAATGCTCCTTGAAGGACTGGCTGGTTCGTGGACAGCATCAACTCTTCCCACGCGGCATCCTCGACCCTCCTTAGCGGTCCCCTGACGTCCGCAACCACTTCTTTAGCCGGGTCGTACTACTCATGAGTCGCTATCTGATTCTAATTTTGTAAATTCCCGAAAAGTAAGCTCACGTGCACCTTTATGAACGGACTAAATATCGCCAGACAGGCGTTAAACCACTCCTGGCTAAACGCACTTGCGATTGTCGACGTAACCAATTACCTGTTGTGCCTTGCCTGATGCCAGAAAAAAGTCCGGGAGCTGGGAGTCCAGGGTTCACGGAGGATTCTTCCACGAGACGGCTTTTAGTAGTGGAATGCAGACTCGGGACAACACCTTCTGGTGATATTGGTCCAAGGCGGGCACGGCATCGTCTTGTTCCATCTTGGTCGCCCGCAGAAGATCTGAATCTGAATTAAATCATCCTATAAATATTTTCAATAATAAAATATTGAAATGGCCATTCAGCAGCAGCAACAGCAATTGCAACAAAATCTTTGTTGTCATTTAGTCTCTTCCTAAAAAATCATCAGTAATCCTCACTAGTCACTAGCACGTCTCATCAGATGTCATTACTTGGAATTTCTTACTGGACAGAATGGGAATGCCTTTTCTAGTAAGGGTTGGTGTTATTCGAATTGGGGTGATGCCCGTTGTAAGGCGTTCTGGGGTCCAATTGAAAGCTTTTCTTGTGATGGCCCTTCTGGTTTTCCAGCGGTTGATTATCCACGGCACGTGCATTTTCAATTGATTGATCGAAGTCTAATTGAGTGGGAGCTTCGCTGGCAGGAGCCCCTTAATTAGCGTGGCTGGTCTTTGAACGCGGTCATGGCCTCAGGCCTTAGCCGGCAGACCGAAAGCCTCAGAATGCTACCGATAGCCTCAGAATGCCACCGATGGCCTCAGAATGCTACCGATAGCCTCAGAATGCTACCGATAGCCTCAGAATGCTACCGATAGCCTCAGAATGCTACCGATAGCCTCAGAATGCTACCGATAGCCTCAGAATGCTACCGATAGCCTCAGAATGCTACCGATAGCCTCAGAATGCTACCGATAGCCTCAGAATGCCACCGATGGCCTCAGAATGCCACCGACAGCTTAGTGCTCGGCTGCTTTGGCGTTGTGGGCAGCTTCCTTAGCGGCTGTTACTTCCTTCGCCTTGCCCAGGCGCAACCTGTTGCACCAAACGAGGTATGCCGAAATTTCGTCCATGGAATCAGGGCAGCTCTCCTTCCGGCGCGATTCTCGTCTGCGTCTCGAACGTTAGCCCCAAGGAGCTTGTTAGCCCCAAGGAGCTTGTTAGCCCCAAGGAGCTTGTTAGCCCCAAGGAGCTTGTTAGCCCCAAGGAGCTTGTTAGCCCCAAGGAGCTTGTTAGCCCCAAGGAGCTTGTTAGCCCCAAGGAGCTTGTTAGCCCCAAGGAGCTTGTTAGCCCCAAGGAGCTTGTTAGCCCCAAGGAGCTTGTTAGCCCCAAGGAGCTTGTTAGCCCCAAGGAGCTTGTTAGCCCCAAGGAGCTTGTTAGCCCTGGCCTAGACTCATCCTCGGAGGTTGAGCGGTGAAAGTCATATTTCTTTAATCCAAGATAAATGGAAGTTCACTTTTGTTTGGATCTTCAACCAATAAAAGCCAGATGTCAATCGATGTTATTCACCTCGATTAAATAATGTTTTTATCCTAAAAACAATATAATTAGACAATAAAAATAGTAATCAGGTGATGAAACAGTGGAACTAAAGTCTATGCGGATTGTTCGGCAAGACGGTAACATCACTCATTGAAGGATCTTTCTCTGAAGTGAATTTGTACAGCTAGTTGAAATGCTTGAATACCTACAGAGTTTCAGCCTTTCCTAATTTTCTTCCTCTATTATTATATACTTGATTCTGTAGAATTTCTTGCCATCGGGTCTTGTATGCATCCAGCTATTTCCTGGACGGGAGGAAGGATGCAGAGGGGATGGGGATGCGAGGTTTCTTGGCGGGTAGGTTTGTAAGATAGAAAACTGAAACTTTTTTGTTGTCTCTGATTGCTTGGTCGTCCGTCACGCTGGTTGAATCACGGCTTTGTGCGTCACTGCTCAGCCCCGACCCCGACGTGAAGGAAGGAACCCGGTCTTACATTCAGCAGACATCACTATCCTGATACGTCATCCTCAGACCTACAAGTCTCCTGATCCTACGCGAATTTCTTGAATCGCGTAAAGGTCCTACTTGGGGGGTTCCGATGTTACTGCTGATGATATCGCAAGTAATTATCAAGTTATCGATGATGAGACAAGATGTTCCGCTGTCTGCCATGTGTCCGCTTCTATCTCAAGAGTGGTATTCTGAAGTATCTAGAAGTATTTAAGAGTCAATCGATTATAGTTACCTTCGTCAATTCCTCGCCGCAGAGAACGTTGCATTTTTAATGATTCTTCCGAAATTTTCAATTAACTCTGCAATATATTTAAAGGAATGTTAACGGTTTCTTCCTGGTCTGCCTGCTGGAGTTAGTTGGACACTGATGCTACTCCTGCAGCAAACTGGCTGCTGGAGTTAGTTGGACACTGATGCTACTCCGGCAGCAAACTGGCTGCTGGAGTTAGTTGGACACTGATGCTACTCCTGCAGCAAACTGGCTGCTGGAGTTAGTTGGACACTGATGCTACTCCTGCAGCAAACTGGCTGCTGGAGTTAGTTGGACACTGATGCTACTCCTGCAGCAAACTGGCTGCTGGAGTTAGTTGGACACTGATGCTACTCCTGCAGCAAACTGGCTGCTGGAGTTAGTTGGACACTGATGCTACTCCTGCAGCAAACTGGCTGCTGGAGTTAGTTGGACACTGATGCTACTCCTGCAGCAAACTGGCTGCTGGAGTTAGTTGGACACTGATGCTACTCCTGCAGCAAACTGGCTGCTGGAGTTAGTTGGACACTGATGCTACTCCTGCAGCAAACTGGCTGCTGGAGTTAGTTGGACACTGATGCTACTCCTGCAGCAAACTGGCTGCTGGAGTTAGTTGGACACTGATGCTACTCCTGCAGCAAACTGGCTGCTGGAGTTAGTTGGACACTGATGCTACTCCTGCAGCAAACTGGCTGCTGGAGTTAGTTGGACACTGATGCTACTCCTGCAGCAAACTGGCTGCTGGAGTTAGTTGGACACTGATGCTACTCCTGCAGCAAACTGCCTGCTGGAGTTAGTTGGACACTGATGCTACTCCGGCAGCAAACTGGCTGCTGGAGTTAGTTGGACACTGATGCTACTCCTGCAGCAAACTGGCTGCTGGAGTTAGTTGGACACTGATGCTACTCCTGCAGCAAACTGGCTGCTGGAGTTAGTTGGACACTGATGCTACTCCGGCAGCAAACTGGCTGCTGGAGTTAGTTGGACACTGATGCTACTCCTGCAGCAAACTGGCTGTTGTTAATTTGTGTTGGACTCGTCGCCAGTTCTTTTAGAATTAAGGATTTTGTGGCTCTTGCTTTAGCAGGAAACTTGTCCTTTGATTTCTGTAAACAATAAAGCATTGATAAGTTCGGATGATTAGTGATAATAGCGGTATTTATTCAGTAATCAAACATTTAAGTAAGGTAAAGATGTGGACAGATCAGAATAGAAACTAGAAAATATTTTTTATTAAAAGTGCCTAGTATTTTTACCTCAATGGGTGGTTGAGGCTGCTCGTTGTTAGATATATCTAAGTCCGAGCAGCGGTCGCTTTCATTCTCTGAAAGCCTCTTTCGCTTCCTTGTCGGAGTCATGCTTGGGCTCTTTTCTGCTGTATACATGTTTAATGCCAGTTCGGCCAGATGTTTGCCAAGACTTGTTCTAGAATCTAGAGCAAATAGGTATCGACAATTCAGTTACAAACCAGTTGAATCCATTTGGTTTACACGTTACTATAAAAAATGAAACGGATACAAAAATAAAGAGAAAGCAGGTGTTTATGGGTACACCTGACAATTATATTTATATTTGTATTAGCGGTAACGTACCTGAGATCTTGACAATTTTGCCGTCAAACACTGGCCAGCCAGCGGGCGGCTTCTTGTTCCCTATTTTCCATTGGATGATGTAGGACTCGTCGTAATTTACTTGACTTGAGTCGAAGTCCTTGATCCACTCCGTGGATCTGTCCGTTCTGATATTTCTGTTTTCCGAACGAATCTAGCAAGAAGCGTAGTCGCATACCAAGCAAGCTGTTGACATATCAGATTGTATAGTTATTACTTGTTTCTGGCTGGTAACGCCCCGTGGGCTTCACACAATACCTGCGTTGCGATACGACTCTCCTATTAGAACAGTTTCAGCATCCCCCACAGATGGGTTCATTAGTGGAGGACCTTCTTTATTCGCTTCTGCCTTGCGGTTAGTTTTGAGACACCGGTCACCTTAAGAGGAGCCTGGTTACCCCTCAATGATCGATTGAGCTTCTTACAAAAATGGTGAATGTTTATCCGACACAGTAGAGCCAACATGGACCGCTTGAGATTGGTGTTATGATGTTCGCAGTCCGACCAGCTAAAATCTCATTTGTGCGATTAGTGATTCGCTGCTGCACATTCAAAGTGTGGGGCACTTGTGGAGCAGCTTGTCTGCAATTTGGGCAGCCAACCCAATCGATAAAACAAATTGACCAGACGCGTACTGGAGAGCAGGGCGACCTTCATTACGCTCCCTGGCTTCGACAAGTGCGTGGTCTCCTGTGTGTTCATGGGGCAGCACCGTGAAGAGGGATTTACAACGATCACAAGATAAATCTACTAGTTTACGTATAATGTAACCGCAAACATAAGTGACAGACACCCGCTCTTTGTCAGAAAGCGTATTCTCTTTCCGAGCTGTTTCTTGCAGCTCGTGAAAGATCTCCGAAAAGTCGAAATCATCGAAGCAGAACGCGGTTTCCTCGAATTCGAACTGCCTCGAACTGCCGGGGTCAGCCGCAACCTCATCGGCAACTGTAGGCTGGAGAAAAGACTTCAAATCCGAGAGGAGCGCATCAGCATCTCCCTGGCAGTTTGACCCTCTTGTTGGAACCCTCATCATGCCATTGATCATGCAGGTCTTCAACGCTGGCCCAAACTGCATACACGAGGGATTAGTGTTATCCTGACCGTGCTGCCGGACGGTGCAGAACAGACTTTCCAACGCGTCTTGGTTCAGCCTTCGCATCTGCAAAATTGGCACGTTGTACTTCACCCGAAGGAGTTTACCTACGTACTTGGCCCCCTGGATCGCAGTTAGCCAACCATTCTGAAAAGGAGAAGCTGAATTCTCCCAGTCTTCAGTTCTGTAAATTTCCAGCTATTGATGCGGGCAAAGATCTCCGGTCAGAAAGTGCCGTGGACAGATTCAGCAGTCAGAGCCACACGGTGGTACGTAGACACGTACGTAGACTACATTATTATGTACAATTATTGTAGTACTCGTTTAAAGAATAAAAGCAGTGGTACATTAAGAATTTTTTAAGGATATTTGCAAAGTTTTTGTCCTTACATTTCATTTTTACCTCATATGGCAAATGATTAAATATATTCACACCATTTAGAATAGGCCCTTTACAACATACATTTAACGTCAGATCAAAATATGATTTTTATTTCTTAAAATATATTCACAATGATTTTCATATATTTCTTTGGTCAAATTATTATTACTTATTACATACATTACAATACTAAAAATATAAATACAAGGCAATGGCATTATGTCAAATTTTTTAAAAAGTGGTCTAGTCGGACCTTTAAAATATACACCAGGATCCGTAGGTTCGTAGCTAGCATTGGCTAAATACTTAATGGAGCCCTCCGAAATGATTATTAGAATTAATATATTGTCAAGTATACCAATCAAAGTGACATTCCGTTTAAATTTTATTTTATAAAAAATCTGGGGCCAAATGATTGCACATTTTCTCTTTGGCGCGAAGCCTCTTGCGTGACGTCACCGCAGGGACGGGTGCGGAGCCGAGCCGAGGTCTCAAACGATCGCATAAATCTATCAGCGTGAATATGGTAGGGCGTCCATAAAGTTTGGATCCGAGTTCACTCAAAGTGAAATGACTGAAAATGTTTTGAGGCTTGCCCAAGAAAGAAGGAGAAGAAACATTTCAAGGAAGGGCAGGAAATACGTTGTGGTGCACTTGTGGCAACTGCATCTCAATGGACAATGACATGACATCGCATTGCTGTAATGAGCAAACCCAAATACGAGCGTTGTGTCAGGAAGGCGAGTGTATTACTGAACACGGTATTACTGATACACAAGACAAAAAAGAACCTACTGACAAGAAAGTATCGCGCATACTAACGTTCCACAGCCTCGGCAAGCGGCTGAGCGACCGAGCGCGTGCTGCAGCCGTCCCTGCGGTGACGTCACGCAAGGGGCTTCGCGCAAAAGAGAAAATGTGCGATCATTCGGCCCCAGATTTTTTATAAAATAAAATTTAAACGGAATGTCACTTTGATTGGTATACTCGACAATATATAAATCCTAACAATCATTTCGGAGGGCTCCATTAATGGCTCTCTTTTGGAACTAAAAGCTTACCTATTCTTGGTGAGTGCCCCCAAAGTACAATTCCATACATGAGATTTGAATGTACTTACGAGAAGTATACTTATTTGGCTTTTGCGGGTGTGTTGGTTTGATAATTGAAACACACGGATAGAATACACTTTATTTACAAAATATCACAAGTTCATATCGATGAGAAAACTGAGATGCTTTCTTCAAGAAAGTTGCAAGCCGAATAATCCTTTGTTCCTCTGTTCCCACCGCCTCCAGGGTTCACTCTCAGGCAGGGTCAATTTGTAGGGAAATGATCCCCCACAGGACCCCCTCCCCAGTGTCCCGATGGAATCGTGGAACACGATACGGTCGCGAGGTGAGCCGGGAAATGAACTCGTCGACCGGAGCGGGTAGTGATCACTGGAGGCGTAGTCGTTGTATGCTCTTCCGGAAGAATGTAGGCTGGCTTTAGCCGGTCGATGGATACGACCACCCGCTGACCGTTGCGCATGATAGCGACACATTTATCATTACGATCAATGATTTCAAACGGGCCGTCGTACGGCGATTGCAGCGGGGCGCAAACCGCGTCATGGCGCACAAATACGTGCGAACATGTCGCGAGATCTTTGAACAGAAATACTGCATGCTGACCATGATGCGATGGTTGTACTGGACGCAGTTTGCCAAAATGCTGTCTTAGTTTGTCGACATAAGCCGATGTTGACTCGGGTGTTCCGGATGGAGGCGCAAGATATTCACCAGGAAGACGAAGTGTCGTGCCATACACGAGTTCTGCTGGAGTGGCTTTCAAATCTTCCTTCCAGGCTGAGCGAATACCGAGCATAACCCAAGGAAGCATGTCTGTCCATCTGTCGTCCCCATGACACTTAATGGCTGCCTTGAGCTGTCGGTGTAAACGCTCCACCATGCCATTGGCTTGGGGGTGATGGGCCGTAGTCCGGAGGTGGGTCGTGCCTGTCACACGACTGAGAGACCGGAAGAGACTAGACTCAAACTGACGTCCTTGATCAGTGGTAATCCTGAGAGGCGTGCCGAACCGGGCTATCCATCCAGATACCAGGGCTGCTGCTACTGTGTCCGCGGTGATGTCGGGTATCGGAATTGCCTCTGGCCACCGTGTGAACCGATCAACACAAGTAAGCAAATAGCGGAAACCATTCGAAATTGGCATTGGTCCGACCAGGAGACCGATCATGTAACTTTGGTGATTTCAAAACCATTCGTTTTCGGCCGAGAAATCGAATGATTTCAAATCACATCGATTTCAGCGATCACGTAAAAAAAATAACAAGTGATATGTCAGAAGAGAGGTGATTTGAAAACGAATGCCAAGAAGCACTCGTTTGCGAAATCGAACGTGATATCGAGTTTCAAAATGGCCGAACAAGTTGTACGGTTTCGTGTGGCTGAGAATATTATTGAATGTTTGTTAGATGTAAATGAGCGTATCGAAAAAATCTTCAAATACGACTTAACAGGCGAATGTTAAGGGATGTTTATGACCCTTTCACCGTTAGTGTCAATCATTTCGTTGGCCTGTATCGCATCCCTAAAGTGGCGGCCCATGGGCTCATTGACTCGCCGACTCTGCATCTCCGCCAAATCCAGCGAAATACTGCGATTCCCATTTGGATGCGGGTGAGTGTACCAATTTGAATGACTAAAAAATAGTATACGCATGATCATTTACACTATCTCCTTTTACTACGTGATTTTTTATTTATACAATAATTTTGACAGTAGCCTAACCTTACTTTTAACCAACCATCATCACACAACACACTGGCCCATGATCTCCCTTTTTCAGGTTATAACTACAATCAATTACCCCAAGTCTCTTGGAAGAGATAGACTTGCCTGCCAAAGAGTTGGCATTTGTGGGTGGATTGTGCTGGGTCCTAGCAGCATGCAGCCGACGTCCATGCCGCCGGCCATGCGACACGAGCACGCGTTGTGCGATACTTTTTCACCATCTAGCCAAATCCTCACCAAATCCTTGTAAAAATTTACCTCTTAACAAATCCTTGTTCCTCAACTGGTGCTGACGCTGTCATTATTTTTATGACGTGCCCATGAATAAAAATCAAGATTGAATGACAAATCATTCATGAATAAAAATCATTCAATGGTCCATATGATAAGGTGCAGAAATTATAAATCTTATATTTATTAAAGCTTGTTTAGCAAGCACATACATTTTTCAGCAAGGATCCCAAATCAGGTAACTGGTAAGTACATTCAAACATTTCGATGGTTCTCTAGCCGCTCTCTCCCCACAAGCCCCACAAACTTGTAAATCATATCTTTTTGTGTGACTTCCATGCAGTCCAATCAACTAATTTCTTGCAAAGGCAGGGTGATTCCTCGTGTACTCCATCAAGATATGTCTCTGCTTTTCAGTTTTGTGCGAATTTCTTGAGTCGGAAAGAAGAAAACAAATACATTGGTAAAGGTTATTGCCTAATGGTAAGACGAATGTACTTTTATATTTGTGAATTATGAAGCCGCTATGAATATTATTTTTATGCCAGTACGTGTTGCCTACTTAAAAAAATAAATATATGAATATTTATCATTTAAAATAAGTCATAAAATAATTATTAAATCCTGCGTCCAAATCCTGTGTTAATTCATATGAACAACGAAAAGTAGCTCGATGAGGAATTCAATAAAGCATTGCAGTGTTTAGATGTGGCTATCTATGGCAAGTTCCTAATTATTATGAAACAACTTGACTTCAAATTATTACTTACTGCATATTATTGCCAGAATTTTCTCGATCCATAGTTTGTCTTGTCTTTGACGTTTCTGTTGAGTGATTCGAATTCGCCTCAAAAGTCAGCTGTCATTTGTTTAAATTCACTATTGCGCATGCTCGGTGTACTAACCATTCTGAAAACATCCGTTTTTGAACCAAATCGAATCGCCGGTGACATATCGAATGATTTCGCTAACGAATGCCTTACGTGATCGCTGTGAAAACTTTTTCGATATCGCATGCGATATCGAAAACGAATGATTTCAAAACCATACGTTTTCGAAGAAAGTTACATGATCGGTCTCCAGGTCGATGTGGATGTGTTCGAATCGGTTGTCGGGCGCAGTGAAATGTCGGATCGGCGCTTTAACGTGGCGCGTCACTTTCGAACGCTGACACGTGATGCATGCTTTAGCCCATGCTCTGCAGTCCTTATTCATGGACGGCCAAACATAACGTTGCTTGATGAGCTTGTTAGTTGCCCGGATCCCAGGATGAGACAGGCTGTGGAGGCTGTCGAACACTCTCCGGCGGAGCGCCTCCGGTACGAACGGCCGTTGTCGCGCTTGCGACGTGTCGAAGTGGAGGGTGAGACCGCTGTCCTCCAGCCGTCGGCTACGCATCTGCAGGGATGTGCTGGAGTGCAGATTATCCTGGAGTTCATTATCATTCAGTTGTGCTTCTGCAATTTCTGAGTAGCTGACGGGGGCAGCGACTGTTTCAACTCTCGAGAAGGCGTCGGCGACAACGTTTTCCTTGCCTGGAATGTGTCGAATGTCCGTCGTGAACTGACCTATGAAGTCTAGGTGACGGAACTGACGCGGGAAACATTTCTCCGGTCGCTGTTGAAATGCGAACGTCAGTGGTTTGTGGTCGGTATAAACGGTGAAGGTTCGCGCTTCCACCATGTGTCGGAAAAAACGTATTGCCTCGTACACGGCGAGTAACTCACGATCATACGCTCCGTAGTTCCTTTGCGCAGCATGTAGCTTGCGTGAAAAGAACGCAAGTGGTTGCCATCCGGAACTAGTTCGCTGTTGAAGGGCAGCGCCGATGCTGGTGTCGGAAGCGTCCGCTACAATTGCAAGCTCGGCGTTGATATCTGGATGTGCCAGGAGCGTGGCATGGGCAAGACCACTCTTGCATGCTTCGAATGCAGCTTCCAAGTGTGGAGTCCATGTGATCGGCGTTTTCGCAGAGCTATCAGAGCCCGCAAGAAGGTCGTTAAGAGGTGCTTGCAGCTTAGCTGCCGAAGATAAAAAACGCCGATACAAATTTAGCATCCCGAGGAACTGGCGGAGTTGTTTGATATTTCCCGGTTTCGTGAATGAAATTATTGCATCCACTTTCTCTTTGAGTGGTCGTGTTCCAGAAGCGTTGACGGTGTAACCGAGAAAAGTTACTTCTGTTGCGCCAAAAACACACTTCGCCGAGTTCACCAAAACGCCGTATTCAGAAAGTCGTGTGAAAAGACGCCGAAGGTGTTCTTCATGTGTTGCTTGATCGGCTGATGCGACGAGGATGTCATCAATGTAGGCATAACAAAAATCAAGACCGCGCAGTACCTCATCCATAAAGCGTTGGAACGTCTGGGCAGCGTTCCTTAAGCCAAAACTCATAAATGGGAACTCAAAAAGTCCGAAGGGCGTCGTGATAGCAGTCTTCGGTATATCCTCAGGAGCAACAGGGATCTGGTTGTAGGCCCGAACAAGATCGATAGTTGAAAACACGGTCTTGTGAGCCAGCGCTTGCGCAAAATCCTGAATATGTGGTACGGGGTATCGGTCGGGGATTGTGCGATTGTTGAGGGCCCGATAATCACCGCATGGCCTCCATTGGTCTTCCTTTTTCGGGACCAAATGCAGGGCGGCGGACCAGCTGCTAGATGAGCGTCGAGTGATTCCCGACTGTAGCATCGCGTCGAATTCCCGTTTGGCGATTCGCAGGCGGTCTGGAGCCAGGCGTCGCGGTTTGCACGACGAAGGCTGACCAGGCGTGGTGTGGATATGATGAGCCGTATTATGCTTCACTCCCCGAGGAGTTCCGGCGGGACGAGTGATGTCGGGGAACTCGGCCAAGAGTGAATGGTACGATGACCCACCGAAAACAGCCTTTATGTGCTGTGGTTCCCCAGCAGACGTCCTACCGGGGACTGTGAGCGATGTCACACCGTCGTTCAGACGTTTTAGACGGATATCGACCACAAGATTGTAAAATGAAAGAAAATCGACACCGATGATCGGCTGCGAAACATCGGCGACGACGAATTGCCATTCAAATGCCCTACGTAAGCCAAAATCTAATGTAATTTTGACCGTGCCGTACGTGGCGATTACTGTGCCGTCGGCCGCGAAGAGCTCATACGATGTTTTCTTCCGAGGTACGCCTAGCTTTGTCCGAGGAAACACGCAGAGATCTGACCCAGTGTCCACTAAGAACTGTAGTCGGGTGGCTCTGTCCGTGACATACAGGCGGCGAGTTGATGGGCAGAAGTTGGCCGCTGCTACATTCTGCCCGAGCAGTTTTCCGCTCGGAAGTTACATGGTTGTTTGCACCGCAATTGGCATGCTTACCGAACTTGCGATAATACCAGCACAGCTCATCGTCACTGCTGTTGCGATCCGGGGATCGCTGGCGACTCCCCGTGAAACGTGGACGCGATGATCCCGATGATAAGGCTGCGAGTTGACGAGACAAAGCGTCGAGCTGTGTCGGTATGTCGTATGTTGATGAGGGGTCCACCCGTGACAGTTGGGGCTGGGCCGATATGTTTTCGGCGATGCGGTCAGCGTTCGCTGCCAAAACTGTTAATTCCTGACTGCTCGACACGACTAAAATGTCCTGCATACGAGAAGGCAGGCGACTTATCCACAATGTTTTGAGAAGCTCATCAGTAACTGCTGTTCCTCCCAACTCGCGGAGATGTCGTAAGAACTGTGACGGAGTTCGATCACCAATTTCTTCAAGTTGTATGAGGCGCTTCAGACGAGATTGCGGGGACGGTGATAGTCGTTCAATTAACGCTTCTTTCAAGGTCTTGTATTTGTTGACGATAGGGGGATCTACCTTATATAATGTCCAGTTTTGGTCGCCACGGGTTTCCATTGTTGACGCTGGCAAAATCGAAAATCCCTTTTATGAGAAATCTACGCATTCTCCCCGACCTGTCTACGTCTAGAATTGAAAAGCAGAAAATTCCGCTCGGCGTTAGCCATGTTTCCGCGCGATCAAACGAATATTTCCATTCGAAAACTCGATCGAAACTTTCGCGGCCCAGCCTAGACAGCTACTTCGGGTGCAACGTGCACTCATCACATTTACAATTTACACGAAATTATAATAAATACACATTCAATTTGGTACGTACATGCATTACTGACAATTTGGAGATGTCTTTCATCGTTTCATTGCGATTTGTCTTGCAAAAACTTGATTACAACATTTCTGACATTTCGTCAATGACAGCTGGCAAATTATGAATTTAAAGGGTTCAAAACTCAAACAGGCGCTGACTACCACGATACCTTTCTTCACTAGGGGTGTTCCAGAGTTGATGGATTGAATTAAATCAAAAGCCTAGATAAGATAATATATATAAGCTATTATTAATATTAACACCTAGACCATTACACTCTCAACTAACTAGCAGTGGAAAAACAAACGTAGAATATATTATTATCATAAATCATTATTGCGATCGTTTGATACATTCACAACGCAAGACAATTTTGAAAATAAATTTTGATGCAAAATCATCAACATTATTGAAACACTGTGAAAAAATGCAACGAAAGAAAGTGTAAATGTCAAGACATCAAACCATCCCAAAATTCATACAAAGATGCCTAAGAAGCGAAGGATTGGCTATCGCATAAAGATAAATAAATCAGAGGGTGTAAAGGCTGAAAAAATACAAAAATATCAACATGATGAAGAGAATGATGGGCAATTGTCACCAATAGACGTCAACTTTATTGAGGAGGTAAGTATGTGTTGTTTCAGCTTAATAGATTAAATCTACATACGCATAAATCTACATAAGCATTTCCAATTTGATGTTAATAGTGTATTACGATAATAAGTATAGGGACATTGTGTAAATTGTGTAAACTGTGTAAAAAATAATGGCAAAATAACTCCATTACTGCACGAGTATAGTCATAACAGCCTAATATCTTGCCGGTTTAGCAGCCACCAATGATCCCGGTGCTGACCGCCAGCCCGGCGCCTGCTTTACGACCGAGACTGACAGCAGCTTCTATGAGTGATCAGCAACCGGGCACGTCCAGGGACATTGTCCAAGTCATGGGTGTCGAGGTAATCGGCCTTGATAGAAATCACGAGATCAATTAAAAGGCTAAAAATATTCAATTTTAAGTTATTGAAGATTCATAAATGATAATAAATAACAAATATTACACAGGCACAAACACGCATTTACGGGGAAAACGAAAACGGCCAATATCGGCGGCTGGTTGCCGAGGCTCAGCGGTTTCAATCCAGGATCGCCAACGAGGACGACGCAGAGCAGGCTGAACGCGTAGCCTCAGTGCGAGCGAGCATGGAAAGACAACGCTCCCAGACAAGCCGCGCAGGTACCGACTTGGCCCAACAGGAGGCAGCCGCCAGCGCTGAGACCAGCCAGCGTGCAGCCGCTGCCGAGCAGGCGCATAGCCAGCAGCTCCTCGACGAGCCGGACGCTGATGACGAGCTGGTGGCGCCCGACTTGGCGCCCGTCGACCTGGTCGGTACACACCTCGCCGCCGCCATCCTAGGAGTGGCCAACGTCACGCAGCACTATGCAGGTCCGATAGATGCTATTTGTAGCGAGTGTTGCGCCGTTCACTTCCGTGCTGAAATGCCCAGCGACAAAAATTGGAGACGTTGTTGCCACAAAGGTAAAGTTCGGCTCGAGCCACTTTTTCCCTATCCAGTGCTGTTGCACCAGCTGCTGACGAACGAGCACGCTCACACCGAACACTTCAGGAAATTGGTGCGTAATTACAACAGTTCGCTGTCGTTTGCATCCGTGGCCGTGAAAATAGACACGCTGCGAGGCCGAGGACCGTACTGCTTCCGCGTGCACGGCAACATCCAGCACAACGTGTGCAACATGAGCGCCACCGTAGGTCAACAGTCCTATTCCCACCTTTACTTCCTGGACGCATCACAGGCGCAGGCCAACCGCGTGGATCCCAACGACAACCTGTGGCCGGACCTACTGCGCGCTCTGGACGCGTTAATGCGTGAGTGCAACCCGTTTGCCAGGGGTCTTAAGATGCTCGGGGAGGTGGAGGCCGAGCAGCGCGCGCTCACTGAGGCCCAAGGACGTCTGCCGGTGCGAGTAGAGCTGCGCATTGTAGAGGAGCGGACCCGTCGCTACGACATGCCGCAGACCGACGATGTCGCAGTGATCTACGAGGGCGAGAATGGCGGAATGCCGCCACTCGGTAGGGACATCAGGATTCACACTCGAGACGGATTATTTGAACAACTGTCCATGTTGAGTCCAAACACATATCCAATGAGCTACGCGTTGCTGTTCCCCTGTGGCGACCCCGGCTGGCAAAGAGATATGCCGCACACGCGAGTCTCCGTACGAGGCAAAATAACAATGCTGGAGTTTTACAGCTACAGGCTCCAGGAGCGCCGTGGCGTATTCAATCCCGTGCTGCACGCCGGCAAGTTAACGCAGCAGTACGTCGTCGACGCGTACATGAAAGTGGAAGGTAACCGGCTAGCGTTCATTAGCCTAAACCAGTCAGCGATTCGCGCCGAACTTTACAGCGGCCTGATCGATCATTTTAACAACCGAGCCGATCGGCAGGGATACAAAGTTGGTAAGATGGTTATTTTGCCAGCTACTTTCATCGGCAGCCCCCGGTACATGCAGCAGTTGTACCAGGATGCCATGGCGATCATCACCAAGTTCGGAAAGCCGGACCTATTCCTAACTATAACCTGTAACCCCAAGTGGCCCGAGATCGTCGACAATCTGCTGCCGTTCGAAAGTGCATCGGATCGGCCCGACCTGTGTGCCAGGGTATTCCAAATGAAATTGAAAGAGTTTATGGTCGACATCACCAAGCGACACGTGCTTGGAGTACCCGTCGCTCATTTCCACGTGATTGAATTCCAGAAACGAGGACTGCCGCACGCACACCTCCTGATTGTCCTGCGCGCAGAGGACAAGCTTCGTACACCCGAACAGGTGGACGCCCTGATCTGTGCCGAGCTCCCTGACCCGGTGACCGAGCCGCAGCTGCTTAAAATAGTCACGTCTTCCATGATCCACGGCCCGTGCGGGGCGCGCAAACCTCACTCCGTGTGCATGGAGGACGGCAAGTGTGTAAAGAAATTTCCAAAAAATTTTACAAAGGAGACCGTCATCAACGACGAGGGATTCACCATCTATCGGCGCAGAGATGCCGGCCGCACGCACACTGCGGCTGGTAACGTCGTTGATAATCGCGACATTGTTCCATATAACAAATACCTGAGTTTAAAATACAACTGCCACCTGAACTTGGAACACTGCGGCTCGGCAAAGACAGTCAAGTACCTGTGCAAGTACGTGTACAAGGGGCACGACTGCGCACGCGTGGAGCTGCGCGTATCCGAGGCCGGCGTACAGCAGAACGCACCGGCCGGAAGGGAGCCGGTGGTGGTGTGGAACGAGGTGACCACCTTCCTCGACACGCGGTACGTAAGTGCGCCGGAAGCCATCTGGCGCCTTTACGAGTTTAAAATGCATGACAAGTCACACAGCATCATTCGGCTTGCCGTCCACCTCGAAGGCATGCACGTGCTGGTGTTCCGCGACGGACAGGAGCAAGCCGCCGCCGAGGCAGGAGCAGACAGACTGTCAACGCTTACCGCGTGGTTCGAACTGAACGCAACCAACCCAGCGGCACACAGGTACAAGTACATGGACATTCCCTACAACTACGTGTTCAGTCGCGGCCGACGTTGGACTACACGCAAGCAAGGGGACCAACGCGTCATAAGCCGTATGTACTCCGTGTCACCAAGAGACATCGAGCGATACCACTTACGCTTGCTGTTGCTGCACGTGACCGGCGCAACCTCCTTCGAGGAGGTACGTACCTACGAGGGGGTTGCTTACAACACCTTCAAGGAGGCGGCCATCGCGCGCCATCTACTCATGGACGACGACGAGTGGGAGCGCTGTCTCGAGGAGGCCACAGCATTCCAGATGCCGCAACAGCTCCGCCAGCTGTTCGCCGTGATCTGCGCGTTCTGCGAGCCAGCATCGCCGCTCTTGCTGTGGGAGCGGTTCAAGGTAGACTTCACCGAGGATTTTGCAAGAGATCACGACTCGGAAGAGTCGGAGCAGATGGCACTTAATGCGATCCAAGCGGTGCTCATGCTACACAGACTGAACAACAAAGACCTAGGTTTGCCAGAGCCTAGAGTGCCGGTGATGGTGGCCGTCGAGGAGCAGTTCGATCGAGCTGCAGAGAGTGCCGAGGCCGAGCTGAACGTGCCCATGCTGAACGCGAGACAACGTGCGGCATACGACTTGGTATTCGCTGCAATAGACAACCAAGACGGCGACCAGCGTTGTTTCTACCTAGACGGCCCGGGCGGAAGTGGAAAAACATTTCTCTACAACACGATAATCAGCGCGCTGCGAGCGCGAGGCGAGCCTGCCGTCGCCGTCGCCTGGACGGGCATTGCAGCGACATTGTTGAAAGGTGGGCGTACATGTCACTCTAGATTCCGATTACCAGTACCAATTGTGGAAAATAGCACGTCCGGGATAAAGCCCACTTCAAGCGAGGGCGGGGCAATGCGGGCCTGCAAACTGATCATCTGGGACGAGGTAACGATGGCCCCGTCGATGGCGCTGAATGCTGTCGAGCGCATGCTGCGCGACGTCACCAACGACAACAGACCCTTCGGCGGAAAGGTAATACTCCTCGGTGGGGACTTCCGTCAGTGCCTACCAGTCGTGCGGAAAGGCCATCGCACAACAATAATAGAGCAGTGCATCAAACGCTGCGCATTGTGGCCGAAATTTAGGACCCTCGAGCTGAGCGTCAACATGCGCGCCAACGAGGGCGAGGGCCCGTTCGTAGAGTGGCTGTTAAGAGTAGGTAACAACCAACAGCCAAACGACCATAACCTCCCGGAAGGCACGATCGCACTGCCAGACCAGTGCATCGTCGACAACGTTGTCGAGGCCGTGTTCGGTAAGAGTGCCAGTGCTGTCGAGATGGCCGAAATGCTAGATTACGCCATCTTGTGTCCGAAAAACACAGAGGCACTGGCTGTCAACGAGGCAGTCCTTGAAATACTGGAAGGTGACGTCCACGAGTATTGCAGCGCAGACTCGGTAGAGTCCAGCGAGGGCGACCAGGACGACGCAATGGTGAACGACTTCCCAGTTGAGTACATCAACTCACTAACGCCGACAGGTATGCCACCGCACAAGCTGCGCCTGAAGGTGCACGCAGTGGTGATGCTTCTGCGCAACATCAACGTTGCCGCCGGTTTGTGCAACGGTACTCGCCTATCAGTTGTCGCGCTGCACACTAACGTTATCGATTGCAGGATCATTGGTGGCCGATTCCAGGGCCAGAGAGCGTTCCTGTCACGTGTGAATTTAGCACCATCAGACGTTGGCCTGCCGTTCACCCTAAAACGCCGACAATTCCCCGTGAGGTTGTCTTTCGCAATGACCATCAACAAAGCACAGGGTCAATCGCTGAAACGTGTTGGCTTATTTCTGGAACAGCCAGTGTTCGGCCACGGGCAACTGTACGTCGCCCTGTCCAGAGCGCGCGCAATGAACTCGGTGTTCATCCAGGTGGTCGGTAACGAGGCGCAGGGAAAACTAATTCGCAATTGCGATACTGTGTTCACTAAAAACATCGTGTATTCAGAGATACTCCGATAGGGTCTTTGCTGGACAATCCACACCAAACACAGAAACCAAAAAGTAACACAGCTCGAGAAGCAATTACTGAAAGCCTTGAAAAAACGATTACATATGCACCTGATGTTGGGGTACGGGTTAGTGATACGAACTAATCACGCCAGAGAGCTGATTAGATGGCGCGTGAAGGACACTGGCGTCGCCATCTGCCCTTCACGAGGGCCACAATCGGCATACTCACTCGAGGGTTAACGAGGGTCTCCCTCGAGACGGCACTTGGCAGGCACTTGCTTTGCCATCTATCTGCCAAGATGCCGCGCCACACAATCGAGAGCGGTACCCGTGGCGCAAAGCAGATTAAGGCGTCTGTTTGCGCAAGCAAATATAGTATATGGATGATCGCTGCAGGCGCGTGGAAGACTCTGGCAACGCCAATAGTCTGGCACGAAGACCGCGCAACATCCTAAACATAGAGGCAGCAAGCTAGGTGGATGGCTGCCATATCCGTGAGCGAGGAGGGGCTCCGGAATATACTCAACACTCCAAATATTAATCTTCTTATTCCATTCCACATCTAGGAAAAAAAAAGGAATAACACAAAAATAAAATATTAAAAAAATTCAACTATAAAATAATACATTAGCGATATTTATGACCACTGATATTAACGAAAGTAAAATTATTTACAGGCAAACGCCGTTGGGAAGATGGAAACATACCATACACATAAATTTCAAAATGAGAATTGGCAACGATATGGAAGATGAAATGATTTACATAATCATTTATCTAGAAAAATACAACCACCGGAAAACAATGAGAAGAGTTGTGACGTAAAAACTGTGAATTATCATTATAAAATTATGTTCATAAAGAGATATTATGTATAATTAAAAATAACAATAATTTACATTATTCAAAATGTAAATTCAAGTAAGATTACATGCAATAAAATTAATTATGCCCAACTCACCAAACAAGTATCTGAAAAAAAATGGGATGATATAACTAACTGCAATGACCCGAACGAAGCTGTAAATAAATTTGTAACCTCAATCAAAGTGTCAATTAATAATGCCACTTCAGTGCACGAGATTTCTACGAGAGCTAAAACGAGAAAAATAAAACCATGGATTACTAAAGGTCTGATTGCATCAATACGTAAAAGAGATGCAATGAGTAGAGACATAAGAAAGGACGCCAAATTTCGCCGATTACACAATCTTCCTCCGAATAAAGAATTTGTGAAGAGATTCAAATGCTATAGAAATTTTTTAAATTCTTTAATTAAAGAAACTAAAAATAACTACTACAAAAATAAAATTTTGTTTCACAAAAATGACCCTAAGTCCTTCTGGAAAATCGTAAACGAAATAACAGAAAACTCAAACAACCCAAAGACAAATGATGTCAAAGATATTTTAATAAATACGGAGTTGATTAACTCAATAGATAAACCGCTTGATGTAGCGAATCATTTTGTTAATTACTTCACTGATCTCGGAAGCGATTTAGCTAGTAAAATTGTCAATACTAATGGGCCTATCCCTGATAAATCCATCCTGGAAGACTCAAAGAGAATCGAAGAATCTCTCGTCTTCAGTCCGGTGACAAATATGGAAATTTCTCGATACATTTTAGAACTCAAAGATAATTCATCATCTGGCTTTGATAATATTAAAGTTGAAACTATTAAAAAACTTAGAATTTATATACTTCAGCCATTAGTCCATATTTTTAACATTTGTTTGGAGAAGGGGATTTTCCCTGATTCACTAAAAACAGCGATAATTAAACCGATCCATAAAGCAAACGATAAATGTAAAGTTCAAAATTACAGGCCGATTTCCATCCTGACACATATTTCTAAACTATTAGAAAAATGTATCAAGACCAGAATGATTGAATTTTTTGATAATCACAACATAATTTCAAATTCTCAATTCGGTTTTCGAGCCGGGCTCAGCACTCAAGATGCAATTTACTCCCTCACATCAGAAATATCCGAATGTTTAGATAAATCTCGTAAAGTAATAGCAATTTTTCTGGATCTAGCTAAGGCATTTGACACGGTTGAGCATACAATTTTAATAAATAAACTAGAAACTTATGGCATAAGAGATGTCCCTCTGAACCTAATAAAAAATTATTTATCCTCAAGGGAACAATTCGTAAAAATAAACGGTAAATTGAGCAACCCAAGAATCCTACAGTGCGGTGTTCCTCAGGGTACTGTCCTGGGCCCGTTACTGTTCTTGGTTTATATTAACGATTTATGCAGCATCAACATTGACGGGAAAGTTATTTCGTACGCTGATGACACAGCATTGATTTTTACGGGTAAAAACTTTAATGAGGCACGTCAAAATTCCGAAAAGGGATTCCAAATAATATTCGAATGGCTCAATAATAACTTACTTACTCTAAACTTAGATAAGACAGTTTTTCTAGCGTTTTCCAACTATGACAACGCTGCCGCAAATCGTGTTGAACTAAAAATGCACTATTCTGCTTGCCCGTCTAATGATCATCAGCCTTGTAACTGCTATAATATTAATAAAGTATCTTCTGTCAAGTATTTAGGCGTAATAATAGATCACCATTTAAATTGGAAAGAGCACATAAAATACACCTCTAATAAACTGAGAACCGTCAGTTACAAGTTCTATAGACTCAGACCCATACTCAACAAGACCAATTTAAAATTAATGTATTACGCCTTTGCCCAATCATATCTCTTTTACGGAATTCTGGCATGGGGGGGTATTTCCAAATCTATCTTAAAACCTCTTGAAATAGTTCAAAAATCAATTATAAAGACAATCCTCAGACGTCCTCGTATCTACCCAACAGAAAAAGTCTTCGCTGAATTTTTGGTCTGCAGTGTGCGAGGTCTCTATCTAAAAACTTTGCTGCTGCATACTTTCAATTTTAAAATTTGCTCTTCCTCCCTTTATCACACTAGACTCACTTCTGCTTACTATATAAAAATTCCAACTATGTGGACGTCCCTAGGTCAGAGACAAAGCGCATACTTGGGTCCTAAAATATTTAGCCTTTTACCTCATCACCTCTCTAATTTAAATGATTACAATAATTTCAAAAACCAACTTTGCACATGGATTCACAGCCTTCCACATAATCATTGGTATACTTTCTTTAAATAAGCAATACTGTTATATACTGTTTATTTTTTACTCTCATTATACTTTTATGTAAATTCAACTTCAGGTCACCTACTGTACACTTCCCCATCTTGATTTAGTTATTATGTAAATTATTATGTTTTCCTTTCCCACACACAAGCCATGGCTTACGTGGGTATTATTTCATTCATTCTCTGTTACATAAGTGGTACCTAATTATTCTTTTTGTACTATTTTGTGGAATAATCAAATAAATTAATTAAAAAAAATTAAAAAAAAAAAATGTATTTAAATGTATTTAAATGTAAATTAAATTCAAAATGAAAAATGTATAAATACGATAAAAATTAAAATTAAATAAACTAATTTTTTTTTAAGCAATTAAATGTGGAATAAATTGAAAAATTTGAAAAAAAAAAAACACAGTTATATTTCAAAATGTTTTTATTTCTTATAATTGTTAAAAATATTCTTTATGTATACATTTCCGGTTACGGGGCCCCTAACTAGCCCATGGACAATTTCTCCCACCCTTTTACGGGCGCCACGTCGCCTCCACCTACGCCTTTTCTTCAACTCGGCTACGACGCTGGCGTTGCCGGTTGGTGTCGGCGTAGGTGGAGGCGCCGGCGTGGGCGTCGGCGTTGCTGGTGGGGCCAAAATCACCGGCGGTGGTTCCTCAGTAACCGCAGCCTGCCGTCGCTGCCGGTCGTCTACGATTTTCACATCGTCTGTAAAAGTTGACCGACAAAGCATAAATCATTAAAATTGGAAAATAATTTAAATTTCAGATGACAACGAAAATAATAATATTAAAAAACATAAACTCAATTTCAATGAATAAAATGTGATATATTCTTTTATAATAAATAATATTATCTACTACTACGTGCCATTCAGGACCATTTCTTCGAAAAATCGGTCAGCGTCGGAGAGGTGTTCGTTTGCCATTTCAGAAATGCAACGAAACACAGAAAAGTCGTCAATTGTTATTGATCAATAATGAGGCAAACATTTGATTTACAAAATGAAGAAACCAATATGCCGATTTCAAATATTATATGAAAAAGTAACAACATTCAAAAAATTATTTACCGCCGAACCAGGAAGTTTAATTAGAATTAAAATAATGAAATGTTTAAGTTATAGGTATTTTAAACGCGTATATAATGTGAATAAAATTAAAAATATAAATATATATTAAATTAAGAATACACTGATAGATACAAAAAATATATTACGTACCTCAATTATAAAAACATGCCTTCGTCCAGAAAGGGACAAACATTTTCTTCATCATAAATAAAAATATTATTAACAATTATACACAGCACACGAAACGTTTCTATGTTTCTATGTTTCTATGTTCCTATGTTTCTATGTTAATTTTTTATTCAGTATTGCAAATTTAAAAATCCCTTTCATTAAACAGTGACGCACTCTCCACCAAACGTCTTTGTCTACAATTAAAACACAGCAAATTTACTACTGCTAAGGCTGTGTTTCCTTTGAATCACTTGAATATTTCTATTAGAAAACTCGGTCAAAACGTTCGGGGCCCAGCCTAGACAGCTACTTCAAGTTCAAGTGCAACGTGCACTCATTGACTTTCCAATTAACACGAGATAATAATGATTACACATATCATTTGTATAGGGCGAACTATACGCCCATAGGGAAAACTATACACCCATAGGGTGAACTATACGCCCATAGGGCGAACTATAAGCCCATAGGGCGAACTACACACCCATAGGGCAAACTATACACCCATAGGGTGAACTATAAGCCCATAGGGCGAACTATACACCCATAGGGTGAACTATACGCCCATAGGGCGAACTACGCGCCTATAGGGCCAACTATACACCCATAGGGTGAACTATAAGCCCATAGGGCAAACTATTTTTTTTTTTTTTTTTTTTTTATTGGCAAAAGAAAAATGCACATTGGACAGGTTTACAATATCAATGACCCACAAAGCCTGTGGCTTGACTGTGGGGAAAGGTAGTAATTCAAAAACAGGTAGTGAACACTAAGTTATACACGGCAGTGATAAATAAAAATAGTAAAAAATAATTTACAACTCTGGAGTAAATCAGGAACATAAAGGAGTAGCCAAATCACATCTTACATAATGATATTTCAAATCTAATACAACTTACTTTTACTAAAGATATTATATGTCTTCCAACTGACCATAATTAAACTTCTTATTCAACATTTTTCAGCCAAGCTTTTAATTCAAATTTTAATTTAGAAAAATTGTTAATGTTTCTGAGATGTATCGGGAGTATATTTAAGGCAGCGGGGACCGCCACCTGTAACCGACGCTTACCGAATTTATTTACAAATGCAAGAACAGAAAATGTGGGCTTAACTGCAAACGAGTATTAACATCATGTTTATTCAAATTTCTATATGTGTCTGAAAAGTAAAAATTAATGAATAACCTAAATAGAAAAAGTTTGTGCAAGGACAACAAATTACAAAACTGGTACTGAGATGAGATTGAGATTAAGTTTTGGCGATTTTCAGGGGGTAGCATATTGTTGACAATTCGATTTTGGATATTTACAATTTTTTGCAGATGACATTGTGACGAGTTCCCCCAAGCCAAAATTCCGTACATGATCACAGATTCTGCAATAGCTCTGTATACTATAATCAAGGTAGAGAAAGGAAGGTACCTATCGCTTTAGATTGTAAAGTTGGAAAGAGCATGACCGTAGGCGTCCACAAATGTCGTCAATATGGGGCTTCCATGAAAAAGAACTATCAATTGTAATGCCTAAATAAACGTGAGTTTCCACATTTTCTATAGTGTTACCGCCGCAATTGAAAAGGTCACAACTTAAAACACTTGAATGGAGGCAGTCGTTAGAGTGTCTTATAATTTTAACATTCAATTTACGGTCCTTATTAAAAGGGGCGCATATATGAATTAGCTTTGTTTTGGAGGCGTTTATGACAAGTTCTTTATCATGCGTCCAGCGCAGCACTTGCATGAAGTCATTTTGCAAAAAGGCTTCTGCTGTGGTCAAATTTTTATGTGAGGCTATAATCACCGTATCGTCGGCATACATGAACATATTCGTTTTTTCAGCGCAGGAGAAAAGTTCATTTACGTATATGAGATAAAGCAACGGTCCTAAAATAGAGCCTTGCGGTACACCTGTCTTGATTGACTGTGAAAAACTAAATTTATCATTTATTCTAACAATGAAGTTTCTATTTTCTAAATAATTTTGAAACCAAGCCAATAGTTTACCACCTATGCCTATATTTTCTAAAGAATTAATTAATAATTTATGATTTAATGTGTCAAAAGCCTTAGTAAAGTCTATGAATAAGGCGAGAACATGTTCATTTTTATCCAGCTTAGAATTTATGAAGTCTGAGAATGATGTTAGCAAGTCTGAAGTACTTTTGCCTTTCTGAAAGCCATACTGAGAATCATTGATGATATTAAAATTCTGTACGTAATTAATAAGTTGATTGGCCACACAACGTTCTGTGATTTTCTCTAGTATTGGAAGCAGCGAGATAGGTCGATAATTATTATAAAGCATATGGTCACCCTTCTTATAGATAGGTTTCACAATGGCTGTTTTGAATTGATTTGGAACAACACCCATTTTTATTGAACAGTTAATGAGATGGCTAATCACAAGGCTTAATTGCAGAGAAGCAGTTTTGATTTCCCGAGTTCGGATACCATCGATACCAGCTTGTTTATTTATATCAAGATCATCTATGATGTTACGGACTTGGGCTACGGTTACCTTTTGCATATACATTGATTGTGATGAGCCAGAATTCAGCTGGATCTGTGTGAAAGTTTTATGGTTACAGGTATGCAGAATCTGAACTATGTCGTTTTTGAAGGCGATAGCAAAATCGTTGGCAATGCTCTCGGCATCCTTGAATTTACCTAAGAATTTCTCAATAGATTTCTCAATACACCCATAGGGTGAACTATACGCCCATAGGGCGAACTATACACCCATAGGGCGAACTATACGCCCTTAGGGCGAACTATACGTCCCTAGGGCGAACAATACGCCCGTAGGGCGAACCATACGCCCATAGATCGAACCATTCACCCGTAGAGCGAACCATACGCCCATAGGGCGAACCATACGCCCATAGGGCGAACCATACGCCCGTAGGGCGAACTATACGCCCATAGCGTACTATACTAGCGAACCATACAATTGGCAAACATTCACCCGTATTGCGAAAATTAGGCCTATAAGCTTTTTGTTCGCCCTAAGAGCGTATTTTTGTCCCTATGGGCGGATAATTAGTCCTATGGGCGTGTGGTTCGCCCAATGGTCGTATAGTTCGCCCTATGGGCGTATAGTTCGCCCTATGGGCGTATAGTTCGCCCTATGGGCGTATAGTTCGCCCTAAGGGCGTATAGTTCACCCTATGGGTGTATAGTTTGTCCTATGGGCGTATAGTTTGCCCTATGGGCGTATAGTTCGCCCTATGGGCGTATAGTTCGCCCTATGGGCGTAAAGTTCACCCTATGGGCGTATAGTTCGCAATATGGGCGTATAGTTCACCCTATGGGCGTATATTTCGCCCTATGGGCGTATAGTTCACCCTTTGGGTGTATAGTTCACCCTATGGGTGTATAGTTTGTCCTATGGGCGTATAGTTTGCCCTATGGGCGTATAGTTCACCCTTTGGGTGTATAGTTCACCCTATGGGTGTATAGTTTGTCCTATGGGCGTATAGTTTGCCCTATGGGCGTATAGTTCGCCCTATGGGCGTATAGTTCGCCCTATGGGCGTAAAGTTCACCCTATGGGCGTATAGTTCGCCCTAAGGGCGTGTTCGCGCCATTTCTGTCTCTGTGTAATTTCTTTATTTTAGTTGGTTACCTGTTCGATTCAGGTGGTTTTTAGTTAGGTTTTTTCCCGTTGTCATGTTTGACCTGCTCCTCACGAGGTGGTGAGCCAGCCAGTTTTTATTCAGCTCAGTTCTGTTCTATCCGCTCTACTCTGAACCTCGATTCAGACAGGTAGTCTGTCGAGGCAGGTCGCGACCCTCGATTATCGCGAGTTCTCTTTTCGTTTTGATCAGTATTTGTTCGAAAGTGTATTCGAAGGAGCTCCAAGTCTGCGCATCTTGCCAGCTAAGTTCTTGTCTCCTATTGTTCCTTCCCTATAAGCCTTACCTAATTCACCCTTTACCTCTAGACATTAACCGGCGCCCTCAGCGCGTCACAAGGTAGGCAAATTGGGAATTTCCTCCAATATACAGTCCACTTTTCTCGTTTTAGTTTAAGCAGCCCTAGTGGCTCCAACATTTGGTCCCTCGAGCCGGAGCGATTTAGGGCTTTTTCCCCTTTTTCTTGCACTGGCATTTCTCGTCTCGTTTCCACCTCGTGGTTGCTACGTCACTCGGCACGGTGAGTCACCGGTTTTTTGGCCTATTCTCGGTATCTGTACGCACGCTCGTTGCGTAATTTACGTAGGCCTAATTGTTTCTGTTTTGTTTCTGTACACATTTTCGTCGTGTTCAGATTTCTCTCGTTTCATTCTCGTATTTCTTTGTACTTCGTGTAGTTGCAATGGAATCTCAGCAGCAAGATTTGAAGGCTTTTACGGAGAGCCGCCAAGGATTATTCGCTCGCGTACAGCGGTGCTATGACGCATTTCTGGAATTAGATATCAACAGTGTCGATCAAGCTAAACCTCGTTATGAACGAATGTTAATGATCGAAAGCGAGTTCGATACCCTACAGGCTAAAATAATCAAACTGAATTCCAAAGTTGTACCGCCTAATAAACCGCTCGAAGTCGAAGCCATTCAATCCAGTTTCGAGACATTGTTTTATGCTGCACAAAGTCATTTCTTAAAACTATTGCAGCAACTCGATGCTTCGCGCGTAGTTGATCGAACGGTCACCACGTCAAATCCTATGACGTTGACCTCACTACCGAAAATTGATCTCCCGGTGTTCTCAGGAGACATTAATCGTTGGACAGAATACATCGCTCTGTTTACTTCCCTGATTCACGATAACGCTTCTCTGGATGATCTACAGAAATTTCACTATCTACGCGTCACTCTGTCTGGAACTGCGCTAGCTACTGTCTCGGGTTTTGCTATCTCGAAGCAAAACTATATTCTTGCTCTGAAAGCGCTCACGACTCGCTATGAAAATCCTCGTTTGATTGCTAACTTCAGCATCCAGCAATTATTCGATTTCACTCCGCTGAAATCCTCGTCTCATGGTGAACTACAACATTTTTTTAGGGTTCACAAAACGGCTGTTGATTCTCTCAAAGCTATTGACAACCTTGATCTAGCCAATTTTCTGCTATTTTCTTTAGCTCTTTCGAAGTTGGACATGCAGACGCGTAAGGCATTTGAAAATAAAGCTGCGTCCAGCATCAACATTCCTACTTTTGAGTCATTGCTTGAGTTCGTAACCCAGGCAACTCGCACTCTTGAATTGTGCGGACTTGACAACCACCCCGTCGCTAAGAAACGTTTCAACTCATTGTTGACAACCACAACGGCAAGGGCGGAAAAGTCGACTAGTTACGACAGTAAGTCCGTGGGTCACGGCAATGTCGTCAAATCCACTGCCTGCGTTTTATGCAAAGACGCGCACTCGCTTTATCGCTGCCCGGTGTTTGGTAAGCTGTCTGTTGACGACAAATATAACACCCTGCGACGTCTGCAACGGTGTTTCAATTGTTTAGGTTCGCACATGCGCTCGCAATGTGCTTCTCAGCGTGCGTGCTCCACATGTAATAGTAGAGAGCATCATTCCTTGTTGCATGTGAAGCAAGTCTCGGCGCCCATCGTCGCTTCATCCACTGTCAACCATCCCTCTCGAGTTGATACACCCCCTCACCCTCAAGCGCTCTCATGTCGCGCGAATGGAATCGATGCCAATCAACCCATTGCGTTGTTAGGAACGGTTCGTGCGTTGATACGCGACTCTTTCGGACAATTTCATCCCGTGCGTGCAGTGATTGACTCTGGATCACAAATATCCGCCATCACTCATGCTCTCAGTCAGCAATTAGGTCTGAAAGTCCGATCTTGTCCTTCGGAGCTCTCTGGCATCGGCCATTCAACTGTTCGCGTTTTCGGAACGGTGCACTGCACTCTCTCTTCGCGTCACCACCCCGAAACGTCTCTCGGTGTTCAAGCACTCGTCTTGTCCTCCATCTCAAACGCACTACCCCCTCAGGAAGTTCCCGTTGAGGTTTTTGATCGCTACCGTGGCCTCTTGCTCGCGGATGATAGGTTCCACGTTCCTGATCAAATAGAGTTTCTGATCGGTGCTGACTTATATCCAGACATCCTGGCTAGGACTGGAGACATGATGATTGGCACTGCTCCCTCTGCCCTCAACACTGTCTTCGGTTGGGTTGTGATTGGTCCGGTGCGATCGCAGCGTGCGGACTCTCCGGAGCCTCTGTCTCTATTCACAATTGCTTCACCTGAGCTCGAGCGCACCCTTCGATTGGTTTGCGAATCTGAGGAAATATCACGTCCTCCTCAAGTCGATCCGGATTCGCAGCGTTGTGAGGACCATTTACTCGCCACGCATAAGCGCGACTTGACTGGGCGTTATTCCGTCGCCCTTCCATTCAAGCCTGCGCGCTCTAATCTGGGCTCGAATCGTGTTGCCGCGCTCAACGCCGAGGAAGCGCGCGTTCTCTCATATGACAATCCTGCTGATTGCGCTTCCCGTGGCGTATCCGCATCCGAAATGTTGACCCATCCTCTGTCGCAATGTGGTCCTTCATTTCTGTCTTCACCCATCTCCACGTGGCCCCGAGCCACGCCCCACTGCAATCTTGATTTCGAACTTCCCGAGCTGAAGCCTTTGGTTGCAACTCTCGCTGTTCGCGTTGATCAAGACCAACTTCGCAAGTACTCCACCCTCCTCCGTGCTCAACGCGTTTATGGTCACGTTGTGCGTTTCGCTCGCATCTTATTGTCTCGTCGCAATCGCACTCCTGCACCCATTGGTCCCTTATGCCCATCGGAATTGCAGGATGCTTTGAACCTCCTCATTAGTATTACGCAGCAGCATTACTATTATACTGAGATGCGTCAAATTACTCTAAGGAAACAAGTTTCTTCCAAGATTGCTTCCTTGAACCCCTTTCTCACTCCGGATGGCGTACTCAAGGTGGGCGGTAGGTTGCGGTACTCTTCTCTTCCCGAAGCGGCCAGACATCCTGTGTTGTTACCTAAAACAGCGCATTTGTCCTCGCTGTTATGTGACTCTTTCCATTTAACGTCACTACACTCCGGCCCTAGAACGGTCCAGGCTCTCATCCAGCAGAATTTCTGGATCGTATCTTTGCGCGGCTTGCTCAGGCAACGCATACGCAAGTGTATCACTTGTCACAAGTTTCGCGCCCGGCCGCTTCAACCTCCCATGGCCGATCTCCCTGCAGCTCGTGTGCAATCTTCGCGCGCTTTTTCACATGTTGGGACTGATTTTGCTGGTCCTTTTTCGGTAAAATTCAGTAGCCGACGAAACGCTCCCAGTAGCAAGGGCTACCTGTGCCTCTTTGTGTGCATGGCCACAAAAGCCGTACACTTGGAGATGGTTTCCGAGCTATCCACCGTGGCGTTTCTAGCCTGCTTCGATAGGTTTGTTTCGAGACGCGGTCTTCCCGCGCACATTTATTCAGATTGCGGCCGAAACTACGTCGGAGCCGCTCGCCACCTGCGTGAGATGCACGATCTGTTGCGTCAATCTGAACCGGCTGTAACAGACGCGCTTGCTGCACGAGGCGTTTTTTGGCATTTCAATCCTCCTTATGCTCCGAACTTTGGTGGTCTCTGGGAGGCGGGAGTGAAATCCGCGAAATCACTTCTCCATCGCCTTATTTCTGATACTCCTCATACTTTCGAAGAGCATGCTACTTTGTTTGCTCGCATTGAGGCAGTGCTCAATAGTCGCCCCCTCTGTGCCACCCCCTCCGACCCGGCGGAAGGTCCTGATTACCTCAGTCCAGGACATTTTTTGATTGGCTCCCCTCTCATCGCTCCCCCCGAAAAAACCTTGCCCGACGATTCAAACCACGTTTCCCGTTGGCATCGGGTTCGCCGAATGCATCAAGCTTTCTGGAAACGGTGGTCTAGTGAGTACCTTCATACTCAGATGCAGCGCGGCAAGTGGGTGCGTGGAAGTCCCAATCTCCGAGAAGGAGATGTCGTGTTTTTTGTTGCCCCTACTAGCCCTCTCTCTTGGCCCATTGGGCGTGTAATTGAACTCCATCCTGGACAAGACGGCGTTACACGCGTCGTCAGTATTCGCACGTCTAATGGAATTACGGTGCGACCAGTGAATAAACTGGTCACTCTCCCCCCTGCCTAATCGTTCCTTTAGGTTTTCGTATCATTTCGTTAAATGAACTTGAGGTTAGTTCATGGTGGGCGGTATGTTCGCGCCATTTCTGTCTCTGTGTAATTTCTTTATTTTAGTTGGTTACCTGTTCGATTCAGGTGGTTTTTAGTTAGGTTTTTTCCCGTTGTCATGTTTGACCTGCTCCTCACGAGGTGGTGAGCCAGCCAGTTTTTATTCAGCTCAGTTCTGTTCTATCCGCTCTACTCTGAACCTCGATTCAGACAGGTAGTCTGTCGAGGCAGGTCGCGACCCTCGATTATCGCGAGTTCTCTTTTCGTTTTGATCAGTATTTGTTCGAAAGTGTATTCGAAGGAGCTCCAAGTCTGCGCATCTTGCCAGCTAAGTTCTTGTCTCCTATTGTTCCTTCCCTATCAGCCTTACCTAATTCACCCTTTACCTCTAGACATTAACCGGCGCCCTCAGCGCGTCACAAGGTAGGCAAATTGGGAATTTCCTCCAATATACAGTCCACTTTTCTCGTTTTAGTTTAAGCAGCCCTAGTGGCTCCAACAGGGCGTATAGTTCGCCCTATGGGTGTATAGTTTACCCTATGGGAGTATAGTTCGCCCAATGGGTGTATAGTTCACCCTAAGGGCGTATGGTCCACCATAATATGTTATATGCATCAATTACATAAATCTTCTATGCATTAAGGAAAAAATTCACACCACGCGTCTTAGTCTATAGTTTAAACACAGCTTATTATACACAGCAGAGGTTTTTTTCTCATGGAATCAATTGAACAGTTCGATTTGAAAACTTGGTCGAAACTTTGGGAACCCAGTCTAGACAGCTACTTCAACTGCTACGTGCATATTTAGCCCTAATAGCGTATGGTTCACCCTAAGTTCTATAGGTTCTATTCACGCCCATTGGGTGAACTATTCGTCCATATGGCGAACATGCACCCCATGTCGTTAAAAACCAAAAGAAAAAGTCGTAAGTATGCTTTATGCCTTATGGGCATAAGGTTTGCCTTATGGGCGTAGGGTTTGCCTTTTGAACAAAGCTTTTGCCTTATTGGCACATTTCTGCATTATGGAAGTACTTATGCCCAATGGACATAGGATTTGCCTTATGGGCATAGGGTTTGTCTTAAGGGTAGAGGGGCAGCCATATGAGCTTAAAAAAATTAAATTAAAAAAAATATATAATTTTAAGTAAAAGGCGTAACCACATAGTGCCGGAGGCACGGGCTCCGCTGCTAGTCGATGATAATATCGCGTACTAGTTTTGCAATTGGATGTTCAAGTGCGCTGGCCACAGTATGGAATTTGGAATCGTCACGGGTGATGCCAGATAGTGTGAACTGACTCTCGATCTGGGCAAACCAGAGTATCGGGTCATCTTGCCAAAAGGGCGGGACCCGCAAACTCACACGATCCACTGCTTCGTTTGCCGATGCTGATGTTGCTGTTGACGCTGATGATGTCGGATTAGACATTATTTTGACGAAATTCTTCGTTCGGGGTCACCACTGTGCGGGTGTGTTGGTTTGATAATTGAAACACACGTATATAGAATACACTTTATTTACTAAATATCACAAGTTCATATCGATGAGAAAACTGAGATGCTTTCTTCAAGAAAGTTGCAAGCCGAATAATCCTTTGTTCCTCTGTTCCCACCGCCTCCAGGGTTCACTCTCAGGCAGGGTCAATTTGTAGGGAAATGATCCCCCACAGGCTGTACTGAAATTACAAATTTTCAGTATTCGTTTTATTAGGTAGCATCCAGAGGAAATGTTTAATGCTTCATTGTTGATATGGGTTACCCATTTTAGATTTTTATCAATTGTAAGCCCTAGGAATTTGGTTTCGTCCACTACTTGAATAATTTTGTCATTGAGGTGTATAATTGGGGTCGTTTCATCTATCGGTTTTTGTAATTTTCTGGTATTAAAATTTATTATAACTGTCTTAGATGAATTCAGAATTAGGTCATTCTTTGAGCTCCAACCTGACATTTGTTTCACAGCAAGTTTGCTTGTGTCAGGGATAGTGTTAAATTCGTCACATACGAGCTGTGTGGTGTCATCCGCAAAAATGATTAATGACCCCGTGTTCACTGTCGACGTCAGATCATTTGTGTATATTTTAAATAATATCGGGGCGAATGACGCTCCCTGAGGTACCCCTGTGTTGACGATATATTCATTCGAGTATGTGATTCCCTCAGATCTTGATACCTTTACTACCTGTTTCCTGTTTCGGAGGAACGACTCTACCCATTTATTTGCAACACCCCGAATACCAATACAATTCAATTTAGTTAAAAGTTTGTCGTGATTGACCATGTCAAATGCCTAGATAAAGTCGTAAAATATTCCGTAGGTCTTATTATTAGGGTGTGCTGTCGTCATAAGTCGATTTACAAAATTAGAGATTGCAGTGGTGGTTGATCTTGCCTTCCTGAATCCATGTTGATTCTCGCTGAGTAGTGAATTTTTTTCTAAAAATGAAATCAATCGCGTACAATAGGCATTCTCAATGAGCTTAGAGAATACTGACTGAAGGGCTAGTGGCCTGTAATTACTAACGTTGGATTTGTCCCCCTTTTTATGTAGTGGGCAATGGCAAATAACAGACATTTTCAATGCTTCTGGGAACACTCCCTACTCGAAGGTCATATTGATTATGTGCATTAGTGGAATCGCTAAATAAACTACAGCATTTTTCAATGTAAAAGGTGGTACCTCATCATATCCTGGTGTTCGTTTCCTAGTGATTTTTTCCATTATACCGTAATATTCGTTACGCATTAATGGATACAAAAAAAGATTTAATTTTGTGATCATAGTAGGCACCTCCACCGCCTTTGTATTATTTATACTGTTCGCGGATTCGACAAAGTGTTTGTTCAACAAGTTTGCCACATGTCTTGACGACGTAATTTCCACATTTTCGTACTTCAATGTTATTTTCTCATTATAGGGACTACTTGTCGTTTTACTCCGCTTGGTCCCGTTGCCTTTGATTTGTTGCTTCATCTCACCAGGATTTGACTATTATAATTTTTGATTGTATTCTTAATTTTTAAAGCGTACTTTTTTTGAGCATTTTTAGCGCAGCATCATCAGCGTAAAGTATTTTTACAGCAGTGATTGCGAAGGTGAAGCGATGATCCGAGCTCCGTATCCTAGCAACATGCCGTGTCAAAACTTGAGGTTATAGAAATTTACACTCATCATTGTTTCTGACATTCAAATGAAGAATTTTGAATGATTAATTATTTGCTATTGCGCTGCGATAGTTTAATAACCAGAAAATAAGTAATTAATTAATGGTGAAATGAGCAGGCAATTATGTTGTTTACTTTTCCTCTGCCTCCTTGAACCAATGAATTTGAAATACTTAGAAATAATATCTAGAACAGAACCTGTCAAATTATACATTAGGTCTTCCTATACAATAGAATTTTGACTGAAATCGGTTGGAAATGGTATCTCTACTACCGCATTTATAATTAAACAGCTGCGCTAAGAAGTAGTAGGCCGTAGGCCCTAATACAGAAACTGGTAACGATAACAAGGTACCTATATAGTGATTGGACGAGGAAATATTTCTCAGAGCGGCTGTATTTTTAAGGGCGTGAGCTTGAGTAATCAATTGTTCACCTACACTTCGTTTGCACTATGCGCATATGTTTGCGCTATGCGCATATGTCTGCGCTATGCGCTATGCGCATATGCCTGTGCCCATAGCGAAGCTCAACCTTGTTGTACATACTTTTGTCCACAGGATCGTTGCTATACTTGATATAGTTTTTTCACCTCCTGCTTCTAGCCATAATCTCTGCTGTAAACCAATCCTTATTTCTGTTCGACCTACTTTTCCCGACAAGTGTACGTGGAAATGCTTTGTTGAAGCAACAATTGAACTTGTGGATGGAAAGATTAAAGGCACCATTGACCTGCTCTGCCTGTACCACCGTGTCCCAGGTCACTCCGCTGAGCATCGATATGAACATATCGATGCTACCTCCCCTTCTTCCCCTTCGCTTCCCTGCTACTCTTTGGTGTTGCTTGCTCATCCCATCGTACATGTACAAGCTGCCCTAGATGGTCGGCTAGTCCAAGATCCAGATTGTCTACAAACTAGGCTATGCGAACACTCATATAATCGTGTTGTGGATGAGCGTAATATTTACGCTCACCCTCAACGTGATTATATTGCGTGTGCGCATAGCCTAGAGGCTTTTATGATCAATTTAACATGTCCAGTAATAATTTAGCAGCTTTCTCAATGACATTTGTCACCTGGAAATTTCATGATGTAGTTGTCGTGAAATTATTTGAATATTTCAAAACGTAAAAATCGATTTAAAGAAAAACTGTTCAATTGATTTGGTTCAAATTAACACAGTATCTTCTTCTTACGACTTTTAATGCACACAGTAAATTTTGTGAACATTGGTTGAAGATAAAGTTGTTTTAGTTGCAAAAAACTGAAAAAACGCTAATCAATCGCAAAAAAACGTCATTAAAGCGCAATTTTCAAGAAAAGTGCTTGACACACAACAATGAAATTTTTACATAAACATAGAATCGTAAGGGCCAACATATCCTGAAAGTTTCGTCAAATTATATTCAGATCCTTGGCCTCTAGAGTGCAAAACGTGTTTTGGAAAAACTGAAAAATTTCGTAAAAACTTATTAACATAAGATTTACTCGTCCGAATTGTTTCAAAAACGTGGCAGATCTAAGTTCAGAGAAAACGAAGGTTCACAGAAATTTTCATTTTCAAATTTTCAAAAAGAAGATACTTTGTCAATTTCAAGCAAATGAATTTATTGTTTTTCTTGAAATCGATTTTTACGTTTTGAAATATTCAAATAATTTCACGGCGCGTATATCATAGTATTTCCAGGCAACGAATGTCACCAAGAAAGCTGCTAAATTATCGCCGATTATTTTAAATTGATCATAAAAGCCTCTAGGGTATGCGCACGCGCAATATAATCGCGTTGTGGGTGGGCGTAAATATTACGCTCATCCACAACACGATTATATGAGTGTTCGCATAGCCTAGTTTATTTAAAAATTCATAATTCTTCTTGATGATTTTAACCCTTCTTTAAAAGAGCGTCCTAATTATTCAAAAGTAACATCGTTGCCCAAAAGACTTAAATTACTGCGGCAACATGAATGGTTTCGGTGCAAAGCATGCGTTGGTATCTATTTCTTGGTCTGTATAACCGAAGTACAACAATCAAGTAGGAACTGCACGGTGGGTACTTCCTTGCACTATCATCTATTAAAAAAGAACTAGACTGGGAAGTGCTATTCCATTTTACAGCCTTACAAGATGGCGGAAGTCAGGAGGGCAAGGCATGTGTTCTGTTTTATTATTGTTGAAGCCAATAGGGCTACTTAAATTCAAGAGAGAGAGTGGACTGTGTTTTGAGGGAAATCCAAATCTGCCTACCGTTTGACGCGCGGATGGCGCCGGTTACATGTTACATGCCGGTTACATGTTACATGCCGGTTACATGTTACATGCCGGTTACATGTCTATAGGTAAAGGGTGAGTTAGGTAAAGGGTGAGTTAGGTAAAGGGTGAGTTAGGTAAAGGGTGAGTTAGGTAAAGGGTGAGTTAGGTAAAGGGTGAGTTAGGTAAAGGGTGAGTTAGGTAAAGGGTGAGTTAGGTAAAGGGTGAGTTAGGTAAAGGGTGAGTTAGGTAAAGGGTGAGTTAGGTAAAGGGTGAGTTAGGTAAAGGGTGAGTTAGGTAAAGGGTGAGTTAGGTAAAGGGTGAGTTAGGTAAAGGGTGAGTTAGGTAAAGGGTGAGTTAGGTAAAGGGTGAGTTAGGTAAAGGGTGAGTTAGGTAAAGGGTGAGTTAGGTAAAGGGTGAGTTAGGTAAAGGGTGAGTTAGGTAAAGGGTGAGTTAGGTAAAGGGTGAGTTAGGTAAAGGGTGAGTTAGGTAAAGGGTGAGTTAGGTAAAGGGTGAGTTAGGTAAAGGGTGAGTTAGGTAAAGGGTGAGTTAGGTAAAGGGTGAGTTAGGTAAAGGGTGAGTTAGGTAAAGGGTGAGTTAGGTAAAGGGTGAGTTAGGTAAAGGGTGAGTTAGGTAAAGGGTGAGTTAGGTAAAGGGTGAGTTAGGTAAAGGGTGAGTTAGGTAAAGGGTGAGTTAGGTAAAGGGTGAGTTAGGTAAAGGGTGAGTTAGGTAAAGGGTGAGTTAGGTAAAGGCTGGAAGGGAAGGAACAATGGGAGACACAAACTTAGCTTGCCGATGCACAGAGTCGGAGCCCCGTGTTTAAAGGGGAATTTACCTCTTAAAATTACTTTTTTCCATCGATTCTGAACTACAACATGAGTCTTGACACTCCCATGGACTAAGAATGGCAGAAAAGGGTGATTTTTTAAAAAATATCGAAGTTTTCGGTGATTTTGCGCGGCGAGAATTGTCAGTGTGCTGTATTTTCTCTTCGTACAGTCGCTCGGTTTAGCCTCTCTCTCTAGCACGTGACTTTCCTTTACCTCTCCTCGCGACCGGCAAGGCCAGCCCGGCACCAGCGTGGCTTGCAAAGCTCTCGCTTCCCCTCGTTCGCTGCGACATACGCACAACGCTGCTGTGTGCATGCTTGCCGGGAACCTTCTACCACTTCTACCTTCTTTGCCTCTACCCTTTAGTGCACTAAAAAGAATTATTAATACGTGGGATGAATGGTTCGTTAGTTTTATGATTATAACTCGTGAACTTTTAAGTCAGGAATCAGAAGTCAGAAGTCACGAAATTTTAGTGTGCATGAATTTTCTGGTATAGGTAGTACAAGGAAAAACAGCGTATTGGCCGGCGATACATAACACCAAATATCTTACTCAGCTAGTCATACTACTTCTACTACTAGCCCATTTAGATATTTGATTTCACTTTGCAAGATTGCTGGAATACTATAATGAATCTGGCGAAGCTATCGGGAGTAGCAAGAAGCGTAATTTTTTTCGTCGTAGCCGAGGCGATGTTAAGAAATACATGTGTAAACAAAAATGTCACACAGGGTGGCATTTTGCTATCGTAGTTTAAGATTATTTGTGACTAGTGGCCAGTGTCAATGCATGTGTGCGAGCGATAGGTGTATAACACAGTGCACAATGCATGCTACACACACAGCGTGGATTGCGTTACAACGAGCAATTGTTCCCAATATCTTCTTTGATGACTTGACACTGATCTCGCGTTCGGCTTATTATCCTGGTTGGTGATTAGCTAAAAAGTGGACATATGTGTGTTGATATAAAATAATAGCTGCGATTGTGACATTTTTGGATAACGTTTATGTGTCAGGCCTGTAGGCTGCAACCTGTAGCCTGACTATGTCTGCGTAGCCAACACTCTCGGTTTCAGTTGGCATCACCTCACATTCATCGCATTTACACCAACCAAGCACATCAGTTGTATCTAGTACGTCTTCATTTGACACATCGCTTAATTTTTCTATCGCAGTCAATTCTTCCTCCGAATATTCAGGTTCGAACATAAGCCCAGCGTTAGCTTGGACCATAATAATTTAATAAAATCATTAAACATTAACAAAACTGCAGCTCCGAATCCAATACGATGAACGATGAATGGACAGAGCTACAAGCGCGAACGGCGATAAACAAGCTCAAGCATGTGTGACTGGAATCCACCACGATTCTATCCCCTCCCGTCCGACGATTCTCCCTCCGCGGCGGCTGCCGCTTCGAGCCAAGTAAATGCAGCACGCCGATTACACGCCTTCGGTTATCAGCGTCCTGCGGATAAACGAAAACTCCGATCACAAAAACCAAAAAATATATACACAGATAAAAGATGGACGAGTGTGACACTATTTTTGTTTTTTTTTATCTGACCAAAGGTACTCGTAGGTGCTAAGGGTCGAAAAAGTTCCCCGTGTTATTCCTTATGGGAGAAGTTTTTCTAAGCACCTAGGCCGAAAATCACGGTTTTCCACAATTTTTCATCTTCTTCCTGTAAACACGGGATCTTTTTTGTAAGGCCCTAAATTCATTATTAGGTATCAGCAATCAACGAGAGAAGTTAATTTCACCAGGTAACCACTCCTTTAACACGCTGTAGAAGAAACTGAGTAATAAACTCGTGAAATTCGAGGGTCGCTACGACCTGCGTTCACAGACAAGCTGTCTAGCTGGACTAGACTAGCTGTCTAGCTTGACTAGACTAGCTGTCTAGCTTGACTAGCTGTCTAGCTGGACTTGACTAGCTGTCTAGCTTGACTAGACTAGCTGTCTAGCTTGACTAGCTGTCTAGCTGGACTTGACTAGCTGTCTAGCTTGACTAGACTAGCTGTCTAGCTTGACTAGCTGTCTAGCTGGACTTGACTAGCTGTCTAGCTTGACTAGACTAGCTGTCTAGCTTGACTAGACAAGCTGTCTAGCTTGACTAGACAAGCTGTCTAGCTTGACTAGACAAGCTGTCTAGCTTGACTAGACTAGCTGTCTAGCTTGACTAGACTAGCTGTCTAGCTTGACTAGACTATTTGTCAAGCTTGACTAGACTAGCTGTCTAGCTTGACAAGACCAGCTGTCTAGCTTGACTAGACTAGCTGTCTAGCTTGACTAGACCAGCTGTCTAGCTTGACTAGACTAGCTGTCTAGCTTGACTAGACCAGCTGTCTAGCTTGACTAGACTAGCTGTCTAGCTTGACTAGACCAGCTGTCTAGCTTGACTAGACTAGCTGTCTAGCTTGACTAGACTAGCTGTCTAGCTTGACTAGCTGTCTAGCTTGACTAGACTAGCTGTCTAGCTTGACTAGACTAGCTGTCTAGCTTGACTAGACTAGCTGTCTAGCTTGACAAGACTAGCTGTCTAGCTTGACTAGACTAGCTGTCTAGCTTGACTAGACTAGCTGTCTAGCTTGACTAGCTGTCTAGCTTGACTAAACTAGCTGTCTAGCTTGACTTGACTAGCTGTCTAGCTTGACTAGACTAGCTGTCTAGCTTGACTAGACTAGCTGTCTAGCTTGACTAGACTAGCTGTCTAGCTTGACTAGACTAGCTGTCTAGCTTGACTAGACTAACTGTCTAGCTTGACTAGACTAGATGTCTAGCTTGACTAGACTAGCTGTCTAGCTTGACTAGACTAGCTGTCTAGCTTGACTAGACTAGCTGTCTAGCTTGACTAGACTGGCTGTCTAGCTTGACTAGACTAGCTGTCTAGCTTGACTAGACTAGCTGTCTAGCTTGACTAGACTAGCTGTCTAGCTTGACTAGACTAGCTGTCAAGCTTGACTTGACTAGCTGTCTAGCTTGACAAGACTAGCTGTCTAGCTTGACTAGACTAGCTGTCTAGCTTGACTAGCTGTCTAGCTTGACTAGACTAGCTGTCTAGCTTGACTAGACTAGCTGTCTAGCTTGACTAGAATAGCTGTCTAGCTTGACTAGAATAGCTGTCTAGCTTGACTTGACTAGCTGTCTAGCTTGACTAGACTAGCTGTCTAGCTTGACTAGACTAGCTGTCTAGCTTGACTAGACCAGCTGTCTAGCTTGACTAGACCAGCTGTCTAGCTTGACTAGACTAGCTGTCTAGTTGACTAGACTAGCTGTCTAGCTTGACTAGACTAGCTGTCTAGCTTGACTTGACTAGCTGTCTAGCTTAACTAGACCAGCTGTCTAGCTTGACTAGACTAGCTGTCTAGTTGACTAGACTAGCTGTCTAGCTTGACTAGACTAGCTGTCTAGCTTGACTAGACTAGCTGTCTAGCTTGACTAGACTAGCTGTCTAGCTTGACTTGTCTAGCTGTCTAGCTTGACTAGACCAGCTGTCTAGCTTGACTAGACTAGCTGTCTAGCTTGACTAGACTAGCTGTCTAGCTTGACTAGCTGTCTAGCTTGACTTGACTAGCTGTCTAGCTTGACTAGCTGTCTAGCTTGACTAGACCAGCTGTCTTGCTTGACTAGACTAGCTGTCTAGCTTGACTAGACTAGCTGTCTAGCTTGACTAGCTGTCTAGCTTGACTTGACTAGCTGTCTAGCTTGACTAGCTGTCTAGCTTGACTAGACTAGCTGTCTAGCTTGACTAGACTAGCTGTCTAGCTTGACTAGACTAGCTGTCTAGCTTGACTAGACTAGCTGTCTAGCTTGACTAGACTAGCTGTCTAGCTTGACTTGACTAGCTGTCTAGCTTGACTAGACTAGCTGTCTAGCTTGACTAGACTAGCTGTCTAGCTTGACTAGACTAGCTGTCTAGCTTGACTAGACTAGCTGTCTAGCTTGATAAGACCAGCTGTCTAGCTTGACTAGACTAGCTGTCTAGCTTGACTAGACTAGCTGTCTAGCTTGACTTGACTAGCTGTCTGGCTTGACTAGACCAGCAGTCTAGCTTGACTAGTCTAGCTGTCTAGCTTGACTAGACTAGCTGTCTAGCTTGACTAGACTAGCTGTCTGCCTGACTAGACTAGCTGTCTAGCTTGACTAGACTAGCTGTCTAGCTTGACTAGACTAGCTGTCTAGCTTGACTAGACTAGCTGTCTAGCTTGACTAGACCAGCTGTCTAGCTTGACTAGACTAGCTGTCTAGCTTGACCAGACTAGCTGTCTAGCTTGACTAGACCAGCTGTCTAGCTTGACTAGACTAGCTGTCTAGCTTGACTAGACTAGCTGTCTAGCTTGACTAGACTAGCTGTCTAGCTTGACTTGACTAGCTGTCTAGCTTGACTAGACTAGCTGTCTAGCTTGACAAGACTAGATGTCTAGCTTGACAAGACTAGCTGTCTAGCTTGACAAGACTAGCTGTCTAGCTTGACTAGACTAGCTGTCTAGCTTGACTAGACCAGCTGTCTAGCTTGACTAGACTAGCTGTCTAGCTTGACTAGACTAGCTGTCTAGCTTGACTAGACTAGCTGTCTAGCTTGACTAGACTAGCTGTCTAGCTTGACTAGACTAGCTGTCTAGCATGACTAAACTAGCTGTCTAGCTTGACTTGACTAGCTGTCTAGCTTGACTAGACTAGCTGTCTAGCTTGACTAGACCAGCTGTCTAGCTTGACTAGACTAGCTGTTTAGCTTGACTAGACTAGCTGTCTAGCTTGACTTGACTAGCTGTCTAGCTTGACTAGACTAGCTGTCTAGCGTGACAAGACTAGCTGTCTAGCTTGACAAGACTAGCTGTCTAGCTTGACTAGACTAGCTGTCTAGCTTGACTAGACTAGCTGTCTAGCTTGATAAGACTAGCTGTCTAGCTTGACTTGACTAGCTGTCTAGCTTGACTAGACTAGCTGTCTAGCTTGACTAGACTAGCTGTCTAGCTTGACTTGACTAGCTGTCTAGCTTGACTAGACTAGCTGTCTAGCTTGACAAGACTAGCTGTCTAGCTTGACTAGACTAGCTGTCTAGCTTGACTAGACTAGCTGTCTAGCTTGATAAGACTAGCTGTCTAGCTTGACTAGACTAGCTGTCTAGCTTGACTTGACTAGCTGTCTAGCTTGACTAGACTAGCTGTCTAGCTTGACAAGACTAGCTGTCTGGCTTGACAAGACTAGCTGTCTAGCTTGACTAGACTAGCTGTCTAGCTTGACTAGACTAGCTGTCTAGCTTGATAAGACTAGCTGTCTAGCTTGACTAGACTAGCTGTCTAGCTTGACTTGACTAGCTGTCTAGCTTGACTAGACTAGCTGTCTAGCTTGACTTGACTAGCTGTCTAGCTTGACAAGACTAGCTGTCTAGCTTGACTAGACTAGCTGTCTAGCTTGACTAGACTAGCTGTCTAGCTTGACAAGACTAGCTGTCTAGCTTGACTAGACTAGCTGTCTAGCTTGACTAGACTAGCTGTCTAGCTTGACTAGACTAGCTGTCTAGCTTGACTAGACAAGCTATCTAGCTTGACTAGACTAGCTGTCTAGCTTGACTAGACTAGCTGTCTAGCTTGACAAGACTAGCTGTCTAGCTTGACTAGACTAGCTGTCTAGCTTGACTTGACTAGCTGTCTAGCTTGACTAGACTAGCTGTCTAGCTTGACTTGCTGTCTAGCTTGACTAGACTAGCTGTCTAGCTTGACAAGACTAGCTGTCTAGCTTGACTAGACTAGCTGTCTAGCTTGACTAGACTAGCTGTCTAGCTTGACTAGCTGTCTAGCTTGACTAGACTAGCTGTCTAGCTTGACAAGACAAGCTGTCTAGCTTGACAAGACTAGCTGTCTAGCTTGACTAGACTAGCTGTCTAGCTTGACTAGACTAGCTGTCTAGCTTGACTAGACTAGCTGTCTAGCTTGATAAGACTAGCTGTCTAGCTTGACTAGACTAGCTGTCTAGCTTGACTAGACTAGCGGTCTAGCTTGACTAGACTAGCTGTCTAGCTTGACTAGACTAGCTGTCTAGCTTGACAAGACTAGCTGTCTAGCTTGACTAGACTAGCTGTCTAGCTTGACTAGACTAGCTGTCTAGCTTGACTAGACTAGCTGTCTAGCTTGACTAGACTAGCTGTCTAGCTTGACTAGACTAGCTGTCTAGCTTGACTAGACTAGCTGTCTAGCTTGACTAGACTAGCTGTCTAGCTTGACTAGACTAGCTGTCTAGCTTGACTAGACTAATTGTCTAGCTTGACTAGACTAGCTGTCTAGCTTGACTAGACTAGCTGTCTAGCTTGACTAGACTAGCTGTCTAGCTTGACTAGACTAGCTGTCTAGCTTGACTAGCTGTCTAGCTTGACTAGACTAGCTGTCTAGCTTGACTAGACTAGCTGTCTAGCTTGACTAGACTAGCTGTCTAGCTTGACTAGACTAGCTGTCTAGCTTGACTAGACTAGCTGTCTAGCTTGACTAGACTAGCTGTCTAGCTTGACTAGACTAGCTGTCTAGCTTGACTAGACAAGCTGTCTAGCTTGACTAGACTAGCTGTCTAGCTTGACTAGACTAGCTGTCTAGCTTGACTTGACTAGCTGTCTAGCTTGACTAGACTAGCTGTCTAGCTTGACTAGCTGTCTAGCTTGACTAGACTAGCTGTCTAGCTTGACTTGACTAGCTGTCTTGCTTGACTAGACTAGCTGTCTAGCTTGACTAGCTGTCTAGCTTGACTAGACTAGCTGTCTTGCTTGACAAGACTAGCTGTCTAGCTTGACAAGCTGTCTAGCTTGACTAACTGTCTAGCTTGACTAGACTTGCTGTCTAGCTTGACTAGACCAGCTGTCTAGCTTGACAAGACCAGCTGTCTAGCTTGACTAGACCAGCTGTCTAGCTTGACTAGACCAGCTGTCTAGCTTGACTAGACTAGCTGTCTAGCTTGACTAGACTAGCTGTCTAGCTTGACAAGACCAGCTGTCTAGCTTGACAAGACTAGCTGTCTAGCTTGACTAGACTAGCTGTCTAGCTTGACTAGACTAGCTGTCTAGCTTGACTAGACTAGCTGTCTAGCTTGACTAGACTAGCTGTCTAGCTTGACTAGACTAGCTGTCTAGCTTGACTAGACTAGCTGTCTAGCTTGACTAGACTAGCTGTCTAGCTTGACTAGACTAGCTGTCTAGCTTGACTAGACTAGCTGTCTAGCTTGACTAGACTAGCTGTCTAGCTTGACTAGACTAGCTGTCTAGCTTGACAAGACTAGCTGTCTAGCTTGACTAGACTAGCTGTCTAGCTTGACTAGACTAGCTGTCTAGCTTGACTAGACCAGCTGTCTAGCTTGACTAGACTAGCTGTCTAGCTTGACCAGACTAGCTGTCTAGCTTGACTAGACCAGCTGTCTAGCTTGACTAGACTAGCTGTCTAGCTTGACTAGACTAGCTGTCTAGCTTGACTAGACTAGCTGTCTAGCTTGACTTGACTAGCTGTCTAGCTTGACTAGACTAGCTGTCTAGCTTGACAAGACTAGATGTCTAGCTTGACAAGACTAGCTGTCTAGCTTGACAAGACTAGCTGTCTAGCTTGACTAGACTAGCTGTCTAGCTTGACTAGACCAGCTGTCTAGCTTGACTAGACTAGCTGTCTAGCTTGACTAGACTAGCTGTCTAGCTTGACTAGACTAGCTGTCTAGCTTGACTAGACTAGCTGTCTAGCTTGACTAGACTAGCTGTCTAGCATGACTAAACTAGCTGTCTAGCTTGACTTGACTAGCTGTCTAGCTTGACTAGACTAGCTGTCTAGCTTGACTAGACCAGCTGTCTAGCTTGACTAGACTAGCTGTTTAGCTTGACTAGACTACCTGTCTAGCTTGACTTGACTAGCTGTCTAGCTTGACTAGACTAGCTGTCTAGCGTGACAAGACTAGCTGTCTAGCTTGACAAGACTAGCTGTCTAGCTTGACTAGACTAGCTGTCTAGCTTGACTAGACTAGCTGTCTAGCTTGATAAGACTAGCTGTCTAGCTTGACTTGACTAGCTGTCTAGCTTGACTAGACTAGCTGTCTAGCTTGACTAGACTAGCTGTCTAGCTTGACTTGACTAGCTGTCTAGCTTGACTAGACTAGCTGTCTAGCTTGACAAGACTAGCTGTCTAGCTTGACTAGACTAGCTGTCTAGCTTGACTAGACTAGCTGTCTAGCTTGATAAGACTAGCTGTCTAGCTTGACTAGACTAGCTGTCTAGCTTGACTTGACTAGCTGTCTAGCTTGACTAGACTAGCTGTCTAGCTTGACAAGACTAGCTGTCTAGCTTGACAAGACTAGCTGTCTAGCTTGACTAGACTAGCTGTCTAGCTTGACTAGACTAGCTGTCTAGCTTGATAAGACTAGCTGTCTAGCTTGACTAGACTAGCTGTCTAGCTTGACTTGACTAGCTGTCTAGCTTGACTAGACTAGCTGTCTAGCTTGACTTGACTAGCTGTCTAGCTTGACAAGACTAGCTGTCTAGCTTGACTAGACTAGCTGTCTAGCTTGACAAGACTAGCTGTCTAGCTTGACAAGACTAGCTGTCTAGCTTGACTAGACTAGCTGTCTAGCTTGACTAGACTAGCTGTCTAGCTTGACTAGACTAGCTGTCTAGCTTGACTAGACAAGCTATCTAGCTTGACTAGACTAGCTGTCTAGCTTGACTAGACTAGCTGTCTAGCTTGACAAGACTAGCTGTCTAGCTTGACTAGACTAGCTGTCTAGCTTGACTTGACTAGCTGTCTAGCTTGACTAGACTAGCTGTCTAGCTTGACTTGCTGTCTAGCTTGACTAGACTAGCTGTCTAGCTTGACAAGACTAGCTGTCTAGCTTGACTAGACTAGCTGTCTAGCTTGACTAGACTAGCTGTCTAGCTTCACTAGCTGTCTAGCTTGACTAGACTAGCTGTCTAGCTTGACAAGACAAGCTGTCTAGCTTGACAAGACTAGCTGTCTAGCTTGACTAGACTAGCTGTCTAGCTTGACTAGACTAGCTGTCTAGCTTGACTAGACTAGCTGTCTAGCTTGATAAGACTAGCTGTCTAGCTTGACTAGACTAGCTGTCTAGCTTGACTAGACTAGCGGTCTAGCTTGACTAGACTAGCTGTCTAGCTTGACTAGACTAGCTGTCTAGCTTGACAAGACTAGCTGTCTAGCTTGACTAGACTAGCTGTCTAGCTTGACTAGACTAGCTGTCTAGCTTGACTAGACTAGCTGTCTAGCTTGACTAGACTAGCTGTCTAGCTTGACTAGACTAGCTGTCTAGCTTGACTAGACTAGCTGTCTAGCTTGACTAGACTAGCTGTCTAGCTTGACTAGACTAGCTGTCTAGCTTGACTAGACTAATTGTCTAGCTTGACTAGACTAGCTGTCTAGCTTGACTAGACTAGCTGTCTAGCTTGACTAGACTAGCTGTCTAGCTTGACTAGACTAGCTGTCTAGCTTGACTAGACTAGCTGTCTAGCTTGACTAGCTGTCTAGCTTGACTAGACTAGCTGTCTAGCTTGACTAGACTAGCTGTCTAGCTTGACTAGACTAGCTGTCTAGCTTGACTAGACTAGCTGTCTAGCTTGACTAGACTAGCTGTCTAGCTTGACTAGACAAGCTGTCTAGCTTGACTAGACTAGCTGTCTAGCTTGACTAGACTAGCTGTCTAGCTTGACTAGCTGTCTAGCTTGACTAGACTAGCTGTCTAGCTTGACTAGACTAGCTGTCTAGCTTGACTAGACTAGCTGTCTAGCTTGACTAGACTAGCTGTCTAGCTTGACTAGACAAGCTGTCTAGCTTGACTAGACTAGCTGTCTAGCTTGACTTGACTAGCTGTCTAGCTTGACTAGACTAGCTGTCTAGCTTGACTAGCTGTCTAGCTTGACTAGACTAGCTGTCTAGCTTGACTTGACTAGCTGTCTTGCTTGACTAGACTAGCTGTCTAGCTTGACTAGCTGTCTAGCTTGACTAGACTAGCTGTCTTGCTTGACAAGACTAGCTGTCTAGCTTGACAAGCTGTCTAGCTTGACTAACTGTCTAGCTTGACTAGACTTGCTGTCTAGCTTGACTAGACCAGCTGTCTAGCTTGACAAGACCAGCTGTCTAGCTTGACTAGACCAGCTGTCTAGCTTGACTAGACCAGCTGTCTAGCTTGACTAGACTAGCTGTCTAGCTTGACTAGACTAGCTGTCTAGCTTGACAAGACCAGCTGTCTAGCTTGACAAGACTAGCTGTCTAGCTTGACTAGACTAGCTGTCTAGCTTGACTAGACTAGCTGTCTAGCTTGACTAGACTAGCTGTCTAGCTTGATAAGACTAGCTGTCTTGCTTGACTAGACTAGCTGTCTAGCTTGACTAGACTAGCGGTCTAGCTTGACTAGACTAGCTGTCTAGCTTGACTAGACTAGCTGTCTAGCTTGACAAGACTAGCTGTCTAGCTTGACTAGACTAGCTGTCTAGCTTGACTAGACTAGCTGTCTAGCTTGACTAGACTAGCTGTCTAGCTTGACTAGACTAGCTGTCTAACTTGACTAGACTAGCTGTCTAGCTTGACTAGACTAGCTGTCTAGCTTGACTAGACTAGCTGTCTAGCTTGACTAGACTAGCTGTCTAGCTTGACTAGACTAGCTGTCTAGCTTGACTAGACTAGCTGTCTAGCTTGACTAGACTAGCTGTCTAGCTTGACTAGACTAGCTGTCTAGCTTGACTAGACTAGCTGTCTAGCTTGACTAGACTAGCTGTCTAGCTTGACTAGACTAGCTGTCTAGCGTGACTAGACTAGCTGTCTAGCTTGACTAGACTAGCTGTCTAGCTTGACTAGCTGTCTAGCTTGACTAGACTAGCTGTCTAGCTTGACTAGACTAGCTGTCTAGCTAGACTAGACTAGCTGTCTAGCTTGACTAGACTAGCTGTCTAGCTTGACTAGACTAGCTGTCTAGCTTGACTAGACAAGCTGTCTAGCTTGACTAGACTAGCTGTCTAGCTTGACTAGACTAGCTGTCTAGCTTGACTTGACTAGCTGTCTAGCTTGACTAGACTAGCTGTCTAGCTTGACTAGCTGTCTAGCTTGACTAGACTAGCTGTCTAGCTTGACTTGACTAGCTGTCTTGCTTGACTAGACTAGCTGTCTAGCTTGACTAGCTGTCTAGCTTGACTAGACTAGCTGTCTAGCTTGACAAGACTAGCTGTCTAGCTTGACAAGCTGTCTAGCTTGACTAACTGTCTAGCTTGACTAGACTTGCTGTCTAGCTTGACTAGACCAGCTGTCTAGCTTGACAAGACCAGCTGTCTAGCTTGACTAGACCAGCTGTCTAGCTTGACTAGACCAGCTGTCTAGCTTGACTAGACTAGCTGTCTAGCTTGACTAGACTAGCTGTCTAGCTTGACAAGACCAGCTGTCTAGCTTGACTAGACTAGCTGTCTAGCTTGACTAGACTAGCTGTCTAGCTTGACTAGACTAGCTGTCTAGCTTGACTTGACTAGCTGTCTAGCTTGACTAGACTAGCTGTCTAGCTTGACTAGACTAGCTGTCTAGCTTGACTTGACTAGCTGTCTAGCTTGACTAGACTAGCTGTCTAGCTTGACTAGCTGTCTAGCTTGACTAGACTAGCTGTCTAGCTTGACTTGACTAGCTGTCTAGCTTGACTAGACTAGCTGTCTAGCTTGACTAGCTGTCTAGCTTGACTAGACTAGCTGTCTAGCTTGACTTGACTAGCTGTCTAGCTTGACTAGACTAGCTGTCTAGCTTGACTAGACTAGCTGTCTAGCTTGACTAGACTAGCTGTCTAGCTTGACTAGACTAGCTGTCTAGCTTGACTTGACTAGCTGTCTAGCTTGACTAGACTAGCTGTCTAGCTTGACTAGCTGTCTAGCTTGACTAGACTAGCTGTCTAGCTTGACTTGACTAGCTGTCTAGCTTGACTAGACTAGCTGTCTAGCTTGACTTGACTAGCTGTCTAGCTTGACTAGACTAGCTGTCTAGCTTGACTAGTTGTCTAGCTTGACTAGACTAGCTGTCTAGCTTGACAAGACTAGCTGTCTAGCTTGACAAGCTGTCTAGCTTGACTAGCTGTCTAGCTTGACTAGACCAGCTGTCTAGCTTGACAAGACCAGCTGTCTAGCTTGACTAGACCAGCTGTCTAGCTTGACTAGACCAGCTGTCTAGCTTGACTAGACTAGCTGTCTAGCTTGACTAGACCAGCTGTCTACCTTGACAAGACCAGCTGTCTAGCTTGACTAGACTAGCTGTCTAGCTTGACTAGACTAGCTGTCTAGCTTGACGAGACCAGCTGTCTAGCTTGACTAGACCAGCTGTCTAGCTTGACAAGACCAGCTGTCTAGCTTGACTAGACTAGCTGTCTAGCTTGACTAGACCAGCTGTCTACCTTGACAAGACCAGCTGTCTAGCTTGACTAGACCAGCTGTCTAGCTTGACAAGACCAGCTGTCTAGCTTGACTAGACCAGCTGTCTAGCTTGACTAGACTAGCTGTCTAGCTTGACTAGACCAGCTGTCTACCTTGACAAGACCAGCTGTCTAGCTTGCCTAGACTAGCTGTCTAGCTTGACTAGACTAGCTGTCTAGCTTGACTAGACTAGCTGTCTAGCTTGACTAGACTAGCTGTCTAGCTTGACTATACCAGCTGTCTAGCTTGACTTGACTAGCTGTCTAGCTTGACTAGACTAGCTGTCTAGCTTGAATAGACTAGCTGTCAAGCTTGACTAGACCAGCTGTCTAGCTTGACTAGACTAGCTGTCTAGCTTGACTAGACTAGCTGTCTAGCTTGACTAGACTAGCTGTCTAGCTTGACTAGACTAGCTGTCTAGCTTGACTAGACCAGATGTCTAGCTTGACTAGACCAGCTGTCTAGCTTGACTAGACCAGCTGTCTAGCTTGACTAGACTAGCTGTCTAGCTTGACTAGACTAGCTGTCTAGCTTGACTAGACTAGCTGGCTAGCTTGACTAGACTAGCTGTCTAGCTTGACTAGACTAGCTGTCTAGCTTGACTAGACTAGCTGTCTAGCTTGACTAGACCAGCTGTCTACCTTGACAAGACCAGCTGTCTAGCTTGACTAGACTAGCTGTCTAGCTTGACAAGACCAGCTGTCTAGCTTGACTAGACTAGCTGTCTAGCTTGACTAGACTAGCTGTCTAGCTTGACTAGACCAGCTGTCTAGCTTGACTTGACTAGCTGTCTAGCTTGACTAGACTAGCTGTCTAGCTTGACAAGACCAGCTGTCTAGCTTGACTTGACTAGCTGTCTAGCTTGACTAGACTAGCTGTCTAGCTTGACAAGACCAGCTGTCTAGCTTGACTTGACTAGCTGTCTAGCTTGACTAGACTAGCTGTCTAGCTTGACTTGACTAGCTGTCTAGCTTGACAAGACCAGCTGTCTAGCTTGACTTGACTAGCTGTCTAGCTTTACTAGACTAGCTGTCTAGCTTGACTAGACTAGCTGTCTAGCTTGACTAGACTAGCTGTCTAGCTTGACTTGACTAGCTGTCTAGCTTGACTAGACTAGCTGTCTAGCTTGACTAGACTAGCTGTCTAGCTTGACTTGACTAGCTGTCTAGCTTGACTAGACTAGCTGTCTAGCTTGACAAGACCAGCTGTCTAGCTTGACTTGACTAGCTGTCTAGCTTGACAAGACCAGCTGTCTAGCTTGACTAGACTAGCTGTCTAGCTTGACTAGACTAGCTGTCTAGCTTGACTTGACTAGCTGTCTAGCTTGACTAGACCAGCTGTCTAGCTTGACAAGACCAGCTGTCTAGCTTGACTTGACTAGCTGTCTAGCTTGACTAGACTAGCTGTCTAGCTTGACTAGACTAGCTGTCTAGCTTGACTAGACCAGCTGTCTAGCTTGACAAGACCAGCTATCTAGCTTGACTAGACTAGCTGTCTAGCTTGACTAGCTGTCTAGCTTGACTAAACTAGCTGTCTAGCTTGACTAGACTAGCTGTCTAGCTTGACTTGACTAGCTGTCTAGCTTGACTAGACTAGCTGTCTAGCTTGACTAGACTAGCTGTCTAGTTTGACTAGACTAGCTGTCTAGCTTGACTAGACTAGCTGTCTAGCTTGACTTGACTAGCTGTCTAGCTTGACTAGACTAGCTGTCTAGCTTGACAAGACCAGCTGTCTAGCTTGACTTGACTAGCTGTCTAGCTTGACTAGACTAGCTGTCTAGCTTGACTAGCTGTCTAGCTTGACTAAACTAGCTGTCTAGCTTGACTAGACTAGCTGTCTAGCTTGACTTGACTAGCTGTCTAGCTTGACTAGACTAGCTGTCTAGCTTGACTAGACTAGCTGTCTAGCTTGACTAGACTAGCTGTCTAGCTTGACTTGACTCGCTGTCTAGCTTGACTAAACTAGCTGTCTAGCTTGACTAGACTAGCTGTCTAGCTTGACTTGACTAGCTGTCTAGCTTGACTAGACTAGCTGTCTAGCTTGACTAGACTAGCTGTCTAGCTTGACTAGACTAGCTGTCTAGCTTGACTAGCTGTCTAGCTTGACTAGACCAGATGTCTAGCTTGACTAGACCAGCTGTCTAGCTTGACTAGACCAGCTGTCTAGCTTGACTAGACTAGCTGTCTAGCTTGACTAGACTAGCTGTCTAGCTTGACTAGACTAGCTGGCTAGCTTGACTAGACTAGCTGTCTAGCTTGACTAGACTAGCTGTCTAGCTTGACTAGACTAGCTGTCTAGCTTGACTAGACCAGCTGTCTACCTTGACAAGACCAGCTGTCTAGCTTGACTAGACTAGCTGTCTAGCTTGACAAGACCAGCTGTCTAGCTTGACTAGACTAGCTGTCTAGCTTGACTAGACTAGCTGTCTAGCTTGACTAGACCAGCTGTCTAGCTTGACTTGACTAGCTGTCTAGCTTGACTAGACTAGCTGTCTAGCTTGACAAGACCAGCTGTCTAGCTTGACTTGACTAGCTGTCTAGCTTGACTAGACTAGCTGTCTAGCTTGACAAGACCAGCTGTCTAGCTTGACTTGACTAGCTGTCTAGCTTGACTAGACTAGCTGTCTAGCTTGACTTGACTAGCTGTCTAGCTTGACAAGACCAGCTGTCTAGCTTGACTTGACTAGCTGTCTAGCTTTACTAGACTAGCTGTCTAGCTTGACTAGACTAGCTGTCTAGCTTGACTAGACTAGCTGTCTAGCTTGACTTGACTAGCTGTCTAGCTTGACTAGACTAGCTGTCTAGCTTGACTTGCTGTCTAGCTTGACTAGACTAGCTGTCTAGCTTGACAAGACTAGCTGTCTAGCTTGACTAGACTAGCTGTCTAGCTTGACTAGACTAGCTGTCTAGCTTGACTAGCTGTCTAGCTTGACTAGACTAGCTGTCTAGCTTGACAAGACAAGCTGTCTAGCTTGACAAGACTAGCTGTCTAGCTTGACTAGACTAGCTGTCTAGCTTGACTAGACTAGCTGTCTAGCTTGACTAGACTAGCTGTCTAGCTTGATAAGACTAGCTGTCTAGCTTGACTAGACTAGCTGTCTAGCTTGACTAGACTAGCGGTCTAGCTTGACTAGACTAGCTGTCTAGCTTGACTAGACTAGCTGTCTAGCTTGACAAGACTAGCTGTCTAGCTTGACTAGACTAGCTGTCTAGCTTGACTAGACTAGCTGTCTAGCTTGACTAGACTAGCTGTCTAGCTTGACTAGACTAGCTGTCTAGCTTGACTAGACTAGCTGTCTAGCTTGACTAGACTAGCTGTCTAGCTTGACTAGACTAGCTGTCTAGCTTGACTAGACTAGCTGTCTAGCTTGACTAGACTAATTGTCTAGCTTGACTAGACTAGCTGTCTAGCTTGACTAGACTAGCTGTCTAGCTTGACTAGACTAGCTGTCTAGCTTGACTAGACTAGCTGTCTAGCTTGACTAGACTAGCTGTCTAGCTTGACTAGCTGTCTAGCTTGACTAGACTAGCTGTCTAGCTTGACTAGACTAGCTGTCTAGCTTGACTAGACTAGCTGTCTAGCTTGACTAGACTAGCTGTCTAGCTTGACTAGACTAGCTGTCTAGCTTGACTAGACTAGCTGTCTAGCTTGACTAGACTAGCTGTCTAGCTTGACTAGACAAGCTGTCTAGCTTGACTAGACTAGCTGTCTAGCTTGACTAGACTAGCTGTCTAGCTTGACTTGACTAGCTGTCTAGCTTGACTAGACTAGCTGTCTAGCTTGACTAGCTGTCTAGCTTGACTAGACTAGCTGTCTAGCTTGACTTGACTAGCTGTCTTGCTTGACTAGACTAGCTGTCTAGCTTGACTAGCTGTCTAGCTTGACTAGACTAGCTGTCTTGCTTGACAAGACTAGCTGTCTAGCTTGACAAGCTGTCTAGCTTGACTAACTGTCTAGCTTGACTAGACTTGCTGTCTAGCTTGACTAGACCAGCTGTCTAGCTTGACAAGACCAGCTGTCTAGCTTGACTAGACCAGCTGTCTAGCTTGACTAGACCAGCTGTCTAGCTTGACTAGACTAGCTGTCTAGCTTGACTAGACTAGCTGTCTAGCTTGACAAGACCAGCTGTCTAGCTTGACAAGACTAGCTGTCTAGCTTGACTAGACTAGCTGTCTAGCTTGACTAGACTAGCTGTCTAGCTTGACTAGACTAGCTGTCTAGCTTGATAAGACTAGCTGTCTAGCTTGACTAGACTAGCTGTCTAGCTTGACTAGACTAGCGGTCTAGCTTGACTAGACTAGCTGTCTAGCTTGACTAGACTAGCTGTCTAGCTTGACAAGACTAGCTGTCTAGCTTGACTAGACTAGCTGTCTAGCTTGACTAGACTAGCTGTCTAGCTTGACTAGACCAGCTGTCTAGCTTGACTAGACTAGCTGTCTAGCTTGACCAGACTAGCTGTCTAGCTTGACTAGACCAGCTGTCTAGCTTGACTAGACTAGCTGTCTAGCTTGACTAGACTAGCTGTCTAGCTTGACTAGACTAGCTGTCTAGCTTGACTTGACTAGCTGTCTAGCTTGACTAGACTAGCTGTCTAGCTTGACAAGACTAGATGTCTAGCTTGACAAGACTAGCTGTCTAGCTTGACAAGACTAGCTGTCTAGCTTGACTAGACTAGCTGTCTAGCTTGACTAGACCAGCTGTCTAGCTTGACTAGACTAGCTGTCTAGCTTGACTAGACTAGCTGTCTAGCTTGACTAGACTAGCTGTCTAGCTTGACTAGACTAGCTGTCTAGCTTGACTAGACTAGCTGTCTAGCATGACTAAACTAGCTGTCTAGCTTGACTTGACTAGCTGTCTAGCTTGACTAGACTAGCTGTCTAGCTTGACTAGACCAGCTGTCTAGCTTGACTAGACTAGCTGTTTAGCTTGACTAGACTACCTGTCTAGCTTGACTTGACTAGCTGTCTAGCTTGACTAGACTAGCTGTCTAGCGTGACAAGACTAGCTGTCTAGCTTGACAAGACTAGCTGTCTAGCTTGACTAGACTAGCTGTCTAGCTTGACTAGACTAGCTGTCTAGCTTGATAAGACTAGCTGTCTAGCTTGACTTGACTAGCTGTCTAGCTTGACTAGACTAGCTGTCTAGCTTGACTAGACTAGCTGTCTAGCTTGACTTGACTAGCTGTCTAGCTTGACTAGACTAGCTGTCTAGCTTGACAAGACTAGCTGTCTAGCTTGACTAGACTAGCTGTCTAGCTTGACTAGACTAGCTGTCTAGCTTGATAAGACTAGCTGTCTAGCTTGACTAGACTAGCTGTCTAGCTTGACTTGACTAGCTGTCTAGCTTGACTAGACTAGCTGTCTAGCTTGACAAGACTAGCTGTCTAGCTTGACAAGACTAGCTGTCTAGCTTGACTAGACTAGCTGTCTAGCTTGACTAGACTAGCTGTCTAGCTTGATAAGACTAGCTGTCTAGCTTGACTAGACTAGCTGTCTAGCTTGACTTGACTAGCTGTCTAGCTTGACTAGACTAGCTGTCTAGCTTGACTTGACTAGCTGTCTAGCTTGACAAGACTAGCTGTCTAGCTTGACTAGACTAGCTGTCTAGCTTGACAAGACTAGCTGTCTAGCTTGACAAGACTAGCTGTCTAGCTTGACTAGACTAGCTGTCTAGCTTGACTAGACTAGCTGTCTAGCTTGACTAGACTAGCTGTCTAGCTTGACTAGACAAGCTATCTAGCTTGACTAGACTAGCTGTCTAGCTTGACTAGACTAGCTGTCTAGCTTGACAAGACTAGCTGTCTAGCTTGACTAGACTAGCTGTCTAGCTTGACTTGACTAGCTGTCTAGCTTGACTAGACTAGCTGTCTAGCTTGACTTGCTGTCTAGCTTGACTAGACTAGCTGTCTAGCTTGACAAGACTAGCTGTCTAGCTTGACTAGACTAGCTGTCTAGCTTGACTAGACTAGCTGTCTAGCTTCACTAGCTGTCTAGCTTGACTAGACTAGCTGTCTAGCTTGACAAGACAAGCTGTCTAGCTTGACAAGACTAGCTGTCTAGCTTGACTAGACTAGCTGTCTAGCTTGACTAGACTAGCTGTCTAGCTTGACTAGACTAGCTGTCTAGCTTGATAAGACTAGCTGTCTAGCTTGACTAGACTAGCTGTCTAGCTTGACTAGACTAGCGGTCTAGCTTGACTAGACTAGCTGTCTAGCTTGACTAGACTAGCTGTCTAGCTTGACAAGACTAGCTGTCTAGCTTGACTAGACTAGCTGTCTAGCTTGACTAGACTAGCTGTCTAGCTTGACTAGACTAGCTGTCTAGCTTGACTAGACTAGCTGTCTAGCTTGACTAGACTAGCTGTCTAGCTTGACTAGACTAGCTGTCTAGCTTGACTAGACTAGCTGTCTAGCTTGACTAGACTAGCTGTCTAGCTTGACTAGACTAATTGTCTAGCTTGACTAGACTAGCTGTCTAGCTTGACTAGACTAGCTGTCTAGCTTGACTAGACTAGCTGTCTAGCTTGACTAGACTAGCTGTCTAGCTTGACTAGACTAGCTGTCTAGCTTGACTAGCTGTCTAGCTTGACTAGACTAGCTGTCTAGCTTGACTAGACTAGCTGTCTAGCTTGACTAGACTAGCTGTCTAGCTTGACTAGACTAGCTGTCTAGCTTGACTAGACTAGCTGTCTAGCTTGACTAGACTAGCTGTCTAGCTTGACTAGACTAGCTGTCTAGCTTGACTAGACAAGCTGTCTAGCTTGACTAGACTAGCTGTCTAGCTTGACTAGACTAGCTGTCTAGCTTGACTTGACTAGCTGTCTAGCTTGACTAGACTAGCTGTCTAGCTTGACTAGCTGTCTAGCTTGACTAGACTAGCTGTCTAGCTTGACTTGACTAGCTGTCTTGCTTGACTAGACTAGCTGTCTAGCTTGACTAGCTGTCTAGCTTGACTAGACTAGCTGTCTTGCTTGACAAGACTAGCTGTCTAGCTTGACAAGCTGTCTAGCTTGACTAACTGTCTAGCTTGACTAGACTTGCTGTCTAGCTTGACTAGACCAGCTGTCTAGCTTGACAAGACCAGCTGTCTAGCTTGACTAGACCAGCTGTCTAGCTTGACTAGACCAGCTGTCTAGCTTGACTAGACTAGCTGTCTAGCTTGACTAGACTAGCTGTCTAGCTTGACAAGACCAGCTGTCTAGCTTGACAAGACTAGCTGTCTAGCTTGACTAGACTAGCTGTCAAGCTTGAGTAGACTAGCTGTCTAGCTTGACTAGACTAGCTGTCTAGCTTGATAAGACTAGCTGTCTTGCTTGACTAGACTAGCTGTCTAGCTTGACTAGACTAGCGGTCTAGCTTGACTAGACTAGCTGTCTAGCTTGACTAGACTAGCTGTCTAGCTTGACAAGACTAGCTGTCTAGCTTGACTAGACTAGCTGTCTAGCTTGACTAGACTAGCTGTCTAGCTTGACTAGACTAGCTGTCTAGCTTGACTAGACTAGCTGTCTAACTTGACAAGACTAGCTGTCTAGCTTGACTAGACTAGCTGTCTAGCTTGACTAGACTAGCTGTCTAGCTTGACTAGACTAGCTGTCTAGCTTGACTAGACTAGCTGTCTAGCTTGACTAGACTAGCTGTCTAGCTTGACTAGACTAGCTGTCTAGCTTGACTAGACTAGCTGTCTAGCTTGACTAGACTAGCTGTCTAGCTTGACTAGACTAGCTGTCTAGCTTGACTAGACTAGCTGTCTAGCTTGACTAGACTAGCTGTCTAGCTTGACTAGACTAGCTGTCTAGCTTGACTAGCTGTCTAGCTTGACTAGACTAGCTGTCTAGCTTGACTAGACTAGCTGTCTAGCTAGACTAGACTAGCTGTCTAGCTTGACTAGACTAGCTGTCTAGCTTGACTAGACTAGCTGTCTAGCTTGACTAGACTAGCTGTCTAGCTTGACTAGACTAGCTGTCTAGCTTGACTAGACAAGCTGTCTAGCTTGACTAGACTAGCTGTCTAGCTTGACTAGACTAGCTGTCTAGCTTGACTTGACTAGCTGTCTAGCTTGACTAGACTAGCTGTCTAGCTTGACTAGCTGTCTAGCTTGACTAGACTAGCTGTCTAGCTTGACTTGACTAGCTGTCTTGCTTGACTAGACTAGCTGTCTAGCTTGACTAGCTGTCTAGCTTGACTAGACTAGCTGTCTAGCTTGACAAGACTAGCTGTCTAGCTTGACAAGCTGTCTAGCTTGACTAACTGTCTAGCTTGACTAGACTTGCTGTCTAGCTTGACTAGACCAGCTGTCTAGCTTGACAAGACCAGCTGTCTAGCTTGACTAGACCAGCTGTCTAGCTTGACTAGACCAGCTGTCTAGCTTGACTAGACTAGCTGTCTAGCTTGACTAGACTAGCTGTCTAGCTTGACAAGACCAGCTGTCTAGCTTGACTAGACTAGCTGTCTAGCTTGACTAGACTAGCTGTCTAGCTTGACTAGACTAGCTGTCTAGCTTGACTTGACTAGCTGTCTAGCTTGACTAGACTAGCTGTCTAGCTTGACTAGACTAGCTGTCTAGCTTGACTTGACTAGCTGTCTAGCTTGACTAGACTAGCTGTCTAGCTTGACTAGCTGTCTAGCTTGACTAGACTAGCTGTCTAGCTTGACTTGACTAGCTGTCTAGCTTGACTAGACTAGCTGTCTAGCTTGACTAGCTGTCTAGCTTGACTAGACTAGCTGTCTAGCTTGACTTGACTAGCTGTCTAGCTTGACTAGACTAGCTGTCTAGCTTGACTAGACTAGCTGTCTAGCTTGACTAGACTAGCTGTCTAGCTTGACTAGACTAGCTGTCTAGCTTGACTTGACTAGCTGTCTAGCTTGACTAGACTAGCTGTCTAGCTTGACTAGCTGTCTAGCTTGACTAGACTAGCTGTCTAGCTTGACTTGACTAGCTGTCTAGCTTGACTAGACTAGCTGTCTAGCTTGACTTGACTAGCTGTCTAGCTTGACTAGACTAGCTGTCTAGCTTGACTAGTTGTCTAGCTTGACTAGACTAGCTGTCTAGCTTGACAAGACTAGCTGTCTAGCTTGACAAGCTGTCTAGCTTGACTAGCTGTCTAGCTTGACTAGACCAGCTGTCTAGCTTGACAAGACCAGCTGTCTAGCTTGACTAGACCAGCTGTCTAGCTTGACTAGACCAGCTGTCTAGCTTGACTAGACTAGCTGTCTAGCTTGACTAGACCAGCTGTCTACCTTGACAAGACCAGCTGTCTAGCTTGACTAGACTAGCTGTCTAGCTTGACTAGACTAGCTGTCTAGCTTGACGAGACCAGCTGTCTAGCTTGACTAGACCAGCTGTCTAGCTTGACAAGACCAGCTGTCTAGCTTGACTAGACTAGCTGTCTAGCTTGACTAGACCAGCTGTCTACCTTGACAAGACCAGCTGTCTAGCTTGACTAGACTAGCTGTCTAGCTTGACAAGACCAGCTGTCTAGCTTGACTAGACCAGCTGTCTAGCTTGACTAGACTAGCTGTCTAGCTTGACTAGACCAGCTGTCTACCTTGACAAGACCAGCTGTCTAGCTTGCCTAGACTAGCTGTCTAGCTTGACTAGACTAGCTGTCTAGCTTGACTAGACTAGCTGTCTAGCTTGACTAGACTAGCTGTCTAGCTTGACTATACCAGCTGTCTAGCTTGACTTGACTAGCTGTCTAGCTTGACTAGACTAGCTGTCTAGCTTGAATAGACTAGCTGTCAAGCTTGACTAGACCAGCTGTCTAGCTTGACTAGACTAGCTGTCTAGCTTGACTAGACTAGCTGTCTAGCTTGACTAGACTAGCTGTCTAGCTTGACTAGACTAGCTGTCTAGCTTGACTAGACCAGATGTCTAGCTTGACTAGACCAGCTGTCTAGCTTGACTAGACCAGCTGTCTAGCTTGACTAGACTAGCTGTCTAGCTTGACTAGACTAGCTGTCTAGCTTGACTAGACTAGCTGGCTAGCTTGACTAGACTAGCTGTCTAGCTTGACTAGACTAGCTGTCTAGCTTGACTAGACTAGCTGTCTAGCTTGACTAGACTAGCTGTCTAGCTTGACTAGACCAGCTGTCTAGCTTGACTTGACTAGCTGTCTAGCTTGACTAGACTAGCTGTCTAGCTTGACAAGACCAGCTGTCTAGCTTGACTTGACTAGCTGTCTAGCTTGACTAGACTAGCTGTCTAGCTTGACAAGACCAGCTGTCTAGCTTGACTTGACTAGCTGTCTAGCTTGACTAGACTAGCTGTCTAGCTTGACTTGACTAGCTGTCTAGCTTGACAAGACCAGCTGTCTAGCTTGACTTGACTAGCTGTCTAGCTTTACTAGACTAGCTGTCTAGCTTGACTAGACTAGCTGTCTAGCTTGACTAGACTAGCTGTCTAGCTTGACTTGACTAGCTGTCTAGCTTGACTAGACTAGCTGTCTAGCTTGACTAGACTAGCTGTCTAGCTTGACTTGACTAGCTGTCTAGCTTGACTAGACTAGCTGTCTAGCTTGACAAGACCAGCTGTCTAGCTTGACTTGACTAGCTGTCTAGCTTGACAAGACCAGCTGTCTAGCTTGACTAGACTAGCTGTCTAGCTTGACTAGACTAGCTGTCTAGCTTGACTTGACTAGCTGTCTAGCTTGACTAGACCAGCTGTCTAGCTTGACAAGACCAGCTGTCTAGCTTGACTTGACTAGCTGTCTAGCTTGACTAGACTAGCTGTCTAGCTTGACTAGACTAGCTGTCTAGCTTGACTAGACCAGCTGTCTAGCTTGACAAGACCAGCTATCTAGCTTGACTAGACTAGCTGTCTAGCTTGACTAGCTGTCTAGCTTGACTAAACTAGCTGTCTAGCTTGACTAGACTAGCTGTCTAGCTTGACTTGACTAGCTGTCTAGCTTGACTAGACTAGCTGTCTAGCTTGACTAGACTAGCTGTCTAGTTTGACTAGACTAGCTGTCTAGCTTGACTAGACCAGCTGTCTAGCTTGACTAGACTAGCAGTCAAGCTTGACTTGACTAGCTGTCTAGCTTGACTAGACTAGCTGTCTAGCTTGACTTGACTAGCTGTCTAGCTTGACTAGACTAGCTGTCTAGCTTGACTAGACTAGCTGTCTAGCTTGACTAGACCAGCTGTCTAGCTTGACTAGACTAGCAGTCTAGCTTGACTTGACTAGCTGTCTAGCTTGACTAGACTAGCTGTCTAGCTTGACTTGACTAGCTGTCTAGCTTGACAAGACCAGCTGTCTAGCTTGACTAGACTAGCTGTCTAGCTTGACTTGACTAGCTGTCTAGCTTGACTAGCTGTCTAGCTTGACAAGACCAGCTGTCTAGCTTGACTTGACTAGCTGTCTAGCTTGACTAGACTAGCTGTCTAGCTTGACTAGCTGTCTAGCTTGACTAAACTAGCTGTCTAGCTTGACTAGACTAGCTGTCTAGCTTGACTTGACTAGCTGTCTAGCTTGACTAGACTAGCTGTCTAGCTTGACTAGACTAGCTGTCTAGCTTGACTAGACTAGCTGTCTAGCTTGACTTGACTAGCTGTCTAGCTTGACTAAACTAGCTGTCTAGCTTGACTAGACTAGCTGTCTAGCTTGACTTGACTAGCTGTCTAGCTTGACTAGACTAGCTGTCTAGCTTGACTAGACTAGCTGTCTAGCTTGACTAGACTAGCTGTCTAGCTTGACTAGCTGTCTAGCTTGACTAGACCAGATGTCTAGCTTGACTAGACCAGCTGTCTAGCTTGACTAGACCAGCTGTCTAGCTTGACTAGACTAGCTGTCTAGCTTGACTAGACTAGCTGTCTAGCTTGACTAGACTAGCTGGCTAGCTTGACTAGACTAGCTGTCTAGCTTGACTAGACTAGCTGTCTAGCTTGACTAGACTAGCTGTCTAGCTTGACTAGACCAGCTGTCTACCTTGACAAGACCAGCTGTCTAGCTTGACTAGACTAGCTGTCTAGCTTGACTAGACCAGCTGTCTAGCTTGACTAGACTAGCTGTCTAGCTTGACTAGACTAGCTGTCTAGCTTGACTAGACCAGCTGTCTAGCTTGACTTGACTAGCTGTCTAGCTTGACTAGACTAGCTGTCTAGCTTGACAAGACCAGCTGTCTAGCTTGACTTGACTAGCTGTCTAGCTTGACTAGACTAGCTGTCTAGCTTGACAAGACCAGCTGTCTAGCTTGACTTGACTAGCTGTCTAGCTTGACTAGACTAGCTGTCTAGCTTGACTTGACTAGCTGTCTAGCTTGACAAGACCAGCTGTCTAGCTTGACTTGACTAGCTGTCTAGCTTTACTAGACTAGCTGTCTAGCTTGACTAGACTAGCTGTCTAGCTTGACTAGACTAGCTGTCTAGCTTGACTTGACTAGCTGTCTAGCTTGACTAGACTAGCTGTCTAGCTTGACTAGACTAGCTGTCTAGCTTGACTAGACTAGCTGTCTAGCTTGACTAGACTAGCTGTCTAGCTTGACAAGACCAGCTGTCTAGCTTGACTTGACTAGCTGTCTAGCTTGACAAGACCAGCTGTCTAGCTTGACTAGACTAGCTGTCTAGCTTGACTAGACTAGCTGTCTAGCTTGACTTGACTAGCTGTCTAGCTTGACTAGACCAGCTGTCTAGCTTGACAAGACCAGCTGTCTAGCTTGACTTGACTAGCTGTCTAGCTTGACTAGACTAGCTGTCTAGCGTGACTAGACTAGCTGTCTAGCTTGACTAGACCAGCTGTCTAGCTTGACAAGACCAGCTATCTAGCTTGACTAGACTAGCTGTCTAGCTTGACTAGCTGTCTAGCTTGACTAAACTAGCTGTCTAGCTTGACTAGACTAGCTGTCTAGCTTGACTTGACTAGCTGTCTAGCTTGACTAGACTAGCTGTCTAGCTTGACTAGACTAGCTGTCTAGTTTGACTAGACTAGCTGTCTAGCTTGACTAGACCAGCTGTCTAGCTTGACTAGACTAGCAGTCAAGCTTGACTTGACTAGCTGTCTAGCTTGACTAGACTAGCTGTCTAGCTTGACTTGACTAGCTGTCTAGCTTGACTAGACTAGCTGTCTAGCTTGACTAGCTGTCTAGCTTGACTAGACTAGCTGTCTAGCTTGACTAGACTAGCTGTCTAGCTTGACTAGACTAGCTGTCTAGCTTGACTAGACAAGCTGTCTAGCTTGACTAGACTAGCTGTCTAGCTTGACTAGACTAGCTGTCTAGCTTGACTTGACTAGCTGTCTAGCTTGACTAGACTAGCTGTCTAGCTTGACTAGCTGTCTAGCTTGACTAGACTAGCTGTCTAGCTTGACTTGACTAGCTGTCTTGCTTGACTAGACTAGCTGTCTAGCTTGACTAGCTGTCTAGCTTGACTAGACTAGCTGTCTTGCTTGACAAGACTAGCTGTCTAGCTTGACTAGACTAGCTGTCTAGCTTGACTAGCTGTCTAGCTTGACTAGACTAGCTGTCTAGCTTGACTAGACTAGCTGTCTAGCTTGACTAGACTAGCTGTCTAGCTTGACTAGACAAGCTGTCTAGCTTGACTAGACTAGCTGTCTAGCTTGACTAGACTAGCTGTCTAGCTTGACTTGACTAGCTGTCTAGCTTGACTAGACTAGCTGTCTAGCTTGACTAGCTGTCTAGCTTGACTAGACTAGCTGTCTAGCTTGACTTGACTAGCTGTCTTGCTTGACTAGACTAGCTGTCTAGCTTGACTAGCTGTCTAGCTTGACTAGACTAGCTGTCTTGCTTGACAAGACTAGCTGTCTAGCTTGACAAGCTGTCTAGCTTGACTAACTGTCTAGCTTGACTAGACTTGCTGTCTAGCTTGACTAGACCAGCTGTCTAGCTTGACAAGACCAGCTGTCTAGCTTGACTAGACCAGCTGTCTAGCTTGACTAGACCAGCTGTCTAGCTTGACTAGACTAGCTGTCTAGCTTGACTAGACTAGCTGTCTAGCTTGACTAGACCAGCTGTCTAGCTTGACAAGACTAGCTGTCTAGCTTGACTAGACTAGCTGTCTAGCTTGACTAGACTAGCTGTCTAGCTTGACTAGACTAGCTGTCTAGCTTGATAAGACTAGCTGTCTTGCTTGACTAGACTAGCTGTCTAGCTTGACTAGACTAGCGGTCTAGCTTGACTAGACTAGCTGTCTAGCTTGACTAGACTAGCTGTCTAGCTTGACAAGACTAGCTGTCTAGCTTGACTAGACTAGCTGTCTAGCTTGACTAGACTAGCTGTCTAGCTTGACTAGACTAGCTGTCTAGCTTGACTAGACTAGCTGTCTAACTTGACTAGACTAGCTGTCTAGCTTGACTAGACTAGCTGTCTAGCTTGACTAGACTAGCTGTCTAGCTTGACTAGACTAGCTGTCTAGCTTGACTAGACTAGCTGTCTAGCTTGACTAGACTAGCTGTCTAGCTTGACTAGACTAGCTGTCTAGCTTGACTAGACTAGATGTCTAGCTTGACTAGACTAGCTGTCTAGCTTGACTAGACTAGCTGTCTAGCTTGACTAGACTAGCTGTCTAGCTTGACTAGACTAGCTGTCTAGCTTGACTAGCTGTCTAGCTTGACTAGACTAGCTGTCTAGCTTGACTAGACTAGCTGTCTAGCTAGACTAGACTAGCTGTCTAGCTTGACTAGACTAGCTGTCTAGCTTGACTAGACTAGCTGTCTAGCTTGACTAGACTAGCTGTCTAGCTTGACTAGACTAGCTGTCTAGCTTGACTAGACAAGCTGTCTAGCTTGACTAGACTAGCTGTCTAGCTTGACTAGACTAGCTGTCTAGCTTGACTTGACTAGCTGTCTAGCTTGACTAGACTAGCTGTCTAGCTTGACTAGCTGTCTAGCTTGACTAGACTAGCTGTCTAGCTTGACTTGACTAGCTGTCTTGCTTGACTAGACTAGCTGTCTAGCTTGACTAGCTGTCTAGCTTGACTAGACTAGCTGTCTAGCTTGACAAGACTAGCTGTCTAGCTTGACAAGCTGTCTAGCTTGACTAACTGTCTAGCTTGACTAGACTTGCTGTCTAGCTTGACTAGACCAGCTGTCTAGCTTGACAAGACCAGCTGTCTAGCTTGACTAGACCAGCTGTCTAGCTTGACTAGACCAGCTGTCTAGCTTGACTAGACTAGCTGTCTAGCTTGACTAGACTAGCTGTCTAGCTTGACAAGACCAGCTGTCTAGCTTGACTAGACTAGCTGTCTAGCTTGACTAGACTAGCTGTCTAGCTTGACTAGACTAGCTGTCTAGCTTGACTAGACTAGCTGTCTAGCTTGACTAGACTAGCTGTCTAGCTTGACTAGACTAGCTGTCTAGCTTGACTTGACTAGCTGTCTAGCTTGACTAGACTAGCTGTCTAGCTTGACTAGCTGTCTAGCTTGACTAGACTAGCTGTCTAGCTTGACTTGACTAGCTGTCTAGCTTGACTAGACTAGCTGTCTAGCTTGACTAGCTGTCTAGCTTGACTAGACTAGCTGTCTAGCTTGACTTGACTAGCTGTCTAGCTTGACTAGACTAGCTGTCTAGCTTGACTAGACTAGCTGTCTAGCTTGACTAGACTAGCTGTCTAGCTTGACTAGACTAGCTGTCTAGCTTGACTAGACTAGCTGTCTAGCTTGACTAGACTAGCTGTCTAGCTTGACTAGCTGTCTAGCTTGACTAGACTAGCTGTCTAGCTTGACTTGACTAGCTGTCTAGCTTGACTAGACTAGCTGTCTAGCTTGACTTGACTAGCTGTCTAGCTTGACTAGACTAGCTGTCTAGCTTGACTAGTTGTCTAGCTTGACTAGACTAGCTGTCTAGCTTGACAAGACTAGCTGTCTAGCTTGACAAGCTGTCTAGCTTGACTAGCTGTCTAGCTTGACTAGACCAGCTGTCTAGCTTGACAAGACCAGCTGTCTAGCTTGACTAGACCAGCTGTCTAGCTTGACTAGACCAGCTGTCTAGCTTGACTAGACTAGCTGTCTAGCTTGACTAGACCAGCTGTCTACCTTGACAAGACCAGCTGTCTAGCTTGACTAGACTAGCTGTCTAGCTTGACTAGACTAGCTGTCTAGCTTGACGAGACCAGCTGTCTAGCTTGACTAGACCAGCTGTCTAGCTTGACAAGACCAGCTGTCTAGCTTGACTAGACTAGCTGTCTAGCTTGACTAGACCAGCTGTCTACCTTGACAAGACCAGCTGTCTAGCTTGACTAGACTAGCTGTCTAGCTTGACAAGACCAGCTGTCTAGCTTGACTAGACCAGCTGTCTAGCTTGACTAGACTAGCTGTCTAGCTTGACTAGACCAGCTGTCTACCTTGACAAGACCAGCTGTCTAGCTTGCCTAGACTAGCTGTCTAGCTTGACTAGACTAGCTGTCTAGCTTGACTAGACTAGCTGTCTAGCTTGACTAGACTAGCTGTCTAGCTTGACTATACCAGCTGTCTAGCTTGACTTGACTAGCTGTCTAGCTTGACTAGACTAGCTGTCTAGCTTGAATAGACTAGCTGTCAAGCTTGACTAGACCAGCTGTCTAGCTTGACTAGACTAGCTGTCTAGCTTGACTAGACTAGCTGTCTAGCTTGACTAGACTAGCTGTCTAGCTTGACTAGACTAGCTGTCTAGCTTGACTAGACCAGATGTCTAGCTTGACTAGACCAGCTGTCTAGCTTGACTAGACCAGCTGTCTAGCTTGACTAGACTAGCTGTCTAGCTTGACTAGACTAGCTGTCTAGCTTGACTAGACTAGCTGTCTAGCTTGACTAGACTAGCTGTCTAGCTTGACTAGACTAGCTGTCTAGCTTGACTAGACTAGCTGTCTAGCTTGACTAGACCAGCTGTCTACCTTGACAAGACCAGCTGTCTAGCTTGACTAGACTAGCTGTCTAGCTTGACAAGACCAGCTGTCTAGCTTGACTAGACTAGCTGTCTAGCTTGACTAGACTAGCTGTCTAGCTTGACTAGACCAGCTGTCTAGCTTGACTAGACTAGCTGTCTAGCTTGACTAGACTAGCTGTCTAGCTTGACAAGACCAGCTGTCTAGCTTGACTTGACTAGCTGTCTAGCTTGACTAGACTAGCTGTCTAGCTTGACAAGACCAGCTGTCTAGCTTGACTTGACTAGCTGTCTAGCTTGACTAGACTAGCTGTCTAGCTTGACTTGACTAGCTGTCTAGCTTGACAAGACCAGCTGTCTAGCTTGACTTGACTAGCTGTCTAGCTTTACTAGACTAGCTGTCTAGCTTGACTAGACTAGCTGTCTAGCTTGACTAGACTAGCTGTCTAGCTTGACTAGACTAGCTGTCTAGCTTGACTAGACTAGCTGTCTAGCTTGACTAGACTAGCTGTCTAGCTTGACTTGACTAGCTGTCTAGCTTGACTAGACTAGCTGTCTAGCTTGACAAGACCAGCTGTCTAGCTTGACTTGACTAGCTGTCTAGCTTGACAAGACCAGCTGTCTAGCTTGACTAGACTAGCTGTCTAGCTTGACTAGACTAGCTGTCTAGCTTGACTTGACTAGCTGTCTAGCTTGACTAGACTAGCTGTCTAGCTTGACTAGACCAGCTGTCTAGCTTGACTTGACTAGCTGTCTAGCTTGACTAGACTAGCTGTCTAGCTTGACTAGACTAGCTGTCTAGCTTGACTAGACCAGCTGTCTAGCTTGACAAGACCAGCTATCTAGCTTGACTAGACTAGCTGTCTAGCTTGACTAGCTGTCTAGCTTGACTAAACTAGCTGTCTAGCTTGACTAGACTAGCTGTCTAGCTTGACTTGACTAGCTGTCTAGCTTGACTAGACTAGCTGTCTAGCTTGACTAGACTAGCTGTCTAGTTTGACTAGACTAGCTGTCTAGCTTGACTAGACCAGCTGTCTAGCTTGACTAGACTAGCAGTCAAGCTTGACTTGACTAGCTGTCTAGCTTGACTAGACTAGCTGTCTAGCTTGACTTGACTAGCTGTCTAGCTTGACTAGACTAGCTGTCTAGCTTGACTAGACTAGCTGTCTAGCTTGACTAGACCAGCTGTCTAGCTTGACTAGACTAGCAGTCTAGCTTGACTTGACTAGCTGTCTAGCTTGACTAGACTAGCTGTCTAGCTTGACTTGACTAGCTGTCTAGCTTGACAAGACCAGCTGTCTAGCTTGACTAGACTAGCTGTCTAGCTTGACTTGACTAGCTGTCTAGCTTGACTAGCTGTCTAGCTTGACAAGACCAGCTGTCTAGCTTGACTTGACTAGCTGTCTAGCTTGACTAGACTAGCTGTCTAGCTTGACTAGCTGTCTAGCTTGACTAAACTAGCTGTCTAGCTTGACTAGACTAGCTGTCTAGCTTGACTTGACTAGCTGTCTAGCTTGACTAGACTAGCTGTCTAGCTTGACTAGACTAGCTGTCTAGCTTGACTAGACTAGCTGTCTAGCTTGACTTGACTAGCTGTCTAGCTTGACTAAACTAGCTGTCTAGCTTGACTAGACTAGCTGTCTAGCTTGACTTGACTAGCTGTCTAGCTTGACTAGACTAGCTGTCTAGCTTGACTAGACTAGCTGTCTAGCTTGACTAGACTAGCTGTCTAGCTTGACTAGCTGTCTAGCTTGACTAGACCAGATGTCTAGCTTGACTAGACCAGCTGTCTAGCTTGACTAGACCAGCTGTCTAGCTTGACTAGACTAGCTGTCTAGCTTGACTAGACTAGCTGTCTAGCTTGACTAGACTAGCTGTCTAGCTTGACTAGACTAGCTGTCTAGCTTGACTAGACTAGCTGTCTAGCTTGACTAGACTAGCTGTCTAGCTTGACTAGACCAGCTGTCTACCTTGACAAGACCAGCTGTCTAGCTTGACTAGACTAGCTGTCTAGCTTGACAAGACCAGCTGTCTAGCTTGACTAGACTAGCTGTCTAGCTTGACTAGACTAGCTGTCTAGCTTGACTAGACCAGCTGTCTAGCTTGACTTGACTAGCTGTCTAGCTTGACTAGACTAGCTGTCTAGCTTGACAAGACCAGCTGTCTAGCTTGACTTGACTAGCTGTCTAGCTTGACTAGACTAGCTGTCTAGCTTGACAAGACCAGCTGTCTAGCTTGACTTGACTAGCTGTCTAGCTTGACTAGACTAGCTGTCTAGCTTGACTTGACTAGCTGTCTAGCTTGACAAGACCAGCTGTCTAGCTTGACTTGACTAGCTGTCTAGCTTTACTAGACTAGCTGTCTAGCTTGACTAGACTAGCTGTCTAGCTTGACTAGACTAGCTGTCTAGCTTGACTAGACTAGCTGTCTAGCTTGACTAGACTAGCTGTCTAGCTTGACTAGACTAGCTGTCTAGCTTGACTAGACTAGCTGTCTAGCTTGACTAGACTAGCTGTCTAGCTTGACAAGACCAGCTGTCTAGCTTGACTTGACTAGCTGTCTAGCTTGACAAGACCAGCTGTCTAGCTTGACTAGACTAGCTGTCTAGCTTGACTAGACTAGCTGTCTAGCTTGACTTGACTAGCTGTCTAGCTTGACTAGACCAGCTGTCTAGCTTGACAAGACCAGCTGTCTAGCTTGACTTGACTAGCTGTCTAGCTTGACTAGACTAGCTGTCTAGCTTGACTAGACTAGCTGTCTAGCTTGACTAGACCAGCTGTCTAGCTTGACAAGACCAGCTATCTAGCTTGACTAGACTAGCTGTCTAGCTTGACTAGCTGTCTAGCTTGACTAGACTAGCTGTCTAGCTTGACTAGACTAGCTGTCTAGCTTGACTTGACTAGCTGTCTAGCTTGACTAGACTAGCTGTCTAGCTTGACTAGACTAGCTGTCTAGTTTGACTAGACTAGCTGTCTAGCTTGACTAGACCAGCTGTCTAGCTTGACTAGACTAGCAGTCAAGCTTGACTTGACTAGCTGTCTAGCTTGACTAGACTAGCTGTCTAGCTTGACTTGACTAGCTGTCTAGCTTGACTAGACTAGCTGTCTAGCTTGACTAGACTAGCTGTCTAGCTTGACTAGACCAGCTGTCTAGCTTGACTAGACTAGCAGTCTAGCTTGACTTGACTAGCTGTCTAGCTTGACTAGACTAGCTGTCTAGCTTGACTTGACTAGCTGTCTAGCTTGACAAGACCAGCTGTCTAGCTTGACTAGACTAGCTGTCTAGCTTGACTTGACTAGCTGTCTAGCTTGACTAGCAGTCTAGCTTGACAAGACCAGCTGTCTAGCTTGACTTGACTAGCTGTCTAGCTTGACTAGACTAGCTGTCTAGCTTGACTAGCTGTCTAGCTTGACTAAACTAGCTGTCTAGCTTGACTAGACTAGCTGTCTAGCTTGACTTGACTAGCTGTCTAGCTTGACTAGACTAGCTGTCTAGCTTGACTAGACTAGCTGTCTAGCTTGACTAGACTAGCTGTCTAGCTTGACTTGACTAGCTGTCTAGCTTGACTAAACTAGCTGTCTAGCTTGACTAGACTAGCTGTCTAGCTTGACTTGACTAGCTGTCTAGCTTGACTAGACTAGCTGTCTAGCTTGACTAGACTAGCTGTCTAGCTTGACTAGACTAGCTGTCTAGCTTGACTAGCTGTCTAGCTTGACTAGACTAGCTGTCTAGCTTGACTAGACTAGCTGTCTAGCTTGACTAGACTAGCTGTCTAGCTTGACTTGACTAGCTGTCTAGCTTGACTAGACTAGCTGTCTAGCTTGACTTGACTAGCTGTCTAGCTTGACTAGACCAGCTGTCTAGCTTGACAAGACCAGCTGTCTAGCTTGACTAGACTAGCTGTCTAGCTTGACTTGACTAGCTGTCTAGCTTGACTAGACCAGCTGTCTAGCTTGACTAGACTAGCTGTCTAGCTTGACTAGACCAGCTGTCTAGCTTGACTAGACTAGCTATCTAGCTTGACTAGACTTGCTGTCTAGTTTGACTAGACTAGCTGTCTAGCTTGACTAGACCAGCTGTCTAGCTTGACTTGACTAGCTGTCTAGCTTGACTAGACTAGCTGTCTAGCTTGACTAGCTGTCTAGCTTGACTAAACTAGCTGTCTAGCTTGACTAGACTAGCTGTCTAGCTTGACTTGACTAGCTGTCTAGCTTGACTAGACTAGCTGTCTAGCTTGACTAGACCAGCTGTCTAGCTTGACTAGACTAGCTGTCTAGCTTGACTAGACTAGCTGTCTAGCTTGACTAGCTGTCTAGCTTGACTAGACTATCTGTCTAGCTTGACTAGACTAGCTGTCTAGCTTGACTAGACTAGCTGTCTAGCTTGACTAGACTAGCTGTCTAGCTTGACTTGACTAGCTGTCTAGCTTGACTAGACTAGCTGTCTAGCTTGACTAGAATAGCTGTCTAGCTTGACTTGACTAGCTGTCTAGCTTGACTAGACTAGCTGTCTAGCTTGACTTGACTAGCTGTCTAGCTTGACTAGACTAGCTGTCTAGCTTGACTAGACTAGCTGTCTAGCTTGACTAGACCAGCTGTCTAGCTTGACTAGACTAGCTGTCTAGCTTGACTTGACTAGCTGTCTAGCTTGACTTGACTAGCTGTCTAGCTTGACTTGACTAGCTGTCTAGCTTGACAATACCAGCTGTCTAGCTTGACTAGACTAGCTGTCTAGCTTGACTTGACTAGCTGTCTAGCTTGACTAGCTGTCTAGCTTGACAAGACCAGCTGTCTAGCTTGACTTGACTAGCTGTCTAGCTTGACTAGACTAGCTGTCTAGCTTGACTAGCTGTCTAGCTTGACTAAACTAGCTGTCTAGCTTGACTAGACTAGCTGTCTAGCTTGACTTGACTAGCTGTCTAGCTTGACTAGACTAGCTGTCTAGCTTGACTAGACCAGCTGTCTAGCTTGACTAGACTAGCTGTCTAGCTTGACTAGACTAGCTGTCTAGCTTGACTAGCTGTCTAGCTTGACTAGACTAGCTGTCTAGCTTGACTAGACTAGCTCTCTAGCTTGACTAGACTAGCTGTCTAGCTTGACTTGACTAGCTGTCTAGCTTGACTAGACTAGCTGTCTAGCTTGACTTGACTAGCTGTCTAGCTTGACTAGACCAGCTGTCTAGCTTGACAAGACCAGCTGTCTAGCTTGACTAGACTAGCTGTCTAGCTTGACTAGACCAGCTGTCTAGCTTGACTAGACTAGCTGTCTAGCTTGACTAGACCAGCTGTCTAGCTTGACTAGACTTGCTGTCTAGTTTGACTAGACTAGCTGTCTAGCTTGACTAGACCAGCTGTCTAGCTTGACTTGACTAGCTGTCTAGCTTGACTAGACTAGCTGTCTAGCTTGACTAGCTGTCTAGCTTGACTAAACTAGCTGTCTAGCTTGACTAGACTAGCTGTCTAGCTTGACTTGACTAGCTGTCTAGCTTGACTAGACTAGCTGTCTAGCTTGACTAGACCAGCTGTCTAGCTTGACTAGACTAGCTGTCTAGCTTGACTAGACTAGCTGTCTAGCTTGACTAGCTGTCTAGCTTGACTAGACTATCTGTCTAGCTTGACTAGACTAGCTGTCTAGCTTGACTAGACTAGCTGTCTAGCTTGACTTGACTAGCTGTCTAGCTTGACTAGACTAGCTGTCTAGCTTGACTAGAATAGCTGTCTAGCTTGACTAGACTAGCTGTCTAGCTTGACTAGACTAGCTGTCTAGCTTGACTAGACTAGCTGTCTGAGGCAAGGTTGGGAGAAGAACTGAACGAAAAGGGCTCATCACTACACGTGGCCGGGGAGCGGCTCAAACTTGATAACGCGAAAAACCAAATCATAAATTGGATAAAATCGGATTTTTTCAGAGCACCTCTGCACAAGCAAAATGTTCCGTGTGCCGCAGCTAAGCTTTTATGAATGAGACCCGGTGGAAATCATATCGAAATTTAGCTGCCTCGTCAATAGCGTGAGAAACAAATTTCTCGTAATGGTATTCTTGCTGGACCCGACACCCGATGTCGATCTGTGCAACAGCTTTATTTCACTGTTGCGCTTTTCACAATAATACACAGAGCAACAAGTTGCAATTGTTAAAAGACATAACACGTAACAAACACATAACTTTTCTTGGTCTCCTATTGTTCATCCAGTAAAATTTGTCAACATCAGTCGAAGATAAAGTCGCAGCAGTTGCAAAAAACTGCAAAAACAGTTGTTTTCGCCATTTCTGTCGCTTTGTATTTTTTTCGTTTTAGTTGGTTGCCTGTGTCCTTCAGCTGGTTCATAGTTTTACTAGTATCGTTAATATATTGTAGTTTATTATATTATATAGTAAATAGTAAAAACTTTCTAGATTTTTTTAGCAGAATGTAAAAACAAAAGATTTCGCTTCACTCGCTTCCGCTCATTAAGACAATAACGATGCTTGATTGGTTGGATTAAATTTTTATTTCTCACAAGTTTAGCACACAAAATTTACGCGCTGAACATAATTTTTTCTGAAATAAAGTGACAGTT